>VXBR01004700.1:0-193969 GCA_013400215.1 Cisticola juncidis
GGGTGAGCGTCGGGGGCGTCTCGTCCGGCCGCAGTGCTGCCCTCGGGCCTCGCCCGGCGCGCAGCGGGGCGGCTGGCCGCTGCCCGACATGGGGAGCCGGGCACCGAGGGGTACTGCCGCCGATAATGGCGCTGCTGCGCCCAGAACAGCGGGCGCTGAGGCGCGGGGATTCAAACGGGCAGCAGAGCCTGGGAAGGGAACCCGTGCGGTGCCGGCGTCGGCTCGGCGGGGTGGGGCGGGGGGGCTCGGGGGTNNNNCGGGCTGGGCCGGGCGTGCTCGGGGTTCGGGGTGGGGGCACGAACACCGCACAGGTGAGGCAGGCTGCTCCTGAGGGGCGTGGGGAGGTGTCCCTGCCTCAACCCGCCACAGGAATGAGGCCGCTGGAGGTGTAAGCCTCTCAGTTTTTTCTCTTGAGCCTGCTTCCTGTGGTTTGACAAAGATTATGGTGAAGAGGAGTGTTTGAGAGGTCCCCATCCTGGTGCTGGTGAAGCGCGTGCCTCAAATTTCAGATTCTGTTGTGTTCTTTCCACCTCAACAGCCCTTGATATGGAGTTTACTGGTTTGCATTCAACTTCCCTGCAAAACAGCGAGCCCAGGTAAAGCTGTTGGACTTGAAATATGAGGGAGACTTGTTGCTCTTACCCTGTGAGAACAACGTGTGCATAGCAACCCTCCATGTGTGTGCTCTCCTTTCCCCAATTCTGGTTTTGTTCCTAGCCTGTTTGACTCCCCTGCGGAGCGCTATGTGAAGGCCAGGCAGAGTGTTCAGCACTTCACTCTTGTTCAGCTTGGTAAGTGCTGCTCTGACACGGAAAGTGATGTCCCAAGGTCCAGCTGGCCTTTTGCTCACAGCTGGGTCTTGCAGGTGCCTCTGGCCTTAATTCACTCATTCCAGAGATGTTTGCTTGTTAGGTTTTTTTTTTCCCTCTGATGTTTAACACTATCAGCTTTTTAATAGATAATGTGAAGTCAGGTGGGCTATATAGTTTTTACTGGTCTAAAGTTGACCATATTTGAAGGTTAAAAATACATGTCTTTTAAATCAGAGGATGCAAGCAAGAAGCGTCTGATGGCAGCTCCTGTTCAGAGCTGTGTCATTTGATGCAGTGCATTATGAGTAAGAGGACTGAGGAAAAGGAAGTCTGCTATTTCTGTTATTCCTAAAATAACAAATCAGCATGAAAAAGGGCCTGTGGAGGAGGGCTACTGACAGTTAAGAACCAGTAAGGAGTCAGGAAGCCAGCTCGAAAACAGTTTCAAATATTGTTCAAAGTCATGGGGTATGTAAGAGCTTGATGTGTCTTTTAGGGATTAACAGAAGGAAAAAGAACCTGAGAAGTAAAACCTATGTTTCAGTCCTCTGTGGTGCCCAGCTTGTTCCAAACATTATTGTGGTGTAGTTGGACCCACAAACTCACCTGTGTATGCACAGTCAGAGAGTCATCACCATCTCACCTCTTGCCCATTGCTCAGTCTATTATTTAATTCAGATTTGACTCCTTTTCCCACAACAGTGAAAGCTTGTCCCATTCACCTCTCGGGAATCCAGGGAGTAGCCTGGCAGTTGCTGCTAGGATTGGCACAGTGACATTAATGAATGGAAAACATGTATTTCTTGAGGGGTTCCTCACATCCCTCATCTAATCTGCACACTATCTGTAGACATTCAGCTAAACACTGCCATCTCAACAGAGGTTTCTTTCTTGCAGGGCTGGCAATATTCTCAAAAGAAAATTCAAACAAGTAAGTAAAAAAGCAGTTTTCTGTTACAGTGAGGATAGTACAGTAAAGATTTTATGCATAATTCCCTTTGGGCGGAGTTATTTCTTGTCATCATCTTCTAGAGATATATATTTTTTTTCATTTTAGGTATGTGGTGCATTCATACAACTTTTTTCTCTTTCCCTCAACCCTGGGAAAAAGGGATGTTGAATTCACCCTCTCCGCATCTAGTATTCAGTTCCTGTCTCATTATGGCTTTGACTACAACAAGGTATGCAACCTCTGCCAGAAATGCAGATTAGTATCCCTAAATGTTACATTTCTGGGGTAAATGGCATCTTCCTAAAGTATGGATGCATCAAGCAGTTTGTTGTCAACAGGGGTTGTGAATACAGTTTTTTCTGAACTAATGTAAAGGTAATAACCACATCCTTGGCAGCCTCAGACAGATTCTTCTACCTCAAAAAGAAAAAAGAAAAAAAAAAAGAAAAAAAAACACCAAAAAAACAAAAACCAAAACAAACAAACAAAAAAAACCCAACTCAAAACCTTATCTCATGTGAGCTAAGGATTTACTAAACGGACCCTGGTGGATGGCTTTACTATCCATGAAGGTGCAGAAGTGAGAGTTTACCAGCATCCTATGTATTGCCACATTTCCCATAAAATTCAGACTCTGTCATCCCATAAGAGTACTGTTTTGCAGTTCTGAGCAGGAAGCATCTGACTTCTTGACTTTTGGAAGCATCTGATTAAAGGAAAGATAAAAAGAAGAGAAAAAATTTGATTAAAGTTGACAAATATCCTTTTCTTTCCTCCATACCTATTGGACAAATTGTTTGTCCTGACTAACCTGCTATTTCTCTAATGTGCTGTGAGAAAATCCAGGGGAATGTAACCAACCTGGCATTTTCTCCCCCCTCAGTTCTTCAAAGATGGAATCCCCTACATGAATGAGGTACAGGAGGAGATGCTTAGGCAGCAACTCTTAGCAGGCACCTGGAAAATCTGCAGGTGAGCACTTCTCAGAGAGGTGTCTCCTCACTAGTGTGTTCATGGCTCAGCTTCATGAACTCAGATCACATTTTGTGGTAATACTGAAACCTGTTGGTCTGAACACCTTACTGCCAGCTGTTCCAGCCGGCCGCGGTGTCTGAAGGAAGATTGAGATCACAGGATAGTATGTGGAGAATCGGGTGTGTGGGTTGGGAAATGGAGCTTTTGCATTCCTACAGCAAGGCACAAGGCATCACCTGTAAAGAGCTGCCTCTTTCTCCTCATCCAGCATGAGTAATGCAGACAGGGATATCCTGAAAAAAGCTATTGATGAAGTGACCTCTTGGATAGCTGCAGCAAAAGAAGAGGATACTATGATTCTGCAGGATCTGAATGGTATGAAACAGTGCCTATCTTAGACACCTGTGGGCTCTTAGTGACTTCATAATTTCTTGTGAACCTCTGGGACTATAACTGTCATTTCTTCTGTTAAATTGCTTCATTGAGAAAGTACCAGTGCCCATCTGGCCTTTACAACTCTTTACCCCAGTTTATACTTTAGCTCCTGTCAGGAGTTCATCTCTGGGCTCTGCTTCTCTGCTCTGTTGGGGTGAAGGGTCTTTCTGAAGCAGAAGTTGACGTCTGGATGCTTGGAGCATGCTTTATGGTAATTGACTTCCATTTTGTGCTTCTGAGCAGCAACTGGAGAACTTGTAGTACCTCTGAATCAGGATATTTTACATGTTTTAAGTCCTGGCTATCTGCTTTTGTTTTTATTTTCTTCCTTTCAGAGTTTAGTTCCTCTTATGTGGAGCAACAGGGAGCCCCATGGAGACATATATATGCCAGTGGGCATAAACAGGCCACTTACCCCTTATTAGGTTTTGGGAGCACTATAGCAGAGCTGAGGAACTTCTGTGCTGACTTGAAGAACAGGGAGTTTTTGCAGGGAATAATTTGTAGGTTTACTCTCAGAACCCAAAACTTAATCTTCTAGGTCAGGGAATAAAATATAGAAAAGGTTAGGAAAAACAGAGTGTTCAAGGCTTTGTCTGTTGACCTTTTTTGCAGAGTGTGCAATAGGAGGGATGGAGATTGTGCTGCACTTTTTAGCTGCTTTGTCAGCTAGATATGATACTGATATTTTAATAGAGTCTGGCACTGGTGAGCACCTGTGATAAGAAAGACACTTAAGTAAGAAAGATTCAGGTGTCTCTTTTAATGCTATTCAGAAGAGGACTGAGTTAGTTCTTTATCAGCTGTGGGGGAAAATGCATTGTTACCATTTGTGTGCTTGGTTTCTCGGTCTGTTAGTCTGAAACTGAAACTATCCAAAACCAGAGTGTCTTTTTCAGACTAGTAGCCTTCCTCCCTCTTCAGTTAGTCTTTTCCTTTCCTCCGTGTCCTTACAAAAGCTCGTTTGCCTGAAATTTGCACTGATTTTTGGGATTTTTAAGTTTTGTTTATTTCTGAGGGTTTGTGGTTGTTGTTGTGGGGTTTTTTTTGTGTGTGTCTATGTTTTTTGCTTGTTTTGTTTTCTTTTCTGTCCTTGAGTACAGTAATGTACCGGGATCATTTGTTGAGGAATATTTTCTATATGTTAGGGGAGAAGAAACATGTGGTCAGTCCATCTGTCTAGAAAAATGATGTGTTTTCCTTAATAGGCTTGTTTGTATGTCTGAAGCATTTTTTTTCCTTTTTTTTGTGTGTGTGTGTCATAGGCTATCATATGCTTGAAGTTCAGCTGGTTCTGAGGCAGGCTCTCGAAAATGTTTGGACAGAGCCTCTTGGAGACACGAAGGTGAGATGGAAATGTGGACCTTTTGAAAAGAGGATTTCTATCTGATCAGATAGGAGTGTCATTGTTGTAGAGACTCTGCAATGCTGCTTGTACTTTTAATGATACAGTCAAGGAAGAGGAGGAGACAATGACAAAGGAAATGTTGATTGTGGGATCCTAAGAAAAGAGATACAGAAAATGGAGCACTTTGGTTTCTGTTTGTCCTGTAGCCTCAGTTCTGTTTAAATGGAAATGCTTGCCCTTGGAGCACTTCTGGAGGCGCCCTTTCTTCATGAAATGTCTTCAGACTTTATGAAGTCCCTCCTTCAATACTTTCACAAGGATGTACAGTTTTTGCATTTTCTGTGGTTTTCCTTTGCTGACTTCTGCTACAAAGTTGCTTTGAAGACTTTTACTCTGTGATTTGCTGTTTTGCTATTCGCTATTGGTATTCTACATTCAGTGCAATATTTTCTGGTTTAAAACTCTGGTTGTGGACTTCTCAAGCTCTGGGTATGAGTATGATATCAGTCAGTTGCTTAGAATTAGCCTACAGAAATCTGGGGGTTTTTTTGCATCAGTCCTACTTTGTTCTGATAACCAATGTCCCCAGAATGTCAAATTTACCCAGCCTTCTCATCTGAAGCATTGCCTTTGGGGACTCAGCTTGTATGGTTGCTGTTTGTTTCTGGGTTTTTGGTACCATGAATTTACCATGTTGGTATCAAGTTAAATTTTATTAGGTTAATTTGTGCTCAAAAAAACCCACTTTGGTAGGAATCATCCTCTTAAGTAGAGAAGCGCAATAAAGATTCACTTTGAGCAGGCCTGAAGTTTAGTTACTGGAGCACTGATCCCTATAGAAGTGAGACAGTCCCAAGGTCCCAGGGGATGCAGTTTTTCTGTCCTTCAGTGCCTTGAAGCTGAACTTGACTTCTGCTTTACTAAGCCCCAGTAAGCAATGTACATACAACTAACATGGGAGGCTGAGATACTCAGTGACTGTTCTTTTCAGGTAGTGGTGAAAAAAGTGAGTCCAGAGCACCGTCAGCTTCTGGAGAACTCTTCTCATGACCCCTGTCAGAAAAAGCTCATTCTCCTGTCTGCCCGGGGTTTCACCAACCTCTTCCATATACTTGTTAAAGCCAAGAAGGTAAAATGCCTTAACCCTACTTTTAATCTCTTTATAATTTTGCTGAGTTAAATGCAATATTAAAAATTCTGGTGTTACAGTTTGAGTCACCATCCAAGAAAGCTGAGCAGATTCTTGCCTTTAGTGCTTTTTAGTATGTAACAGACCAGTTTATTGGACCATGTGGACCATTGGTCTGACTTTGTATGGAAATTCTTACGTTCTTTATGCAGCTTATCAAATGGATTTCAGCTTTGGAGGATTATGGGTGATGTGCAGCAAAGACCATCCCTGACCTTGCAAGTGAGCATATAAATCTGATGGCTGGAACCCTGTGCAGCTGAACTGAGAATCCACTTAGGTCCACTGAAAATAGAGTGCTGCTGAGACAATACCCTCTCAGAGAGTCCACAAGTCTGATTTCCTGCAGGCAGTAGTCCTCCTGTTAGCCTTGCAGCCTGAGTGACTCCTGTGTGAGCATGTGTGGATGTTGTCTGCTGGAGGAAAGGGTTACAGCTGTTGAGTGTGCCTGTGTTGGTTATCTCTGAGCTCTCTTCAGAAATGTGCTGCAATGTGCTGTTATGTTTATATTCCTCCCGTAGCCCCTGGTGGGACACAACATGCTTATGGACCTTATGCATCTTCACGACAAGTTCTACAGGCCCCTCCCAGGTACTGCTGTGCGTAGCTGCTGTCCTGGGCTGCTGCCTTTGCACTGGGGGTGGAGCAGGAGGTGCAGTGGCCATTTGCCACCACAGACACCTGCAGGGCTTAGCAAGCAGCAGGGCTGGTTGCCTCTTCTGAGTTCTAAATGGTGGAGAGGACATCATTGCCTGTTGTCACTTCTCTTTCCTAATTACTTTGTGATTCCATTGGATTTTCCCTAGTTTCCTGATGCCTTTCTCCACATGTGCTTTGCTTTCAGAAAGCTATGAGGAGTTTAAAAAGAACATTCACAACCTGTTTCCTGTCATCATAGACACCAAGACTGTAACAAAATATGTGCAGAAGGTGAGATGCACAGGGGTTTTTTGTTTGAAGTTCAAACTTGTGTTTCACCCAAGAGAGAGGACATCATTCCTCAGTCCCCTGTGATAATAACAGAACTGCAACCAGTTCTCAGTGTTGCCTTGGGAAGTTCTAATTTTAGATCCCATTTAACAAATTGGCAGTGCAAGTAATTGACCTCACAGTAAGGTCTGTTGTGGTTGGTTTTCTAAAACATTTTTCTTTTATAGAAATGTCTGTTTCCTCGAGTATCGAGTCTTTTGGAGGTGTATGCAGTTTTGTGCAGGTAAGTGCTGGCCAGTAGACCTTTCAACAATCCCTGTCTTCTTTGGAAAGGTATTTCCCAGTCAGCCATTTCCCATGTTCATTCCCCTCTCAAATGTTTTTCAATTGGATCTTTGTCTTTCTAAATTTAAGAGCAAAGGATTTGCTTATCTTTCTTATAAAGGAACTGTGTAGTAAATAATTTGTTCTGAGTCACTTTCGCATTGAATTGCCATTATTTCATTGGTCACAAATTTGGTTTGCATACAGCTGTACACACAGCATGAGAATTGTTTTGCTTATGTCATGTCCTGAAATGAGTAAGATTCAGTTCTTGATGAAAATACATCCTTATTTCAAATGCCTGTCCCAAGAGAGGGCTGCACTGAGCCCAAAGCAGTAACTAATGGCAATGTTCAGATGGAGCATATGAGTAGATGTTGTATCTCATGAGCTTAGTCATGATGTAGTAGGAGACTTTTTTCACACTTATTTTGTGAACTAATTTTTTCCATGTCAATTTTGCTAAGGAAAGGAAAATTTTGCCTGTCTCCCATTACCCCCTAGTCCTAAGAAGGAGATGGACAATTAATGCATTTTTAAAAACAGTACTGGGATTCTGAGTACTGGAACTGTTTATTAGCAATTCCAGACTGCATATTCTGCTTGATTGTTCTTTCTTTTATTTCAGTCATTCCAGGGGTATCTGTTTGTCCTCCAGGGTTCCCCATTCAAATAGAACCATCTAGTCAACCTCTCTCCCTGCAGTTTTAGTTCTGCTCAATTTTTTTTTTGTGTGTGCAATTGAAACAGATTTGCTGCTTACAAGTTTTGAGTGAGGGAAGATACTAAGGAAGTATTTAGGAGTTAGTTTTCAGGAAGAAAATATTATTCAAGTAAGAATTTTGGCCTTTTCCTAAAGGCCTACCAAAGTTCATTTTAAAGTCTCCAGTAGCTTTTTCTGAAACGAAGATACAGGTCACTGGAGAATAGTAACTTTTCTCTAACATGCTGAGGAAAGACAGAAAATCTCACTCATCCACTTGTCTCCAGCAGCAACCCAGATCCCAAAGGTCCACCGTACCCTGTTATAGCTCTTGCAAGTGACTGCTCAAGATACGGTATGTTCTTACGCACATCTTCACCGTCAGATAGATCAAAAGGAGTTTGTTGAACTCTGTGAGGGAGCATATGTAAAGCATGAGGGAATGCCAGTGGGTCTGCTGAACTTGCCCAGAGCTGCTGATACACGTTTTTGTTCAGACCCAAAGCCTGGGCTCCCAAGATGTGTGTTCTGCATGTCCTTGGTAGCTGCTGAGGGTAATGCAGGGCAGGTTTGCCTCATGCTGCTGGTACAGACAGCATTTACACTATATTGGGCTGAACTGAACCTGACTTGGGCTGTGAAGAGTGAGGAGCCCTTGGAAGGGGCAAGGGGAGGTGGGAAACAGCTGTCTTAGAAGGGAAAGTAGAAGGAGCTAATGGCAAAATAGCAGGAGCTCAGTGGCTGGTGTGCAGGGTTAGTGATGCCTGTGCAGGAGGTTGTGTCCAGGACATGGTGTGATACTGGCTGCGAGGCAGATGTTTTCTGCTTCTCTTGGCAGCACAGGGCCTCCTGTGTTTTGAAATGGACCCCATATCATCAGTAACATAGATGACACAGCTTGGTTTAGACTTCTATAAAAGTTAAAAATTTTTAATCTGCATATTGCTAAGCTTTTCAGACATTTATGTATCTGCTGCTTCTTATTTGGTGTTGTTTTAAAATGCATGCTAGAAGCACAGACTTTTTACTGAGTGTAAAGTTTTCAGGGTGAGGAACAAAACAGAGCTAAGGGGAGGAGGAAAGAACCTCCAGAATAGCAAATCTAGGAGTTAGGATTCTGCAGTGTAGTAGTTTTCACAGCATTTGTTTACTTCTTCTTGGTTTTGTTGGACACTTACAGCTGAGAAGAAAATTCCTCATGAGGCAGGCTATGATGCATTTCTCTGTGGTTCAGGTAAAATGTTTCTTGAAAACTCCTTCAGATTTTGTGTTGGGATTTGGCAATCTTTTCCTTCTCTCTAGATCTATTTGATGCTAAGAAGTATTTGTTTATATACAGTCTGTTGCTCTTAGTAACTTAGCTGCATTTCAATGCATTTTTGCTTTCTATGTATTTAACTGTTTCTCTAGCTTTTTCTAATGCCTCCTCATTATTCCTTTCTCTAGTTCTTCTGATGTCAGCTCATTTGCTACTCTGCAGATCCACAGAGTAAGTAATTTTTAAGTGTTGACTGAAAATTGCATTACATGGGATGTTTTCCTATGGAAAACAGTCCTCCGTTTGTTCTGGCTGACTTTTTGTTTCGCAGGCTGGCCTTCTTTTTGGACAAAAGAAAGTGTCATTGGAAATGTCATGTTCTAATTAGATTTTTATTTTATAAATCTGAAAGTAGTACTTTTATGTCAAAGCTGACATTTTAAAATGAAATCAAGGCCATGTGATGGCTCAGAGGTTGGGAAATGACATTGTGACTTCTTTATTCTTGAACAAGCTCTCTCAAGTTCAATTCACTTGGGTAAGGGTCAAATAATTTTCCATTAGTTTCCATTTTTGAAATCTCTGTGAATCAGTGCCTTCAGTTAAGTTCCCTCTTCTTGCAGCTTTTTGACTTCTGTAGGAAGATACTAAGATCTGAAATACCTGTTCTGCCACTGGTTGAAGAGCTTGACACTGTATAGCAGTGCAGCACTGGAGAAACAAAACTGTGTTCTCTTTTGTTTTCTGATTTAGTGATGCAGTGGAGGCCGATCCTTCTTTCTCGCAGTATCTCACCGTGTTAGCTGAGCACGTGAACAAAGTGAATTTCATCCGAGGGGGTGTTCCAAGCATTGTGCGTATGAATTGCAGCTCTGTGTCCTGTTTGTGGGGTGCATAGGTCAGTAGCCCACTTGAGAGCTTCCTTAGAGGAGAGCAATCCACTGTTGCTGGGGCCCACCTTGGCAGAAATTGTCGTCATACAAGGGATGCAGTGGGCCTTTTAAAATGGCCAATGAGTTGGATTTCTGCTTTGCAAAATGTATTCATGCTGTTATTCTGTAAGATGGCATTAGCCAGTTTACATTGCTGCTTCTCTGGTAGTTGCTCCATTGCAGTTGTGACAGTTTGCTTTTATGATGATATTTGGATGAATCTTGGGGCAAAAAAAGTTAATTTTACACCGCCAGCAGTATTACACAACCTGTCATTTATTTGTCATGTTCTGCATATTTTCTGATTATATTAATAGTGCCTCTATAGTATTTCCAGATTCAGATATGTCTCAATATTGTACATTTTCCAGAATTTTTCTGGGGAAGATGCTCCTTGTCGTCATCCCCCTGCCTTGGTTGTTCATGTCCGAGGCTGGTCAGGGCTGACTGAGAGACAGATTTACGAGGAATTTAAAGCTCATTGTCGCTTTGATGTCAGACGGCTTTCAGAGAACCAATTCATTCTGCTCTCCAACAAATACAAGCAGTAAGTCATCAGAAAATCCTGGTTTTCAGTCCTTTCAGTTCTGATCCAGGCCTTTGTCCCCCCCTCTCTCTGCTATGACAGCTCTTGGACAGAAATTCCTTCCCTGAGCTGTGGGGCGCTGTGAGCAGCCTGCGGGCTGAGCTCAAGCCGTGCTTTCCTTGCAGCGTCAGGCTCGTCCTGCGGAATTACAGGCACCACCCTCACCTGCAGGTCTCCGTCTATCGCCACTGGAGGCACTCGCCGAGCGTCAACTGCCTGCTGCAGTGAGTTACAGGAGCACGGGAATGGGCGGGGGCAGGCTTCCCTTTCAGGTCCGAGGCTCTGGCACCGCAGCAGCCTGCCACGTGTTTGCAGTGTCCTCCCGCGGAGGAACAGGGGACTCAGAAGTGGCTTGCTGAGTGGCTGCTCATGAGCTGATTTCAGCCCTGGGCAACTGGACTTTAACCTCACTCATGGGTAACCCAGGAATGTTACCCCACGGATAGCACCAAACTGTGTGTGTGCTGTCACAGCAGAGAGGAGGTAATCTTAATGAGTGTAGTGTAGCACCAGCTCTAGTAGGCTTGATGAGAGGGAGGCAGAATCTCAGGTGTGGGATGGACGTGGGTTTTTTTCTACTGCTGAGTTGAAAGCTTGGCAGTGGGAGGAAATTCCAGATTCAAAGTGCACCCCTCTGGTGAGGTGGTGACAGTGATGCTCATGAAGAGTGAATTTCTGCCTTGACATGGTTTGGAAAACAATCTAAGCTCTTAATAAATACAAAATTAAAGCTGTAAATATAAGTAAACTAACAACATTTCATTATTCTTGTCTCTTAGAATCTCCGGTATTGTGGCACTGTGGTCTCTCTTGGCCTTTGTGCTTGGAGGAGCTCGTAGCTGTTGACTCCAAAGGACTGTAGAGATGAGATGTGAGGAACACTGATCTTATTTCTTGTGTTTTGTTTAATTCAATAAAATATGAGAAGACAAATGAGCAAAAACCTGAAGGGAACTATGATTACTGTTTGAATTGTTTTCTTGGAAATGTGTTTTTTAAAAGGGATGTGTTGTTTTTCAATTTGTGGTATTTTGTAATCTGCTCAAAGCATCATCTCCTCCTGAAGGGAGAGATGATTGGTTCAATGCCTAGTTTACTTTGGTCCTGTGTAGGTTCTTCACAGCTACTGAGACCCTCACTTTGTTCCCAGTGCTGGTGCTTGCTGCATCAAACACAATCCTGATAAAGTTCGGGAATTTATGAAATGAAAGATGCTATTTTTAGCTTCAGTTGTAAAGCAGGGGAAATGTCACTCTTTACTGAATGAAAATGGGCAGAGTTGATGGAGAAACCACTCTTGGGGCTCATGACAGTTTCTGGGGAATAGTCAATAATTTGCAGTGCTGTCAGTGCAGTCCCATGCACTAGTATTTTCAATGGTAGTGTAGCTGAGGTTTGACACAGATAAGTGGAATTTATCAGGTTCCAATTTGTGGAGTATACAGAGGTCAGGTGAGTCAGCATACATTTCTGTTTGCTTCTAGTGCACAGCATGCGAGCAGTCCTTTATCCAAAGTAGCATGAGACATGCTTTGTGGATCAGTTTCTCTTGATATAGCTGGAGTATTTTTCAGTCCAGGGAATTTGGTCTTCAGGGATTTTTCTCATTATGTCCTTCTCTTCTTAAAAATAACCTGTTCATCCAAGGCTTCCATATAATGGTTCCTAGATGTCATTAGTCAGACTTAATTGGATGGGGCCCATGCTCATCTAATAGGCAGAATCTGCCTTTAATTGGTGGGAGTTGCTGCAGGGGACCTTAAGGCAGCAGCGCAGCACTGTGGTGTGCCTGAGGATCACGTGCTCTCTGCTGCTGAGGGCCTGCTGCTCTGCTGCTCTTGGGGGAGAAGGGCAGCACATCTTCAGATGTGGTTCTCGAATTCTGCACAGCTTGTGGTTTACAGCTCTTGTTTCATAAACAAGCTCCTGCAAGACAAGTAACTGACTTCTTGATGACCTTTTTTACCACCCTTCAGTGATGGGGCTCTCTGTCACAGTGCTACTTCAAGTACCAGTGTGTCTCCCTGCTTGTTCCGTAATGTTAGTTTGTCTTCTAGCATCATTAGACTCCCCCTTTGTGTCAAGGAGAGCACAGGCTCTTTGTGTTGTGTAGGTTTAGGAAGCTTTTCTCTTGTGTTAGATACAATAGCATGTGTTTTCACATAAAAACAGTTCTTCTTGGCTTATGATCTGAGAAACATAATACCCTTGTTCTCTGGGGTCTGGATTCAGCTAGCCATTTAAATGTGAGGAGACAAAGCCTCACTTGCAAATAATCTTTCCAGTCTGGGGATCATGAAGATACAGGTGCTGTTACCTATGAGAAGCCCAGCAGTTTTCAAGGAAACATGCACTTTTAAGGAACAAAGAAATTGTTCTGTCTTTAAATTTTGTTCCTCCCATTTTCTTCTCAGTGGCACACAGATAAATAATGACTCGGTTCCCTACAGTGCTGTTCTCTTTCTTGGTTCACCCTCTAGAGAAGCACACTTCCCTGTGAACAAAAGTAGAGCTCTCTCACCCTTTTTGGAGAAATAGCCTATGGGTCTGACCGTGTGTTTTCATTTCCAAGAGACAGACACACATCATGTAGCAACATGGTGTAGTGAATCCAGAGACTTGATTTTCCTGCTTTAGAGCTGGGAGAAGTAAGGGGCAATTGCTGTAGAAGTACTAGATATTCCTAGTATCAATCAGTTAAAGTTTACATGCAGAGTAAAAACATGAAGAGATCAGAATGAGTTGAGTATGTTCTGATCTTCCAAGGAAAGACTTCACAGAAAGAAGTTGCCTTCTCTGATAATCAAGAGTCACTCGTTGCTCAGCGCCTCTTTAAGAGCTCCTTGAGGTGTACTGGCAGCCAATTCCAATGAAATTTGTTAGCTGGGGGCTGCTCAAATCAGAGCAGAGACATTTGGCCCTGGGAACAGAGCTGCAAGTTTTTCTGAGCAGCTGTTGATGAAGACACAATCTTCCTGAATATGTCAATCTGGCCATTCCAACCTCAGCTGTTCCTTTTTGCTCCAGACTAGGGAATTCTTATTGATTGAACTTGGAAGTAGCCAAAGTATTTCAGGTTATGCCTGTTCCTGCCTGTCTTCTGCAAGGAGTAGGAAATAATTTAGATTCTTGTGAGGCCAATTCATGGTGGTGCAACCTGACTTGTAACTCTGGCCTCGAAGAGTTGCATGTGAGAGCTTTTGAGTTGTTCTGAGGGCTGGCAGCTCAGAAAATCAAACCTAGACAGGTTTCCCTTAGACAGTGGTAAAACCACAGCAGAGTCCCTAGCAGCAGTTACAGCACACCTGCCTCTTAGCACTGTGAGAAATTTATGCTTTAGTGCAAGGCTTGATAATTCCAACCCTCAATGAAAAAAAATGTTAAAATTCAAGTTGTGAAGGTGTGCACTAAAAATACAGCCCTGCAAGTATAACACTGCAGATCAGAATATATTTATTTACAAGAACAATTTGATTTTTGATACATTGACTTTTGTTAATGTGTTCAAGATTAAATAAGTGGGTTTTGATATAGCATTTCTACTCCAATGAAAAGGGATGGAAAAGGCAGAAATATCTAAATATTCTTCTCACTGCTGCTCGCGGCTTCAGTGGTTATAGACCAGATTCCCGCTTGCCCTGGAGGACAGGAGAGCAGGATTTGCCTCTCTGAAAAGATACTTTTTCATATAGAAGGAAACTTTGTATAGTTCTGTGTTTTCAAATGGTGTGAATCAACAGTTCTTCTTCACCATATGCTTTCATTCAAAACAATGAATAGCAGAAAACCTTGGTTGCAGATGTCTTTCTGGCTGAATGAAGTGCAGGAGCTGGTGCTGAGTGCCGGCAGTGCTCAGCCTCTCGGCAGGAGGTTCCCTCACAAGCCAGAACGGCTTCGGCTGTGTTGCAGCACCACAGCTGGGTCAGAACCTTGTGTGCTGATGAAGCCATAGAGTTTCCATATGCCTTAGACATGGGAAAACCCTGCTGAGCAGCTGCTCTGTTAACACATTTTTGTGGTGTTCTTTTACATACAGCAGCAAATCTGACTTTCATTTTCTGTTTTTTATCTCCCTTTTTCCCATGACTTTTCCCAACAGCCCCTCTCCACTGGTTGCTATAGACTCCAGCACTAGAGAACCCCCCCAGGAAGTCTGAGTGAAGGGGCAGTGCATGAAATGCCATGGGTGTATTTCTTTCAACAACCCTTACACTTAGGGAAGAGGGGGTGATTGTACCCAGCGTGACACAAGGGACCCTTGGAAGGGGAATGTTGCATGAGCCCAGGGCCATCTGAAAGGCATCCCTCTAAAGGCCACACAGAGTAGTGATGCTGGGGGGAGCCAGATCTCTGATCCCGTGTTTTGCTGGAGATGTGGCATGGCTGACACCTGTGCTGGCTGTCCTGCAGAGCTGTCACCACACATCCCCAGGAGCGCTGGTGGAGAGCGACCCGCACGAGTGTGTGTCAGTGCTGTGTTACAAAAGCTGTGGTTGAGCTGCGGGGAGGGAAACCTGTGGACCTGTGCCCCCAGAGACAGGTGGAGCTCATGGCACAGAAGATGGCCAAGCATTGCTGTGGTGCAGCGACTGGAAGGACAACCTGTGCAGGCAGGAGCCATGAAAAGATTTTTTTTCAGATGCCCCTGAGGAGCTGTGAGTTTGTTGCAAGACAGGAGGCCATGAAAAGTGAAGAGTTGAATGCATGGAGGATGAGGGAGAGTTTATGCCCAATGTCTTAACTCATGCTTTCTCTTGCTTTAGAGACCACCTTGTTCAAGCTTGTGGTTTTAACTAGTTTTAAGAAAATCAGTGCTTAAGCATTTATGGGATTACCTTTGGGCTTCCCTTCTGGGAAGGATCTTGGCACAGTCCCATCTCTGAGGGATGCCTGGGCTGGGGTTGCTCCCTTTTAAGCACAGACACAGTATGCAGAAACACTCCCACCTGACATTCAGACCCTGCCCTGCAGCTTGGGCAGGGAATTGAGACTCCTATCCTCAGAGAAAGTGAGTTCAAATCCCATCAGTATCCTAACAAGCAGGTGAGTAGTTGAATCCTCTTGGACTTTCTCCCCAGCCAAATGAGCATATAAACAGACAGAGGTTTCACCAAAGGTAAGATGAAGATGGGACTCCTGCAACACTTCCTCCCTGTGCAGGACAGCTAAGGACTTCCTCCAGACACAGGAGTGATTGGCACTCATCCTCCTCTTTCTGGAGATGGCTGTGTTCATCCATTGACCTTCTGTAGCCAAGCTTTAAAAGAAAATGGCAAGAGCAGATGTGTTGACAAAGAGCTTCATGTCAGTGATGTAAGTTGGAGTAGCTTTTAAAATACCCATGGAATGGAAATGTGTGAAAGGTGATAGCTACTATGCATGAGAAACACATCCTGTCCTGGCAGAAACACATCCAGTTAAAAAGAAAAATAGAAAAGAGTGCTATTTAAAACTTAAAGCTTATTAAATATCACCCAGGTGGACACAAATTAAGGGAATCCTAAAGTACTGAGTTTGGACCTGGTCCACCCACAAATGCTGCTGGAGTTTAGCTGGGTTTATAAGCAGTGGAAGAGTAATCTGCAATCCTCATTTTGAATTTTGAAGTATCACAAACTGTTTTACTTGCCCCATAAAACTTGGCACTAGTGTTCAGACAGATCAGTCACATGTTCTGACCTTGCTTGAAAAGGTGCTCCTAGAAATTCCTGCTTTGCCTCCAGTTTTGCTTAACAAAGGTACAGCTGTTTTAATTTCTCACCGTTTAACAAGATGCTTGCTTACAAGTGCAGCCAGCCTAACCAAAACAGCAGTTTCATTCACTCAATCTGGAACTCATCTGTCCTGTGCATGAAACATGTACAACTGACTTTGCCATTCCTACATAAATGTGAGGATTTGCAAACCCACAGGCTCCCACAGCTGCCTGCAGTGCTCAAAATTTGCCCCCTCCCCTGGGAAGCACGACAGAAGCAGCTTGATGTAATTGTTCCACAGGGCCACTGGGTCATGGGAAGCAGTGCCACAGGAGAGATGCTGGGCTCCTGGGCCTCCCTTGGGGTCCTACAGCCTCCAGAATCTGGGCAGCCTCCAGGGGTTGGACTGGGACTGGCTGCTCAGTGAGGGGTGTCTGGGGGCTCTCTGTGGCCAGAGACACCCCTGTGAGGAGGGTTGCTCTTGCTCCATGGCTTACACTGATGAATGTCCTGAATGTACCATAACTTAACACAAGAATAGTGCATGGTGATGGGGGAACCAGAGCTCTTCCCAATTCCACAGGCACCTGTCACCATCTTAGACTCCCAAGTATTTGTACAGTCTGGCTGGCACCTCTGATTCTACATCTGCTCCCTACTGAACTTACTCTCCTTTACCTGCATGCTTGCAGTGGTGTCACTGCAGAAGGAGGTACCTGCAGGGACAAACAGTGCCTGTCAGTGGCTGCTGGCTCATGGTGAGCTCCAGTGGAGCAGAAGGCAGGGCTGTGGCTTCACAAAGCACCACCCCATCCCCTTGCTGCAGACAGTTCCCAAGGAAGATGTGCTGGCCTGTCAGCAATTTCTAGGAGTATTTGTGCTAGAGCGGTGGCAAGAGCTCCCGGCACACATGCCAGGATTAGCAGCCTCATTGCTGGTAGGGCAGGAGGGCCCTGACTCTGAGGTTGGCTCAGCTGGTCAGAGCATGGTCCTGATAATACCCAGGCTGTGGGTTCAGTCCCTGTATGGGATATTTGCTTGAGAGTGGCACTCAATGGTCCTTGTGGGTCCCTTCCAACTCAGAATATTCTGTGAATCTGTGAACCTTTGACCCCCTTTCTTCCAGTTTTTAGCCCCGACCACATCCCTGGAGCAGCAAGCACAGGAGAGAGAGATGGACTTTGCTCCTCAGCAGGGAAGAAGGACCCAGAGAAAACGTTGTATTTGGAAGAATGGGCAGGAATAGGTGATAGGGAGCTGGAGGTGATGTGAAAGGGTTTGCTGATGATCATCTGCAGGGGGAAAACAGGCTTTAGACAGGAGATTTTGGCACTTCAGCCACACAGGAGCTTCTCCTTGCTGAAGGTTACCACTTCTCTCAGGGTTTTGCACATTCACTCTCTAATCTGCCACATTCACCACAATTCCCACCAGAGTCAGGCAAGAGGGCTGGAGCAGCTGATGTGTGGACCTGGCAGCCTTCAGTAAGGGTCAGTGTTTCTTTCCTGCTACTCTCCTCCTGCAGCTCTGAAGTTTAGAAATGAATGCAGCTTCCTTTGTAAGTATGGATTTCCCCTGACACCGACATTTTTCTACAGTGGGGATGGTGCTGGGTCTGTGTTCACAGGTCTTTTTGTCAGGCAGGTGTCCTGGGAAGCTGAATACAGCCGTGGTTGCCCTGCTCTGCTCCCAGCTCACCACAGGCACAGGAACCAGCCTGGACCCCTCTGTGCTGGAGCTGGCTTCTCTGCCCCTTTTAGTCTGCTCAGCTGGCTTGTTCAGCTGGGACAGAGACTGGGTGGAAATTCCCTTGAATCACTCTGGCAGGGATCCAGTGTGATGTTAATTTTCTAGCCAGGAACAGGGTGCCTACCTGGTAGGGTGGATTGAGCATTCCTTCCTTCACTGCTTATTCCTGCAATACCCAAGAATCAGCTTCCTGTTCTGTAGCTACTTGCGCTCCATTTTTTGAGATGTGAAATGCTATATCTTAATAAAGTTTCAAAGATTTAGTGGGTTTTGGTGTTTTCCGAAGAAATCCCAAATTCACCAACAAATGGGGTTTTCACCACAAAAACTGGGACTATTTTTGAAAATAAGAGAAAGTAAAGTTTACTTTTCCCCCTGAAAATCTCCTTTCCTTTATCAATGGCAAAATGCTTGGTTTTGTCACACTGCAAATCTGACACCACCTCATGCCACTGGTTTCACCTTCCCCTCAAATCCACTTGTGCTGAAGACAGTGAGTCTTCGTGGGTAATATCATGTAGCAATTTGTTCTCTTTATAGTCTTCAAAAATCTGAAAAAATGAGGTAATTAATGACTGAAGATAATTATTGCATTGTTGCTCCCAGAGCCCTTAGCAAGCAGTTTGAGAGACCTTCATTCCTTAAATCCTTCATCCCACTGAAACCAAAGTAATGAGAGATGCTTCTCCTCTTTTGATAAAGGCCCAGGAAATATAACCATGTTGACAAAGCACCTGAATTACGTGATTCATCAGCTACTAAGTACTTAACATGGACACCAATCTGATAAAGCTGCAACTGCCATCAAAGAAAAAAATCAACATCTGGATAAAGTCTAGTTTATGTAACTGAACAGTTTGTAATTTTTTTAGAGAACACAAAATCATTGATCAGTGATCTGTATCTCTCTGTGTCAAAATGGTAATTAATGCACTGTGTTAATAGATAAATATACACAGCTATGTAAAGATAACTCACGGTATCTTTGCCTTTGCTCTCTAGTGTAGTTTGCTCGTATTTACATAGACTTGGAAAAGTACAAAGTACCAAGTATCTTTTACCCCATTTATTGTAACAGCAGCTGATAATGTTCAAAGTTTGGTGAGAATAGGTCCTACATTTTCCACGAGGCGTGAACTTTGTTGCAATTTGCCTCAAGGACCCAGCTGGGGGTGCAGCACTGATCTCTCCAGCTCCAGTGGGCTGATTTCAGTTGGTTCTCTGTATCCATCGGAAAAGGGGAGAGCTTGGTTGTGTCCTGGCCTTGTGCTCTGTGTCTCAAGGCAAGGAGACTCAGCCTCAATGCCTCTGTTGCGAGGAAGGGCTGAGTGCTCGGCTCTGTCGCTGTGACCTTCCCCAGTGTGTCCCAGGTTATCTCCTGTCAACAAAGGCAAAGCACCACCTTATCAGTCTGCTTTTAGAGACCTAACAGCGAATGTGCAAGGGCGTTTTTAGAGTACATAAGTAAAAATGAAACCCTACCATTGCTCTTTAAAATGAGACTGTAAAAAAAGAAATAAAAATTATTTTGGTGCATTTGATTGCTGAACTTTGAATGAAATGGCAGAAACCCTTTAGGCTGTTTAAATACTTATTTGTGTACTCTATTTGTTAAAAAAGACACAGGAAAAAAAATACTACTAGGTGGCATTGATTTAAAACAAGAGGCCAGCCAAGTATTATAATTCAAATTATTTCTCTTCTCTAGTAGGCAAAGTGGCTCAGAGGCATTTGCTAAGACTCTTGCTTTATGCTCATGGTGCCCACAACTCCCATCCCCATGTCCTTCTTGCTGGGACTGAATGTGAGCCTTGTGGCAGCCCCATGTGTTTTTGTTTCATGTGAAGGAGGAACTGTGGGCACAAGGGTGAATTCTTGCTATTACGGTTGTTTGGGGCTGCTCTGGTCTCCAGGGACTCGCAGGAGACAGCCACGTTCCTTCTCACACAACTCTTGCTTGCAAGATCCAAAAAGTGAAGCAAATAGGATGCCGAAGGCTCCACTGGTTGTACAGGAATGGAAAGCCACAGGCACACTCATGAACTAGATTCAAGCCAAATAAGCAGACTTTATTAGTACCACTCCTGCACAAAAAGCTCTTGAATCCAGAATTCCCAAGGGCAGAAGAGATGCAAAGGAGGATATGCTGACTTTTTTTTTTTTAACTACACTGAAATGAGATCATTAATGTGCTCAAGAAGGAATGCAGGACTAGAAGGGAGCTCTTACTTTGCAAAGCTGAATTTCTTGTTATTGCAATTAAAAAAAAAAAACAACCTGTCCTTAAGCTGATCATATTCTTTCCTGAAGGTATTCAACAGTTTCTGCCAGTTGTTATTCCAGGCTGTCCAGAAGCCATAGTCCTCTGGTAGCAGATCAGTTTCCCGCCCAGTTTCACTGTCATGCTAGAGGTGCTAAAATCTTGTCAGCCAGGCCAAGTCACTCTGACACTTCTAGATAGTGCCCAACAGAAGTGCCCAATCATATAATTTCCTAACTGGAGGAAAAAAAAGTGTGCTTCACAGGCAGTTTTCCTCAGTTTTTCAGAACAAAAAGTGTAACTCAACATTCAAACAAGGGTCAGGCACGGTCCTGCTCCCAGTCGAGCCAAGGGATGAGCTTTGCTGGAGGTTTCAGTGGGAGCTGCTGTGGTAATTAAAATGTTTAAGATACGTGTTAGACAATTACTTTTATCTTGAAAAATGCCAGCATGCTACTTTTTGCAGATAATGGGTAACTGTGCATGTGAAGAATTGCAGACATTCAGTGGCAGCCACCACGCTCATGGAGAGGGGACCCCCAGCTAATCTAGCTCATGCCTTCTTTGCCAAGTGTGTTTGTGGTGTTCCAAGTCTGTAGATGAGCCATGGAGGAGGAAGGTGAAAGATAGAGTTGAGGCAGGTCACTGAAAGATAGAGTTGAGGCAGGTCACCACATGCACTTGGACAAGCTCTGGGGCTAATGTTGTAACTGGAGGGACAGCATAATGCCTCCAAAAAGGTAACATTTCTTCAATGCTCACTGTATCTAAAGGATTAATGTGACAGAGAAGGTTTTCTTTTCTGCCTAAATTAGGAAAGAGAAGAAACTTCTGAGATCCCGTGTTTTGTGTGTATGTCTGTGTCCTGAAAGACCTCTACCAAATAAAGACTTTACATAAACAATTGGACAAAAATAAATTTTCTCCCTGAGGTAGAAGGAGCACATTGTAAGAGGGGGTGAAGGCAGCCCCCTGGAGCCAGTGGGTGAGTTTGAAATGAGCATGTAAATATAGAAAAACTTTAATTGCTGGTGGTGTGACAGGAGAAAAGTCTGAAGCAGGTTATGATCAGTGACTTGCTGAGTAGAAATGCAGAGAGGACGTGGCAGGGAGCTACTGAAAATGCCTGCACTCTCCACGCTCTCCATATTGGTTTTACTCATGCTTTGATGGCTCTGTCTGTACTCAAGTTAAGGAAAAAGTCCCATGCCTCTTTGCCTTAGAACTTTTTTCCCTTTGCATAATTTTTCTTTCCATTTTCCCAGTCTCTCAAGTCTTGTCTGGCACTTCAGGTGTTCAAAAGAAGAAAGTGAAAATCTCAAAGGAGAGCTACAGAAGTGATGAGAGAAAGGACAGAGCAGAAAAAAAAAAAAGCCATAAAGAAGGAAGAGGGAAACAGAAACACCCAAAGCTGTGGACATTGGAGTAATATGGTGGAGAAAGGAGGCAGAAGAGTAATTTCCGTACTGCTTATTTTGTTCCTTCTGCTTGGTCCAATTCAACACAGGGCTGAAAGTCTGCAGCCATTGCAATGGCAGAAATACTATTTTAAGGTCTGTTTGTTTTCAAATCAGCTGTCAAACAGTCTATTCAGCAGCCCAGGCCTTTGCCTAGCCCCAAGAGGACATCTCTGGCTTCTACAGCCATCAGATTGTACAGCTATCCAAGAGCAGAAAAGACCAGGGCAGATGCCCAAAAAGGAAATGCTTCCCCTCCTTTCCCCAGATTTGTTTCTAAATCTTCATCTGAGCTTGGCTTTGGTATATAAAAAAGAAATGACCCACAAAGAGAGGGGCCACCTGTGCCTATTCCAGAAGAATTTTGACTCTTATGCAATACTTTCTATGGAAAGAAAGGCTTTGAAGTGCACAAACATGTAATTTGCCTCATGGTGCTACAAGAGCACCAGAGTGATACTAGGGAGGGGATGATGTGCCTGTGATATAATGTGTATTTGAGATGTGTGAGGACAAGCAAGAATGTGAGCATTGCCAGGCACAGTTACTGCAGTGGGAAGTGCTCTTGGCTGTGAATTAGGGCAGAGACTGTATCTCCTCTTGCATTAACATAAGGCCTGTTCTTGGAAGCCAAAAGTGATAATTAGGCTTAATCAATCACGTTTCCCACCAGGGAAATCTGTTCCACCACTGACACAAGGAGATGAATGCTTGAAAAGCCTGGCCTTGTTTTGCCTGGCACAATGTTCCTTCAGGAATCACGCACCTACAGTTTAATGATTGTCCTGACAAAGATTTACATTTGCAATTATGGAACAGGCGGTACCACCCCTCAGCTGATTCTTCCTAGCTGATGAAAATGTGAAGACTGAATAATTTAAGCCTTGATTGAATGAAGTGCCTGAACACAAGCTAGAATTTAGGTGCCATTTAAGATACATTCTCATGCCATCCTGACTTGAGCTTGCCCTTCAGAAGAGTTTGTGATTTTTAGACCATACAAAGTCTTTGTATTCAGAGCCTGCACCCTGATCCCATCCTGAAGTGCAGATGGCAGCTTGCTTAAGTAGCTGAGAGGATGCAAGAAACCCCTGTAAAACTAGTTAGCTGGGATCAGGAAGCACCTGGGGCTCATTCCCTGGTTTTGGGCTCACATGTTCTGTACTGTAGTTTAGTTCTGCCAAAACAGAATTAGTTGATGCCTGAGACAGAGACTGTTGCAGGTAATAGGAACAAAAAATGCCCCATGTTTACAGATTCTGGCCAGCATCTACTCATAATGCCTCCTTTGTCCCAGCAGAGTCACCAAACCAACAGCCACGGTGCAAGAGACACGGGCTCTGTGACTCATCTGCCACATGAGGGATGAGCCCCACTGCTGTGCCACCCTGACATGGTGCTGTGTGAGGCTCTGCTTCAGGACTCTGTCACTGGAGTTACCTTCCAGCTCAGAATGCTGGCACTCCATCTCTGTGCAGTGTCAAAAGACAGCTCTGATTTTGGTCTTCAGCCATCATGGCTCCAAAACATTCCAGTGAAAAAGAAGAGATGCAGATCATCAGGTTATTTTACAAATCTCTTAATCACTTTCTTCTTCTGACTCATATGGCTTCTACACAACCAACTGTATTCTATTCTCTTGCTGATTCTTCCTTCTCCTATCTCCATCCCTCAAAAAAATTCCCCTACACCAGAAACCAAGCCTTTCTTCCCTGGAAGAGTACTCAGTTTAATTTTGGCAATCTATGTGTATAAATATTATACATATTATATACTATACAGTCATCTGGATGGTTGGTACACTCGGCCTGATGAGGAGGAGCTCTATAGCTCTGTGACTAACACCTCTCTATCTCCTTCCTTTGATCCATAGTTGGAGGAGGACTAGGAAATAGCTTTGCTGAGAATATGTCTCAGATTAGAGTCTGATCTCTTTGTACCGCAGCAGAACAATCCACATAACATAGTTGCAGAAAACTTACTAAGTGTGTTTAAGAGTGCCTTGAGCCATGCTTGTAAACCCTGCTCCTCCACCTTACTGAAAATGTGTATTTTCCACATTTGGAAATGTGGGTGCATGTAAACCACAACAAGGTATTACAAGATTAAGCCAGGATCAGAGAGAGAAAAAATAAAAAAGATAAGGAGAAAGAGAAACAGGATAGATGACACAGAGCCGCCAACCTTCAGTCTTTTGCACGTAGGTGCCTTGTGAGCAGTGGAAGTGCAGTGAAAGTGCTTTGTTGCCAGGGCTACATCCTGTGGGACTGTGTTGGCCTGGGGGCTGCTGGTAACCTGAACATTTCTGCTCTGCACATCCATCTCAGGCCCCCTCCATCCCACCATGGGTACACAAGCAGACACGACTGCCCACCTGGGACATGCTCTGGAGCCCTACCTGCATCTGCCTCCACTGTGATCAGCAGCACTTATTGCATGGCCAAGAGCCACACAGAGATGCTGGTGTGTTGCACATAGGGCAAGGAATATCATGTGTCCTTGTCATCAAAAGGTAAGGGCGAAGTATGATCAGGAATAAAAAATGTAGTCCTGGGAAATGTGTTCAGCAGGAAATAGAGGCAGCAGTAGTCCTTGGAACATACAAATTCAAGGAAAATATTTTCTATTAAATAAAGACTGAAACTTCAATTGACTCTGAACATATTTTAGTTGTTAGAAGTCTCCTGTTTAAGGAGAGGGAGAAAGCAGTGGTGTCTGTAACCCCTCCAAATCAGAGGAAGAAGGAAACTTATGTTTTGATCCAGGAAGAAGAAGTGGAATGCCTAAAAAACGCAGAATTTCAGGTTATCTCCAGCTGCAATTCGGTTGGTTAGTTGTTGTCTACTACACAGCTTATGTAGTCATATCTCAACTCTGCAGGGCAAATACTTTGTGTACCAAATCAAACTGTGAATAGAAGAAGACAAGCCAATACCATTTCTGAAAGCAAACTGCCAATAGGGATGTTTATGCTGGAACTTTGGCAAGATGTGCCATTGCATCACTGTAGGAGAGAGAAATCCTGAACATGAAGTTCTCACGAGCAGCCTTTGTTCAGGGCCTGAATTATTGCCTGGTTTAATGAAATGGATTTCTACGTGATGGCTACCACAGGTCAGCATCTTTTCCCATTTTGGTCAAAGGTATAAAAGAAAAATTTGAAAAAGGTGGAAATATATATATAAAAAGCTAAGACCCTGTTTTTCCTGTAATAGAGTCAAACTAATTTCTCACTTGTTTTGTGAGGTTGAAGCAATAGCTAAATTCCTTGTATTTTTAGTATTTATATTACTATTTTAGGTAAGTGTCTCTCAGATTTGAGGTTGGCCTTCCAGTGCTCCCATGCTACTCCCACTTTGCAGAGGAGGAATTTTGATGATGTTGAGGCAGTCTGAAACAGAGTAAACCCAGGCCTCATGATTTCTGCCCTCAGAGTCATTGTCCTGTACTCTTGCTACACTTTAGCAATTTCATTTTTCAGAAAATATAATGGCTATTTTATATTTTACAGCTCTAGATCCACTCCATATATATATATGTACACTTGACAGAAGAGACTGTTCAGTGTTTTCACTCAGTAACCTTCTGACTTCATGCAGTAAACCCACTGCATGAGCTTGTTTTGCACTTGTGTTCAAGATGCATCACCTTGAAAAATAAAAATTATCTATGTTTTGTGTTTGGAAAGAGATGGGTATTAGAAGCAATTTAGAAATAATAGAAGAATGTTACTCAAAGGAAAATGTTTAGATACTTGAGAGTCCTCATTTGAAAATCCAGCATTTGGGAAAAATCCTAAAGCAGAAGGAAATATTTCCCTTCTGCAATGATATTTTGGTGCACTGTGCTCTGGTTCGTCTCTATCAGTCATGCTCCCAGCTGGACACCAAGAGAAAAGAGGATTGTAATCCAAAGTCACATTCCATGGTGCACTGTGGGAGGTTCTGTTCAAAAAGGAGAAATGAGGCCTGAGAAAATTGGGCTACAGTTTCCCTGCAGAACCACAATGTGATATACAGACACCCATCACAACACTGAAATTTTGATTTTTACAATATTGAATTAATTCATGGACCTTTAGATCACTTTTACAGTTCTGATGGAAATTCCTGCTTTAAACCCTGGCAACACACAGTAATCCACACCTCATTTAGACATGTCATTATATGACTCATGTTATTAGCTGCTTATTGTCTAACTACAGTCAAACACAGTAGTTCCATTTTCAGCATGTCATTAAGTGACTTGTAAAGATACTGCCCTAAGGAGTCACAGACCTACCCTGGCTGATTCCAAAGACTGTACAGAAAGGGCTGTTAACAATTCCTGTGTCATCTACATCAATTTTTTTTTAAATTCCTTGTGCCTCCATATACCAGTTATCAAATGATAAATATGTGATACAGATTAAAAGTAAATGGGGTAGAAGACAAAAGATAGATTGCTACAATAAAGAATAAAGATTATTTCAGAGCAATCTTTCTTACTAGGGCAGGCACATGACAGACATAACTTAGTTTGACAAGCAACACTGTTCCAAGAAGGATTTGGACATAGGTTGATGGGAACACCCAGAAACAACAGGGGTGAAAGAGAGAGCACCATGGTATCAGACCCTTCTTTTGTTCACTTTATCAGTAATACAAAATGTCTTACTCTATATGCACTACTGGCTAATTGGCATTCACAGCTTTCCTTCCAACATTTTATCATGGGAAGCTCTGACTCATCTCTGTCATGCCTCAGTCACATTTTCTAATGTGCAACTTCTGCTTTGCACAACTAAAGCTAAAGAGGTTTAAACCACCTGTACTAATCATATACGCCGAGTTATTGCTGCCATTCTTACCCCATTGTCTCCCCAGTGGTTTCCTGTATTGTTTTACACATACAAAATGAAAATATAGAGAGAAAACACTCTTTCCTGTATTGTCTTACACCGCATAGCAGTGGTGGCCCTAATGCTTGGTTGCTGTTGGGGCTGCCAGCAGACAGGTGCAATGTATTTTCCTTTTGATGCATGGCCATGCTGTGTTTGGTGCAAGCATTTGTGCCATCAGTGACCAGACCAAGAGGGAAATAAGACTGAGAATGATTTTAGCACATTTCAGCAAGAGTAGATTCCCACTGGGGACAGACTCCACTGTCTTCAAGGTAAAGAACAACCACCTGCTAAGCATGTTATGAATGAAGGTAGGTCTGCAGACAGCTGGGGAGCCTCTGGAACTCAAGGATACAGGGGATAAAGATGGGCATTAGGAAACCTTCTTATTTTGTATTAATTTTCCCCAGCTCACAGCAACACTAAGAACTCACCACTTGCTGATACTCTCTGTGATTTGGGAAACTCCCTGCAATTTACTCTGGCTGCTTCCTCACCAGCTGTGACATGACAGAGGTATGAGCTCAGATCCAGAGCACCGCGTGTGCTGCCATCCAGGTGGGTAAACACAGATTGTATGGGGATTGTGTGAATAGGTCTGTGCAGCTTCTATAGACAAATTGGCCGATTTCCCCTCTGTCTGTGGGGAGTGGAGCCAGCTGTGTCCCCCCAGAACCCAGCAGACCTGTGGGTGAGCACACGCACTGCCCCGAGGCTGCCGAGCTGGAGCTGTGCTCTGGCTCATCACCCCTGAGTGCTGAGCCCTGGCTTGCCACCCTGAGCTGTACAGGTCAGAAAAAAAGAAGGTGTGGCTCAAGTCAGGAGCAGGAACATCTCAAAATCATCCCTTGCTCACAAGACAGTCAGTCCATAAAGTTAACACGCAAACAAGTCCTCTAACCTTCCACCAGCCTGGGCAACACCACCAGAGTAATGGGCCGGACACCTCAGTTTGCTTCTAGAGATCTGCACACCAGCTGGGGGCTCACCTGGCCCTACCTTTTATCTGCTATTAAATACCCTTTTCTCATCAGCATTTTCAGAGCAGAACCTAAAATTCATGGATGATTCAAAAATATCTCTGACAAAGAATAGAAAAGTAATCTGAAAACAGCCTTGCCAAACTATTTTAGGAGCCTGTATGGTCCCAACACCAACTATAAACCATCCCATCTCTCACTATATCTATTATTCTTTCCTCAGGTAAGGTTCATCCCTGTTTCCCACAGTACACTTGTCTTTCAGGCCCTAAATTCACTTCCCTTAAAAAAATGTGGTGGGTCTTGACCACCCAGAAAATAATATGATTAATTCACTTCTACCAACTTTAGCTGTCAAAATTTCTTCAGTAGGATTACAGGATTAAGCACTAATCCTTGATTTAGAACCTGCTATTCCATACTGTTCTCATGAAAACACAACCCTATGATTGCCACTAATAGGATTTTACAACTGGCCTTACAGCAGCTGAGCAGCTACCAAGGAGTCTTCAGCCTTACACCAGTTCTGGACTTAGTTGTCTTTGTCTTATGTTTTCTAGGATTTGATCTCCTACCATAAGGAGATACCTTTTAGCTATTGACAGATGACCCAGGTTGGCTTCCAAACTTGCTGGTGACATATATTTTCATCTTGTTTTACAGAAACAAGCAGTAAAGCCAGCTTTCACACCTGTTGCCTATAAAACACAATCCATCTGTTACCACCATTTAAGGAATTGGCGTATGCTAGGATCACGGCTGGTATGAGTGGGATAAAAAATGTCCAGCAAGTTCTGTGGTGAGTTTTGGGTTAGGCTAACCTTAACTCTAAAGTTTACCCACACCTAAGTCCTACTTTAATGACACTCTCATATCACCTACTGAGGAGTATCCATCACTCATCATGGCTCTTCCAGTCTCTGTGAGACTTAAGACCCTTAGGTTCCATGCATTTTATAAAATCACAGAACAGTTTGTGTTGGATGGGACCTTATAGATCATCCAGTTCCAATCTCCCTGCTATGGACAGGGACATCTTCCACTAGGTCACTCAGAGTCCCAACTAACCTGGCTTGGAACACTTCCAGGCATGGGGCATCCACAGCTTCTCTGGGATACTCATTCCAGCACCTCACCATCCTCACAGTAAAGAATTTTTCCTAATATCAGATCTAAATCCACTTTCTTTCAGTTCAAAGCCATTTCCCTTTGTCCTGTCACTGCCTGCCCTTGTAAGAAGTCCCTCTCCAGCTTGTTCTCAGTGTATCACATAGTCCTTGTTTGCACCCTAAAGCCTCCTGTTTAGACTTTAGCCCCTTTAGAACCCCTGTTTCTCAGCATGTCCCTCAGCTCTCTGCTAGTGGTTTGCACCCAGATCTTCAGTCCCTACTCTGAAACCCAAGCTCAACTCCCAACCTTTGTTAGAACTGAATAATAAAGAAATGAATTTCAGCTGGAAAGTGGTAATGACTGAATGACCATCAGGAAAAACTGCACTTCCTGAAAGTGCTACCAAAGCTCATCCCTGAGGGGTTTTGGTTATGGCTTGTGTAAGTATACAGTGGCAGATCTGACTCCTGGGTACACAGAGGCTTTTTTATACACTGGCACCTGTACCAAACACATAAATCCCTCCAATCTGGTTTATAAATCCTAGGTTGTTGGGTTGTGTTTAATGAACGAATTGGAAGTCCTTTACAGGTTGCCTTCTGCTTCCAGGAATTGGAGATGGGAGAACATCAAATTATTCAAAGACTTTGAGAAAAATGATAAAAGATAACACTACTAGCTTTCTACATACAGGATACTTGCAAGTGTTAGTCCATTCAGTTTACATCTATAGCAAAGCTGCTCTGTCCCACCAAGTTAGTGTCAGAGAGAATGATTTTAGGATAAATTATCATTCATGTGACATCTTTCTGTATATTCAGTTTAGATCAAAATTAAGAGTTTCCATATTGTCCATCATGTCTTTACTGTCAGTATTAATTTCTAGTCACAAGATCAAATCAAGTTTCACATTTTGCAATTGTAGCCCCCTTGTTCATATCTGAATACTTGAACTGATTCAGAAATAGCTGCTCCAACTCTTGGCAATATCTGATGTAAAGACTGCTATTCAACTCTCCTCCTACTCCCAGAATCACCAAGGATAAGCTGTATTTGTGGCCTATTCCCCTCAAGACCAGGTTTCACCCTGGTGCCCTGGCTGTGTAGATGGTGACTGATGGTGCTACAGGGATCAGTCATGAAGGAGGTGCTGAGGGAGGTCTCACTGACCAACTGCCTCTTGGAGACTGGGAAGCCAGGCCAGTTTTGGATTGCAATGGGCTGCAAATGCAAGTACCTGGTCAATCTTGACATGTTAACATATTCCTATAATGACTCCCTCATTACTTGTATTCATATTTCCTTTCTGGGGAAAGGAGCAGGTTGTTTCCTTTTTCAGAGGTAGCTTGAAATTTTTGGTCCCATAGGTGTTGAACATAAGGTAGATTACAACTTAAGCCAACAAAAAACAGTTAGAAGTTGTTTTATTTCACTTGTTCCTTTCCTAACTTTATTCTGACCCTCCCTTCGGGGTCATTTATTTCTCACATTAGTTAGTTGCTCTTCCCATTTGGGGATTTGGTAGTTTTAGTGAAACATTTAAAGGAGAAAACCAAGCAAACTCTCTCCTTATTTGGCTAAGAATGTTTGTTCTGTTAATATCTGAATATGAAAACAACCTAATACTTGGGGTAAAAGCAGGGGGCATCGTCAGGACACTTTTCAAGCTCCTAGTCTTGTTTGAACTTCTCAGGGGAGATTGTTTAAATCTCATGAAAAGGTCTTTGGGTTCGATTTTTTATTTTTGTTTGTTTCTTTGCTTTTAGAATAATCTCAAGGTACAGATTTTACCCAGAGAAATGGATGTATGAAACTAACACAATGATGGGCTATTTTTTTTGCTCTGTGATTTCTTTCTTCCTTTCTTTCTTCCTTCCTCTCTTTCTTCCTTTCTTTCTTTACTTCTTTATTTTTTCCTTTCTTTCCCTTCTAGCTTTGTCCTTCTCCCTTTCTTGTTTTGTCATATCAAAAAATATAAAACAAATTTGTGAATTGACTTTTATTTTTTTAGATGGCATGTGGTGGCACAGTTCAAAACTGAGACCTTTTTCTTGGATCTTAACATCCCCAAATAGATTTTCTACTCTCTTCATGTTTGTTTGTTTAAACTAGGTCTCTTGGTATTGTAGCTGCTCAGGACAACTTTCCATATACTGCCCTTCAGTTCCCACAAGAGTTAAATCCCAGGCTTTCAGCTAGATGGGTTGCCAGCTACTGAGTGATGCCATTTGAAGGTCAGCCTCAGAGGAAGAGCCTGGGACCCTTTATTTGGCATGCCCCAGACCTTTGGAGCAATGGGAGGACTGCACACTTCTTTTTGAGTCATGATCAGAGCCACTATTTGCTCTCTCTCTTTCCAAAGGCAAATGGTTGGAGAAGGAAAACTTCAGCTTCTTCAAGGAAGTTCTTCAACAGCCTCAGGGAAATCTGAACAAACCATGGATGTATCTGGAAGAAGAGGATTCTTTCCATCCTCATCTCTGAATGCTGTCATGTGGGAATGACCCTAGTAAGTCGAGAACTTTTTCCTCTTTGTTTTACTCTCCAGAGAGAAAACTAATTTCCTCCAAATCAAGAACTTGCTTGAAACTTTTCATATTCTTATTTTTTTCATACGTGAGTCTTTTCATTCTCTTTTCCCTTCACTATTTGTTTTAACTCTTGAAGTAGATAGTTTCTCCTCTCCTTTTTTTTCTGTGAGCCTTTACTGTACTTCCAGCAGCACACTGCTTTTGGGAGGCTTGCCACTCATTCTGGTCACTGCATTTACTTGTTGCATTCACACTCCCCTACAACATCTCCAGCTATGTTGTTTGTTGCCTTCAACCGTCTCAGGTGGTGGCATAGTCAGCATACAGGTGGGATTGTCATTAATATTCTTGCACAGGTTTAAATGCCAGCAAGGCCTGAGGCTTTCCACATTGTTTACAGAATGCTCATTCTTAGACTGTGATATCCTATCTTAAGTAGCTGTTTTGAAATTTTGAAATCAGGAAATGCAAGGCTCATGAGGGGAAAACTGTGACTGGGGTGAATGGCTCTCTTTAAATAATCATTGCAGAAGTTGCCCCAGTAAAACTTCTTTACCTTACATTTGATGTTCTTAACTACTTGACAGTACGGGCAAATTCTCGTTATGGCATGTTAATGAACAAGTTAACTTTTATGGATGAACCAAGTCAGCTGGGTAAGCTTATAGTCAACAATGAGTCCCTGTTAACATCAATAAATCCAAAAGTGTCCTGAATGTGACTGTGTATCATCACAGAGCAGCTTGGAAGTTAACAGGGAATGGGCTATGAAATATTTGTATGAAAATCAGCAGAAGCCAATGCTATTAACTCTCTGTTATGAGACAAAAGGAGACCCACAAAAGGAGAAGTCACCCCATAACTCAGCAAAATAACAGTTAAAACTATTATAACAAAAGCAGGGAACCTGGATAGCTTGTGGTGATGATGATGATGATGATGAACATGATGTGTCGAACATATCCTTGTGATGGGTGTAGATGTATGTTTGCAAGATACTGGCAGTCATGTTAAGTGTTCAGATTGTGTGAACATGTTTAAATTATGTCATGCTGTAACAAATGGCACTCAAAGCAGGTAAGAAATTGCTCTCTCAAAACAGTGCCATTTTGCCTTCCCTCCACCTCTGTACTTGGAGGGAATACAATGCTGAGTAACTACATATTATTTTTACTTAATTAAATCCCTTTCTGGAAAACTGATGTTGGTATCAATGGTTTTTTTTTTCAAACCAAAAACCCTATGAATCCAAGTTCACTTGAAATTTAAAATTAATGCCATTAACTTCAATAGAAACTGAAGAGACCTGTCTGGGAACAATCTAGGGCTCTAACAAGAACTACCAATGCCTTTTGTCACGACTATATAATGAAACTGCAATGTGATGGAGACATTGCTTGTCCAAGAACTATTTAAGAAAATCTCTTCAGCTGTGGTTTAGCACTCACAGGCTGAGCCCCTTAGAGAAGGCAGATCAGGATTTCTGCTGTCATGATGGGCTTAGTGATCTTTAACATTGCCTAGAGCAGTTCCAACTGGGTTTTAGCTAGCATCAGTGTATCAAAGCTGGTGTTCCTTTAGCCAAGACCTTCATGTATGACCAAAAATTGAGGGACCAGAAAATAGAAGGAAAAGGGGGAGGGGAGGAGCACACAATGCTCACAGTATATTTTTATACATATTTACAGAAGGAAGAGCTGTGCTATCCAAACTTGAGCTTTCCCCATGGATGAGCCAAACATAACGTTTCATCCCAGCGAAGGCACAGAGAACATCTCAATGCACAGAAACTTTTCTACACAGGAAAGGGTCTGGGAGATATTGACCCCACTTTGGGTAATTATGATCATCTCCTTCCTGGGTTTTTGTGAAAATGGAATTGTCCTCTGGTGCCTCTGCTTCCAGATCAAAAGAAACCCATTCACTGCGTACATCACACACTTGTCCATTGCGGATATCTCCTTACTGCTTTGTACGTTTATTCTGTCAATTGAGTACATTGCTGGTTTTGGATTCGCATATGGTTTTTACTATTATGTAACCACCACACTATCTATTGTCTTCCTTCTTGGCTATAATACTGGTCTCTATCTCCTGACAGCCATCAGTATTGAGAGGTGTCTGTCTATTGTTTACCCCATCTGGTACCGATGCCACCGGTCACAGCACCAGTCGGCAATTGTGTGTGCAGTTCTGTGGACTCTGTCTTTCTTCATGACAGTAGCCGAGTATTTAACATGCAAAGATGATTCAGCCAAGGAGCAATTTGACGATGGCAACCATTGCCAAGCACTGCTCATCTTCACGTGGATCCTGACTTTCATGATCTTCATCCCTCTAATGATTCTGTCCAGCCTGATCTTGGTTATCAGGATCCACCGTAACTCCCTGAGACCCCATTCGTCAAAGCTCTACATCATCATCGTGGCCACAGTCATTGTCTTCCTCATCTTTGCCATGCCTATGAGGCTGTTGTATCTTCTGAATTACCACCACTGGTCATCTTTGCTCAGCCAGCAGAACCACGTCACCATTGTTCTCTCCACTGTTAACAGTAGCATCAACCCCCTGGTTTACTTCTTTGTAGGAAGCAGCAAGAACAAGAGGTTCAAGGAGAGCCTCAAAGTGGTTCTCAGCAGAGCTCTCACTGATGGCTTGCGGCCAAGAAGCCAGGAAGTTGGCATGAGTTTGGATATAGCTGAAACAATTTTCTAAAGCTTAAGGGGGAAACTCTAGGGGCAAATAATTGGATGTGGAACTTTTAATAAATCACTGCAAACCTTGAAATATTTTTCATAGAATGTAAAAAGCAGTGGTGAAATGGTATTGTTATCTTTGATGGTTGAGCAATGGAAAAACTTGGACTAGAATAAAGATAACTTTTATTTGTGGGGTTTTTTTTTTATTTGTATTTTCTTAATTATTCAAACACATGCTACATCCTGATATGACTATGCCAATCAAAGATACCATAGTGAAAAAGACAGGCCAACAGAGAATACAAAAAAAAGGGCACAGAAATATGTTATAAATAGTGTGACATTTATAAAAGCACCGAGCACCCATAAATGCTATTGAAGTCATCAGGGCCTGTGTGCGTTCGCATTTTTAAAAGTCAAACCCAATAAACGCAGGATTCATATTTCATACTGGGATTTAGTTTCAACTGTTTCCAGCTCATTTAACTGCGCAAAAGAGCTGCTCCCTGGGGGAAACAGAGGAAGAAATCCATGTATGACAGTAAGTCCCCATACATAGCCAAGCTCATACGGTGTAACTTTGATCTAGCAAGGCATTTAAGTATATATTAAATGGCCTAATTCATCTGTTGTTAAACTTCGGAATTTGTTTTCACAGTATACGTTGCGCAATTTCCACTGACATCGACCTGTCTCTGGGTCCCTGGATAATTCAGTACTTGACACATAGGAGTATCTGGCAACACAGGGATGTTGCCAACTCAGAGGGCTTTTGTCATAATTATGAAGGGTGGAGCTGGCTTATCCCTAAAATGTTAGCATTCCTGTAGGTTTAGATATTCAAGGAGTCTATGAGAAAGTCAGTCCCAACGTTTGCTGTCCCAGCCACACAATTACTATTTATCTCTTCTTTGGAGAATATATATTCCCTGTGTGGCCTCTCTGTTTTATAACAGTTTTGGGAAAATAGAAAAAAGAAAGGTGCCTCACACAATGAGTGACTGAAGCTACACACCAGCCACACTGTTCCAGCTGCCTGCCTCCCTCTGTTGTACGCCAGGGTACTGGGGCTAGTATTTTGTGGAGTTTAATTCCCAGGGCCACTTGTCCAACTATAGCCAAGCTGAACAGTGCAGAGGACGACAGGAAAGAGAGGATGGGGCCAGATGAGCTTTATCACACAGAACATGGGAGATCTTGGCAGTCGGAGCACTGTGGTACTTTCAAAGAGACATGCATTTGCTTCTGGCCCCCATGGAGCTCCAAATTCAGCAGAAACTGAGACCTCCCTTCACAAGCAAAAGCAGCACCTTCAGCTTCCCGCCAAGTTTCCACTGGCACACTTAATAGCTAACTGGGGAAAGAAAAATACAACCCACCCCTCCTTTGCTGAAAGATTGCCAGTCCTGGAATAAAGAAGATTGTAGGTTTAGACAGAGGATTGGATGGGAATTCATGTAGAGAAGAGATCTCAGAAGGACAAATGTTCTTTCTACACCTGCCCCTTCCTCGTTATATTAAAGTGTTGCAATGTGTCATTGTAGAAAAGACTTGAGAGAAGGAAGAGGTTACTCCTACATCTTCCTTCAAAACCTTTATCTATGACAGCCCCTCCACTTATCCCAGTTTTTGTTTTTGAAACTAGTCCCAGGCTTGTCACCTCTACTGGTTTGGGTAGCAGATGAGTGAAGTCTGTGTCTCTCTTAGGGCAGAGATCTACTGTGCTGCTGGAATGACAGACCACAGTTGATGGGGAGTGCTGGATGGGGCAAGCAGTCTGTGGATACCTTATGAGAAAGGGCCAGGGCAAAAAATGCGTGTGATGTCCACATACATGTGTCATGTGCGCATGCAGCTGCTGAGGGCTGGGAGACTGTCAGGAAATTTGTCAGCACTGATGAATGCCATAAACTTAAATACTAGGGTAGATCTAGCCTCCATGAAAAAAAAAACCAAAACCCCAGACTTTGCTTTAAAGCTGTTCCCTACCCATACCTCAAAAACCTTCACAATAATCACATAGAGAACCAGAGAGGGGCAACATTGCAGGAAGCATCTTCAACCCATGCTCCTGCTGTAACCACACAGGTAATCCAGTTCTCTCAGAGTGATTCAAGTGAGGTAAGGCATATGATTTACAGTGCTTAAACATATCCAGATTATTACAACAGGCTTGGGTTAAGGATCAGTATGGATGCAGCCAGGGCAGTAGATCTGAAGATGCAGATGCTTGTGATGCTTGTAAGCTGAATAGGTACTCCAGTACTTTTAGCTTCTTACCCCTTTTCACCTGGCCATGCCTCCAAATGTTTCAGATTTTGGACAACGGTCCATAGATCAGTTTACAGAGCAATGAAAATTAACACTCAGCATGAGAGGAACATTCAGAAGGACAAATAAGAATGGACATCTAACAGTTGAAAAATTATTAATATTTCCCAGTGGACAGATAAAAATAACTTACGGATGTTCTTTGTTGTTTTTTAATCATAGTACCTGGTGACTGTTCTCTGTGCAGACAGGCTGCAGTGCAAGGGGAACTAAAAAGCACATGATTCCATGATTAAAAAAAAACCCCAAAAACCAGAAAAACCAAGACAGGGAAAATGTGACAATTTGTTGCACAACAAGGATGTGATCCTCACAAGTTTGGATCTTTAACAATTATTTGCAACTGTGGGAGAGATTAAAATACCACTGTACAGATCAGATGGTTTAAGCACTCTGTAGTAGTGCAGAACAGGAAAGGTTGTCTTGTGGGCACTACAAGTACCAGCTATGGAGTTTAGAGATGTGGGTTCTATTTTAATGCAGTACTGGCATTCTAATTTTTCTGTGCCACTCTTTCCAGCCTATAAAATGAGAGTTATATTATTTTGCCTCCAGTGTTGTGCTTTCATATTTGCCCTATAGGCACTTCAAAACAGCAGCTATCTTGGTTATCTCTTGTAATGTCTGGGCAAATAAGGATGTAAATTTGTTGTGCAGTCAAGACAAGGAATTATTCAGGAAAGTAATTCCCAATATAAAGCTTGCTTTGTTAAAACTCTCTTTACCAGGCTTCTGATCAACTTGATACTAATGAATGTTGTGGGATGTGAAAGTATGACTAGAAATACTGGGAGAGAAGTCACTTCCCTAGGCACAGAAGAGTTTTTGCTCTTGTAGCTACTCCTTGGGTGAACAGGATGATATGGGGCAGGCTGCTTTCTCAGGTCTAAAATGATATGATGAGTTCAACAGCAGCTTTCCTCCATAATTCACTGACTTTGTGAACAATCCTTGTGACAACAAGAGCAGAGAGGTGAGGAACAAGATATTGCCCAGTTTACTTCTAGCCTGGAGCATAGTCTGGGAAATCTCTAAGGGAAGATTTCAGTTGCACTGGTTGCTGCAAACAACAAACCTCCCTTTCCTAGGTGAGAACAATCCACAAGTCCACAGCATTCCCTGGTAAGAAGCCTCACGTCACTTTGTGCAGTGAGGCTAAGGGGGACAGTTCATTTGCAGAGTCCTCCAAAAAACCCTGGACAGATTGTCTAGCTCCATATGCACCTCAGAGAGACTCCTCAAGTCCTCCCACCGCACGATCCACACACTGGGTTTTATAAGCAGACATTGCAGTGATCATACTGGCCAGAAGAAGATATTCCCAGATGGTACCAGTCAAGGGAGAGCAGAAAGTCAGTGTGAGCTTGTGTGAAGCTCTCACCATACAATGCTGCCTGCCATTTGTGTACCTGTTGCTTCTCTTCCCAACTCCGTGCAGAAATAATTCATTAAAATCCACTACACAGGGTTTCTAGCTACCCATCCAACCAAAATGCCAGTTTGCTTTTTATTTGGTTGCCCAGGCACTTGTGTGATGTCCACATGGAATTGTTTTCTTTTCCAGTTGACTCACACAAGCCTAAAAGATGAAGCATCAGGATCCACATTCAAACAAAAATATTATAGGTGCAAAACTTGGAATTCAAAGAAGAGGTACTGCATAATAGCCTGCATGATTCTAATACTTCTTCCTTGCATATAACCATTCCATTTTTAATTATATGATTGCAACCTATTTTTTTCTCCAAACTGCACTCTTTCTTCATTCAATACACAAGACTGGGCTGCTACTGGTTTAGTTAAGTATTTCTACAGTCCTTGCTTCAGTTGTTTCAGAAATATGAAGGGTAGGAAATGGGAGAGAGTGGCTGTGGCTGTATCCATCTGTCCCCAAATTGTGTCCCCAGCAGTGCTCACAAGCAGATGCCTACTGAGGAGAAGGAAGAGAGCAACCACGTATCATGCTTCTTTCTCGTCCTCGCCAAGTCTTCAACAGTTATCAGCTCAGAAACACTTTGGTCTAGAAACATTTACACTTGGTATCTTTCAAGGCTCTTCAACAAAAACATCTGACCTTCATGGAAGCTGGACGAGTTTTTTACATTTCAATACTTTCACAGAAATATTTCATAGTTATTCTGAAGGATTGTCTTCTGGAATAGGAGAATGAAATTCTTACTTGGATTCCATCACACAAAGCAACTAATTTTTTTCTCTTAGAGCTGGACACAAAGCATCTCTGGAACTGGAGTAACTTTAAATTATTTATTTCTCCTGTTAAGAAATTGCTTTATAAAAATGTGGCTCTTAAAAATGGGACATTATAGCTAATAAATAGCAATTTTCATAATAGAAGTTAACAGATTTTTGAGGTAAAGAAAAAATTAAAATATTTATAGAATCAGTATTTTTATGTATAGTTTACAAAGAGATGCAAAACTAAACAGCTATGTGCAGGAGATGGAGTGAATACTTTGGTGTCACTTTTCCACCTTAAAACAAAAACTCCATTTGTTTAAATGCATTAGAGGAAGATGTTTTATATTTTATGTTGTCTTTGGTCTATCTGGATTTATTTTTAACTGAAAAAGTGACATATGTGTTTCAAATATTACTTTAAAAATATTATTTATAGGAAAAAATTCTTTGTTACAAGTCAAGTATTTCAGATGAACACATATGCTAAACTCAATGACTAGACTCAATTATATACTACAGCAAAATGTAATTATTTTGTGAAAATAAATGTATACAACCAGTAATCTTTGTTTTGGCTGATTTTTTTTCCCTGGGCGTGGCCTGGAATGGACCTGCCCTTAGCCAGGGGACAGGCTGAGCCTGTCAGACCAGTGTCTGAACAGTAAACAACACCTCTATTGCTAACCTCGGCCTGGCTGAGGTCCTCTGTAAATACAGCTCTGCTCTTTAACTATATTCTTTATATCATCCCCTCTCTTTTGGATCATTTTTCTGTTAGCATATATAGCATTTCAGTACAACACTGGCCTCTGTTTCTGAGCAGCATTCAGTGTGGAGAAACTTTTCCCTGTACTTTTCTGTGTCTGGATTTGATGTCACCTCCCAAAGCATCATTTAGCCACTGCATGTGCCACCCTGTGGGTTCTCCCTTGTTTAATCCCTGTGGCAGAAGACTTCAAGCCTACAGCACAGCTATTTTAGCTCCTTGGGCTGACACAGTGAAATACATGCCATGCATCTCTCAGCTTTCTATCATTCCTGAGCTTCCTACTGTGTACTCCACTCACACTTCCCTTCAGTTTCATCATTTGCATAAGGCTTGTAAAATTCTGCAGAGATTTGATGCTTCCTACCCTGTCTACTCAGAGTCACTGCAGCCATCACATTCTTCTCTTGGCCATGCTCATGACATCATGTCCCTCCTGTAGCACTGGGATAACCAAACACTGCCAAAAGGACTCAGCAAGCTTTCAGCATCACTGCCCCTCATCAAACAGTGTCAGTCTCCTCATTACTGCTTTGTGTGGAGCAGCAAGAAAGAAAAGACACAGAAAATCCTTCCAAGTATTGAAGGCTTCAGAGATGAATTCTAGCTCATGAGAGCTCCAGCACCTGTTTCAGAGAGCAGGGTCTGAGGCTTGAGCACATATTAGAACATTGAGAAGGTAAAAGTTAAGACATATGTATACATCTTAATATACAGAGAAAACTATTTTCTTTCTTGTGTTGGAAACCCTTCTATCCTATTTTGGATGAGAACATACATGGTATTTCCTCATATTTCTTTATTTCAGTTGCTAAGGCAATAACTGTCTGATCATATCAGTATTTATTACTAGCAATTTTTCCACTATGGTGTTTATTCACTTCAGTAAGGGTGAACTGTAAGATTTTTTCCCCATTTTAACATCTATCATATCTTTAAATGTCATGTCAGTACTTGAAAAAATGCCAGAAAACTCTTCAAGACAGTTGTCATTCCATGTCTATCTGATGCATATTTCTTAGCACATTCACTATGATATTTATACACTTTCTGTTCATTTTACTCTGGCTCTGACTACAAAAAGGCAAGGAAAATTGCTGCACTCATTCAGATGGCAATATTACAGATCCAAAACTGGGCAGTATGGAGATCTTCTCGTCTTGTGATCCACATGTGCAACCGGTTTTTATCATCTAATGTGGATCTCTAATTGAACCATTCATTCAATACTGTAATGGCTTACCTGGGCCTTCATGTATATACTGATACTTATTTTTCTCTACCCTGTCTCCTACTTGTGAATATAAAACATCCAGGGCAATGTGGTATCTATTATTAAAAACCCCCAACTGTTACTTTTCCTCTAAGTAAGTTAATATGTAAACTTCTTTCTTCTACTTCAGATACCTTAATACATTTTACAGACAAATGTAATGGAAACAGAACACATGTCTAGAAGAAGTTTAATACTGGCCTAAACCTATTTATGAATGTGGCTATAAAAATATATATATATGCATGGACAGAATATATAAATGTATCCTCAGAATATATCAATAAATTCTAGCTAGGCAGGGTGATAGAAGAATCACCTGAATAAAGTATACCACATTATTTTAGTCCTCCACAAATAGTGCATTATGCAAGAAATTTCTTGCTCAGTTCTTTTCCCCTGAGAGGACTAGGTAGAAAGAAAATGTAGGTTGAGCCTTGATGCTTTTAACAAAATCAATTTGGTAACTTCTCTGCTGTGTACGAAGTTTGTTAATTTTTAAGTGTGATGCTGAAAATAGCATTTTGATTTTAGTGCCCTTCGGCTACATGGGAAAGAAGAATTTATTTTTCTTTGTAATTTCCCATTACTAACAACCAGGAAAAATATGGCAAACCAGAAATTTATCAGCTACCTTGTAACAATCAAGAAGGAACAGATGACAACATATTTCCTTACATAATACTGCTGAGTTAGGTGAAATAACTACTGAATTAGAAAAAGAAATGTTGCCTATTGTCTTACAATAAAAATACAACATGATGGAGCAGTAGGAGTTCCAAATGATTCATTTCTTCACTTCAGCTCCACACGAGATATCTGCAGGTTTTTATCATATGTAAAAAAGTGGTCTTTACATATCTTCTACCAGCTTGCACTTCTTCCAGCCAAGGATCCACAACTGTTTTCAGCTACTCTAGGTTAGTGTTGTGGTTTAGACTCAGCTGGCAACCAAGCCCCATGAGCTGTTTGCTCACTTCCTTCCAGAGGTATGCAGGAGAAGGTGAAAGGGTAAAAGTGAGAAAACTTGTAGGCTGAGATAAAGATAATTTAACAGGGAAAGAAAGCATCCATCAGCCATCGCAAAGTGAACAAGGTATTCATTCATAGGCAGGCAGGTGTTCAGCCAACCCCAGGAAAACTGGGGTTCATCATGTGCAACAGTGACTTGGGAAGACAAACATGTGTCACCCCAAGCGTCCCCCCCTTCCTCCTTCCTCCCCCAGCTCTACATGTGAGCATGATGCTGTATGGTGTGGGAGATCCCTGGGGTCACTTGGGGTTGGCTATCCCACCTGTCCCCTCCCAAAGCCTTGGGCACCCCTATCCTCTCGGTGGTGAGGGGCGTGAGAGGCAGAAAATACCTTCATGCTATGTAAGCCCTGCTCAGCAATAACCAAAACATCTCTATATTATCAACACTAACCTAAGCCACAGCACAAAACAGTGCCCTTTTCAGTGTAAACACTGAGTTTAGAACATAAGGACCTTCCCAACAAGACAAAGATTTCACATAAAGTCAAAACGTTCAGACAAAGTTGATGTACTCTTACAGTATCATTGAACAGTACCATCTAGATTAGGAAAAGTCATTAATTATCTCCCTAACTGCATTGGGAAGCCTAAACCTAAGTCTGCAAAACAAGGTCATCAGGGACTGTTTTCCTCAACGGGGATTGTTATAAAGCAGGATAACTCATCACAACAAATCAGAAGGTGGGTCTTATCAAGAGCTTGCCTTTAAAAATGCCAAGGGAGAGTAGATGTAGAACAGGAAGAAGTAGAAAGCACTGGAGGAAAGATGAAAGACTGAACAAGCAGCAAAAAGAGTAAGGAGCATTCAGAAGTTATGGCAATGGGACTAATATTAGGAAGACTGAAGTACAGTATAGCAAGCAAGAGAGCAGGAAAGAAAAGGAAGCTACCCAGGGTGTGGCACATCTGTGCTCTCTGAAAAACTGTGCAGCTCCCTGGAAGTGCCTTATGAGGTTTTCATGAAGTACAAAAGTAATTCCTTTAACATAATGTAGCTTACAGACAGATACAAATACTGTCCAGACCTCACTGGAGAAGGAATTTCACACAATCAAATGTAAAAACACCTCTGGATGATGAAATTTTTTTTGTTTCTATTACTGGAAATAAAAATAGAGATCAGATGTGAGAGTTAAAGGGAATTGAGACAGTAACAGTAAAAGTGAGCTGCCTCTCAGCCAGCCTGACCTGCACAGCTGATGGTGGCCACATGAAGCAAGACTGTGAGCCAGAAGAACAAGAAATGATGTGACATTTGACACCTGGCAAGATGAAAAGAAGAATCCTAGAGGACCCGTGCATCCATCACTTATTCATGACACTGTGCCTACTGAAAACCATCCCTAATATGAAAACTGTAGCAGGACTTTCATGTGTACTGGGATTTGCTCCACATAACTAGCAGCCATCGTGCTGAACTTCTCCTGAGGGAAAGGAAAAGGTAAGATTAAGACAATTACATACTTTCAGAATATTTTAAAACTCTGCCATGGTACATAGTTAGCTGAGATGCCAGTATGACTAAGCATGGGACGTAAATACTTATGTTATTATTTATAAATGGCTATTTGCAAAACATAGTTTAGGATACAAAAATGATTGACACATAGCTCCTGATGATTTCTATTGCATGTAGCTAGCTTTAAGCATGGCAGAAAATTCATGAACCTTGAAAGAACTGCTGCATCCACCAGATTATAAAGGTTAAGGAAAATATGTAGTAAATGGAAACAGTCACATGACTGGAATTTGCAAACTTTTACTTAATTTTATTTCAAAGGTAATTGCACTTACATTGTGTATTTCAGTATTTCTGCAGCACCCTTGCTGTTGTGTTGCAACATTGGTTCATTGTTAGGTCAAAATTTATGTATCAGCACAGCAAATGAAAGGAGAATTTCTGATTTGTTCCTTTTCCTTTCTAACTGGGTTTTTTTTTCCCTCAGATATTTCAGTTTCTTTTCTTCTTGCTAGGCAGCTGTTCACATACTTTTCTCTGTATGCAAAGAAATTGCTCTGAAGTCTTATGCAAACAGTGTAAATAGAGGCCTAAGCATTCACAGCAGTACAAAGAGTGAAGAATGCCACTCTAAACTTCTTCATTCTTTTGTCAGTGAACAGCTTTTCGTTAGCTCTTACCAGATAACTGAAATTAACTGTTTCTGCACTGCCAGGCCCTGACACTGCAATATTTATATGTATTCTTAATGTTACCTAGGTGAGTTGTCACATTGTCTTCAGTGGAGTCACTCAGGTATTTAAATCTACACAAAGAAAATTTCAGGGATAAAGCCCTATTTGCAGAAACCTGGGTAGCTAATAAGCTCAGCAGCTACAGAACATCTGCCTGCTCTGCTGTCTGCAGTGAATTTCCTGGCTGATACAGTTTTAATTCAAGCTGGTAGGCAGAGACAGGACTTCCACCAACTCTTTTCCATTTGCACTGCTCTGTGTAAAGTGACTGATGCCCGTCCTGTCAGCAGAGCAGCAAAGTTTAAGAAACGTAACCACAGAAATAACAGACTTGGTATTCTTTTTGTTAACTGCTTTTGTCTTTTTAAGTCTTTGAGCTGGTGTCATCAAGCTTCTCTTTAAACTATACAGGCTGGAGTCTTAGCAGCAGACAACAGGGACTCTTGGGTAACCAGATCTGGAACTTTCAGGAATCCACTGAAAGTTAAAACAAAAGACAAAGAATTGACAATAATCCATTATATTGTAGTAGAAAACTGTAGAGGCAAATAGCATTTGCTCAATCCCTTTTATTAATTCTTTTTCTGAACTTCCTCTACCCTTTCTGGAGCTGGTGTTTGTGCAGATATGCAGTGAGCCAAGTAAGTCAGGTGATAGGTACAGCTGAAAACTTGCACAAAACAATCAGAGCAGTATGTCAGCTTTCAGCCAGAGCAGCACCTATAGCCAGCTGACTGCCCTGCAGAACTAATGCTACTGTAAATGTGGTTGTATCCGAGAGAAAAGAGAGGAAAAGGAGATCACAGCAGCGTGGAATCAGGCTGAACTGCCAGAGAGGCAGGTCTTCAGTGCTATCTCACTCTCATGGATGCTAGAGAATGGGGCAAGAAAAACTGTATCAGTTGTTGGCCTTTTTCAGGTTTTTTTGTGCAAATGGCTTTAGGAAAGCATTCATAATTGGACAACAGGATTTCTTCACACAAGACAGTCTGTCTGTTTAATGAGTGTAATTTTTAGTTTTCTTTCTCTCTCCCACCCTTATGCCTCTTACCACTCTCAAAGGTGCTTTCCTTCTTAACTGCACTTTCATAAAAATTTACTGCTAATGAATGACTTCGTTTGAATCTTTATGTTGCAGTTAAAAATTGCTAAATTCTGGAAATAATTATGCAAGCTCCCGGCTGGATAGCTTTTCTTTGTAGGGGAGGAAGCAGTGGAGGTAGGACAGTGTGTGTTCCACTTCCTCCTGACAAGGCTGCTGCCTTGTGCAAGCCTCCCCTCCTGCCCTCTGTTTGAAATGGGGGTAATTTCTATACCACACCAGCTTCTCTGCTGCAGTAATCATTCCTGCAGCCAGACAAGCACCACATCACTGTCATTGCCTGCTCAGTCTTCATCCCCAATGGGTATACTTTCCTCATCTCTCACAGGATTTCACTGTACATTTCAAAAAACTTATTTAAAACCCCACTTAACGTTTTCCAAACAGCACTTCTTTGACTCAGCCACCAAGCCATAGAATCACAGAATGGTTCAGGTCAGGAAGGAGCACAGTGGAGCATCTGGTCCGAGGGCCCTGCTCGAGCAGGGTAGTCCCACAGCACACGGCACGGAATTGTGTCCAGACGGTTTTTGACTGTCTCCAGTGAGGGAGACTCCACACCCTCTCTGGGTAACCTGCTGCACCGCGTGGTTACCCGCACAGTAAAGAAGTTCTTCCTCATGTTCGGCTGGAACATCAGTTTCTGCCCGTTGTCTCTTGTCCTATCGCTTGGCGCCATCACGGAGAGCCTGGAAACATCCTCCTGGCACTCCCGTTTAAGACACTTATCGACAGTGACGAGGTCTCTTCTCCAGGCCCAGCTCCCTCAACCTGTCCTTGTTAAGAGCCGCTCCGGTTCCTTAATTTTTGCTGCCGTCCACCGGACATGCTCCGGGACACTCCAACCCACCGGCAGCGCGCCCCACGGGCCGAGCCCCCGNCCTCGCTGCTGCTCGGCGCTCTCCTGGCGCTGCTCCCGCTCTCCGGGGCGGCCGCCGCGGCGCTCCCCGACTCCTACCGGGACCTGTGCAGGTGGGCGGCCGCTGGGACGCGATGGGGCGGCTGGAGAAGGGCTGTACCGGGGGGGCGGGGGTGTCTCTCGGTGCCCGTGCCGCTCCTGCCCTCCGCGGGAGCGCAGCACCGGGGCTCGGCAGCGCGGGCCCGGCCGCCCGGGCTATTGGTCACTGGTTCCGGGAAGGGTCAGGCCGGAGATCTCCGGGGGAAGCGGCCGCCGTGTCCCGGGCGTGAGGCCGAGGCCGGTCTGTGGCGAACGCGCGGCAGGGCTGGGAGCCTGGAGGGGCAGCGGAGGGGCCGGTGCCCTCCGTGGGCTCTGCATGGATCTCTGCAGATCCAGGAAATGTGCGGGTGAGAGGAGGAGTAGACTTGCTCTGTGCAAGTCGCCTGTGGTCGCTCTAGTCTGAAAAACACAAAGTGTTGTTGGTTAGGAAGGGAGGTCGCTTGAGAGTTGGCTTCTTGCTAAGGATATCACTATGTCCCATTCAGTTACTTACAGGTGAGTTAAGAAAGCTTTGGGAAACTTAGCACGTGGAGGTTATCACCATTATTCATGTCTTGACGTTTTTCTACTCTAATTTCAGCCGTGAATTTAATGTAGCTGCAATATCTTGCCAGTCTTAATTTCTTAATTATTTAGACAGAATATGCAGGGTACATACAAGAACACATTATTTTAATGAATGTCACTGCAAAGGCACAAGTGTAGCAGAGTGAATGCAGCACTAAGGGCAGAGGTTGGAGTGACTGGGAGAATGGGCTGTCTGCCTGGTAGAATCTGGGATGTGCTATTGTTAAATGATGAAAAAAGCGTGGGGAAAGTGGGTTGGCTTGCAAGAATAACCCATGAGGGTGGCAAAAATTGGTTTTGTGGTTTTGTCAGATGACCACCCTAATTGCAGAGTTGACACAGAAATGAGAAACTATTGTGTAGTGTCTGGAGGGAATTTAGCTGCTCCAATGAGTGAATTTTGGTGGTGGTGTTTTTTTTTTCCTTTTTCTTAAAAACCCCTATCCCTAAATTATTTGACTGTCAAGCAGTTCCTACTCTGAGAATAATGTTAAATCCTGTAAGTGTCTGTCTTGGCTTTGTTATGTGTCTATGACTAGAAAAATATTTGAGAGAGCTGCAGTCTTATTTTAGATGCAAATTACTTAAGCTGGTTTCGTTGTGTTACTGGCAAATGAAAATGATTTGCACGTAAACAGCACAATCAGTAGGTTTCCTTTTAAGATGGACTGCTTCAAAAACGTATATTTGCTGTTGTGCCATGGTGGGGAGAAACTGCTTTGAAGGACTTACGTCCAGTAATCCATGATGGATAAAAGAAAAAATACGAACTTCAGGTCTGATAGATGAGAAGTCCCCATGGAGTTCAGTGGTAAAGTTTCTTCTTGGGTACAGTTGCCAAAAAACTATACCAAGTGAAGAATGATGCAGGCAATGCAAACACTCTACTGGTGGATTTCTTAGCCAAAAGTTACAATGTCAGTGTGCAGAACAAGTCCCTGGCCAACCTATTTTTGTACTGGCTTAAAACAAGGTTTTTATTTGTTTTACAGCTGTTAAGAAAACAGTGTCCTGGGTTTTGTGTGCTGTAATAGCACCGGTGAAACTGCAGCAGCTGTTGTGTCTGGTGTGTCAATGTCAAAAGGTGGGCAAAGAAGGAAATTGCTGGGCATTAGAAGAGACACTGGGTCTCCTTTAAGTAAGAGCAAGAAGGCTGTTTGGCAGGGAAAAGGAAAGGTGTCAAAACTGTTTTGCGCAAGAACTGTGGCATGAGGCTACTTAAAACTGAGTTGGAGGTTTTCATTATTTGTTTTGTGTAGCCTTTCTGCTGGTATGCTTGGATGGTCTCGTGAAAGAAGAAAACCTTTCATTGTCTGAAACTTTGTCTAATGGCATGGTTTCAATCACTGATTTTGTTATGCTTTCTTCTTTGTTTTTGTGTGCTCTGACAGCTGACTGTGGCTGTCATGTGACTTGCAGTTGGAGTTCTTTTTTTATCTTCTGTGTAGAGGTTTCTCTGGGATTGCTGCAGTATGAGTACCTGGGAAAGAATACAGGGAACTGGTTGGATATAGGAAGTTACTGGCCAGTTTGGTCTCTCTCAGTTGTTCTTCTTTCGCTTATATCTTTCATGTTATGATATAAGAAAAAATCTGGAATTAGTGTTAATTTTGTTACATGTTATTTAAGTCCATCTACTTCAAAAGAAATCCTGACAGTTTGTGTTCACCTTCCACATAAAACTGCAAAAGTTGCTGTGTAACTTTCTTTCTAAAAAAAAATGCAGAGTATGTTTTGAGTGTGATGGTAGAGCAGCAAATGCAAACTGTCTCCTCTGTGGGCTGTTTTGCCTGAAAATCTGTACTGGATGAGAGGTGATTTAATGACCGGTGATGTTTTTGCCTCTTGCAAGGATAGGCGCTGGTGTGTAACTTCAGTGATTTTTAGACTTGGAGATGTAAGGGAATCTCGAACTTCTGTACAACATAGGATTGCTATTACACAGACTTCAAATTCTGGGGTTGTAAGTCAATACTATTTTATGTTAAATGCATAGTTTTTAATAACACAACTCCTACAGCTGACTGTACCCACACTTCTGTTCATTCAAAACTGTATTTTCAGCCTTTGTTGTGAAACCACAACTGTGCTCATCTGTGCTGCTTGAAACCCTTGAAACCCCAAGTATTCTGCTTGGCCTTGGTGAAGAAGCACATGCTGAGTAGAGAGAGGTGACCTTTGGATGCACTCATTCAGTCTGTTAGGTGCTTTGACATATTTAAGTCGGAAGTGTCATAAACAAGATCTTGCTGGACTTATACACCAATGTTGAATGGTTGTGTCGTGCCTGGGAAGGTGCCGTTGTAATGTCTGAATGTGGTTTTTCAGCACATGAGCCACCTCCTACAGCTCTTGCGTACTTAAACTTCAGATTGCTACCCCTTTTCTTAAGCATTCTGTAAAATGGTGTAGTAGATGTGGTTTAGAGTGCAGCATGAAAGACCAAATGTCTTCTGGATGCAAAAAGCAGAAGAGCTTGTCTTGTAGCTGTAAGGCTGTCATGCATGATGCACACACAAGAAAACTTGCCTGAAGATACTCAGTGCGTGGTAGTTGGAAAAGGGGACGGGTGAGTTAGAGCAGAATTAAGCATGGGTAGGGATGCATTAAAAAGCTCTTGAGGCATAGTGATGGCTGTACTTTATGCCATTCAAACTCATTTTCTGTGAGGAGAGTTTGCTTTGTCATAGAGATTTCTTTACCATACACATTGGTGTGAAAATGGTGGTCACATCCAATAGTGATTTCAGTGGCAAGTGATGTGCAAGCTTCAAATTTACAGTGGCCATCCTGGAAATTGTTCCTGATCTTGTCTGCCCGAGATTGTGCTGGTTGTAACTGCTGGTAAAGAGCTTTGGGTGCTTGTTTAATCTCTGCAGTGTTCTGATAGCTGAGAAGCATCTGGGTACAAAATCATGCGGATGCATAATCACATGTGGATCTGCTTTCCAGCTCTGTCGTTGTAGGTTGCCTTGTCTCTCTGCCAGGTCGTCTGTATAACACCCCCTTAGCAAAATGAGCTATTTCAGTGCGTTCCCCAGAGAGGAAAGGCAGGATTCTTTGCGACTGTGCTTTACAGCTGTTTGGAGCAGGGTGCACTGTTCTTCCCAGCAGCCATCCCTCGGGTAACAGTTTGAGAACCAAAAAGCCTGAACTATTGTTGGAGATTGGTGGCAGTAGTCTCTCTGGCGCTGCTGATTTGAAGTGGTTCCCTAGTGCTCAGACCTCAAAGAGGCTCTGACATTGGGATGTGCTTGCTGTGATGGGAGTTAGCCTTCTGCACCTTGCTTGACTTCAGTGCCTCAGCTTCTCATCACGAAGTAAACTAGGCTTGCTTTTCCCTTTCTCATGTTATTTTTTTCATATTGCTTCTTTGCNTACAGCTTGCTGAAAAGTAGATTAATTTTCTTTTTTGTGTGATTGCTAGGTACTGGGAAGGCTGACCTGCAGGCAAGGTTATTGCCAATGACTCGTTTGGACCTTGCTTGCACAACTGCTTTTGACAGCGGTCTGAGCTGGCCCTGCCTCCTTCTGTGCCTTCCATTGCTGGTGCATGGCCAGAAACCACTGTGAGCCAGACAGGGAACTGGCCAGGCTCAGTCTTCCCTGCACACACATGTACACGCACCTGTTGTTTTTGCTGAGTTAATTTTGAGAGAGGACAGTCCTGGGCCCAGCTTGTGTCAGGTGCTTGGGCCGGCAACACTGGCAGAAGACAGGAGAGCCTGCCCTAAGGGGATTGATGTGGGTGTGTTTCACGCCTCTAATTGTGGGATAGTTCACAGTTGGTTTATCAGAAAAACAAGCGTCATGTTGTGGTTTCAGTGAAAATAACTCTTTGACAGTTTTATTCAGGGCAGACAGAGTATTTGAGCCCTGTCCTTGAACTGCTCCAGAAATGGCTGCTTGGATGGTTTAATCTGTGAGGTACTACCTGTACTGAGCCCCCTGGATCAGAAGATTCATCACACCCCACCCCGTGATCGTGGCTGTTACTTTTTAAAAGTGTTGATATAACAGCTCTCTAAACTAGCTCAACTGCATTGAAGCAGGATAACTTAAGCCATTCAAACAAGATAACTTCATCTGGCCCTGGCAAAGAGGTGATTACATCAGGCATCACCACTGGTGGAGGTGAGTGCTGAGCAAGCTGGAGGAAGCCAGTCCATGTGACTCACATGGTCAGGATGGGCAGTGTGATTACCAACAGATTGTTTCCATTATGGATTACAGTAGAGATCAGCTTGTATCTTGCTGGAAAGTAGAGCACATGCAACTTGAAGGTACTGATTTAACGCCAGGAGTCTTACTTGTTGAGAAGTAATTCTTGCTTTTACTGTGAAAGTACTTTGCATCTCTCTGAGAACAGCTGCTTAAGGCTACATCCAGACTGCTGTTACTCACAATGAATAAATCCCACCTTGCTCCTCCCACACATTAAAAAAAATAGAAGTCTCTGTAGCATCCATGAAAGTAATACTACTCTGAAACTGCACTAGATTTTCACTTCTGTGTGCCCCTGAAGTTGCGGTTTGGAACATGATTGAACATATTTCTTTTGTGCAGACTATTTCGAAGGATTCCTCATCCTTCACTGTCCAGGGGCCTGTGGCAGGGCAGAGGGAAGGTCTGGCTTCAGTGGCTGCTTTGCTTCTGTTCTGTAAGCTGCTCATCTTGTTTCTCTTTTGCATCTGGCCTGTGGGTGAACTGGCTTGAAGATGCTGATTTCCTCTGTTTCATAACATGGAACTGGGAAAGCAAAACCTTAATCTCTGAGTGATAATTCTGTTGTGTGAAGGACTTAAATTCTTGTTCCATTCACAAATAGATTTAAACTTGTAAGGTCTCTATAAAAAACAGCAACACACTGAAGAACTCCCCAGCTTTATCAAAAACTTTGTGCCATAGCACTGTATGTTACCTTTGTCATCTTCCAAAACCAACCAAAAAAAGCCCTTGAGAAGTTTTCAGTTCTCAATTTGAGAAATGTTAACTTTCTGGGGCTTCTTATGAAGAAATTTGGTTTGGATTGAAATGCATTTTCTCCTGGATGTAAAATGAGCTTTAGTTTTAATCTCTTTCTGTTTTCAGAGCCCTTGAAGATAGTCAGGTTCTTCTAAATTATATTTTGTGTGTTGAGAACCTTTACTCCATTGCTGAACTTTGGTTATTGTACTGTAGCTAAGTTCTCATCATCCTCCTGCATGTATATTGCCTTTATCTACTTCAGAAATGCAACAGACTAACTGAGAGAATTAATCAGTATGATTGTAAAAGGTCATGTCTGCCTGCTTATGAGGAAAGAATAATGGCAAGCATTTGTCTAGGATTGAGACACAGTCCTTGAATACATACTTTTATTGGTGTTTTGGGTATGACTCAATACCTGGCAAGTTATTTTTTCACAAGCGGTGTGAAATTAACATAGCTGCTGTGGTACAGGGAATCCAAGAGCCCTGTAGTCAGTAATTAAAATGGAAAAGTATGTGATATCTTACTGCTGGATCTTTCATTAGATGTGGGATGCACTGGGTTTGAGAGGAATTCTCTGAGGATTTAAAATTTGAAATAAAGTAGCTGAACTGCTGTTGCCCCTTTCTCATCCATGGACTAGAGTTCAGAGCTGAACAGGAATGGTTTCTCCGCCTGGGGGGATTTGGAGTATGATAATGCTGAGTGGTGCAACACATGTGACCTAGAGACTAAAGCAAACAAACCTGATGGGTGAAGCTTCTTATCAGCTGAGATTTGTACATTAAGACAAATGCTTCTGTGGGCCAGATAGGTGCACTAAATTTTGTGTGAGTTCTAAATAACAGGGATGCCTAGTAAGTCACTCTGGTGTCCTCAGTTTTCTGATGTGTTGATGAGTCTGTATTAATCCTACTGAAGTTTCCACTTGGAACAGAAGAGCAGCTGGGGAATATGTTATGTTGCAAAAATCAAGTCCAGAGGATGCAGGCTGCTGCCAGTGCCAGAAGAGGGGTAGCTGAGCCAAGGTAACAGCAAACATTTATTGAGTTGTGCTTTTTTAGCAGAGCTTGGCCAGAGCACCCTGATAGTAAGCTAGGCTGTCTAAAGAGCTCCTGGCTATAAACTAGATGACCTGGGCCTGCCTCAAAACTGAGCAGTGCTGTGTCATGCGACTGACCACATTTCACTGCAGTCATACTGCCTGCTGTGAGGGGAAGGAATCTTTGCTCTGTCTCTGAACTGTGCTGCATTTGATTTTTTTCTGCTGTTACTCAGATTTATGCCCGGTTATATTTAACTTGAGCTTCGTGTTCCTTTTCCAGTTTTTAGACAGCTGGCTTTCTGATATGCCTGTAGCTAGGTAGTGTGATCTTTCCCTGAGTGCCTTGAGGATAGCTCTGCTTGGTTTCCAGCTTTTGACATATATATAATGCCTAAAGGTGCAGTTAGGCCCTAAAAAACACTGTCAGCATTTTTTGGTCTTCACTTCTGCCACTGTTGTTGGGCAGAACACTAAAGTGCAGTAGTGTCCAGCCTGCCAAAGACATCTGAAAAATTTATCAGGCTTTATCAAGGATAACATATCACAGGTGATGATCCTTAGGGTGGCCTTCACAGAGGTTTGATGGGGAAGAATGGATAATTGGGTGTTCAAGAAAGGGAAAAATGGACTCAATCTGACATTCCACAAGTGGTTAAATCTTTTTGCTCTTAGTCCCAACAAAATAGAAAGTATTTCTGGTATTTACAAATATAGAACATGAATAGAAATTTGAGTTTGTGGTGTTCTTAGCCTTAAACTTGGTTATTTGAGGGACTCGTGTCTAGATGATATAAAATTCAGATAACTTGCATACCAACTGACAGGCATTTTTGTCTTTTCAGTTACACTTGGGAAGCAATTGATGCAGACAAAGAAGTGCTTTATAAAATAAATTTCTGTTCTGGTGTTGAAGAGTGTAATAGGACAAGTGCAGTCTGTGCATATGACATCAAGAAGAATACCAGCGTGTCTGTAGGTAAGTAAACAAGTGTCTTATATGTAGTTCAGAGCCATGTTAATGGAAGGTCTTATAACTATTGCAAAGTTCGATGTGTTGGAAAGATTCCCCTCCTCCCCTTCCTGGAACTGTGTAAAACTTTATTTTGTTGCAGATTTACCAGGGAAATTTGGTAAAACATGATCTGATTGTAGGTAATGACTTCACGGGACAGTGAAATGTGTTGTATGCTCTAGTTAACTGTAATCTAGTGTGCAATATACAAGGCTACCTCCAGTAGAATAAGTGCATTTACTTGTGGCAGGGTATGGACTGTGCACAACTTGGTAAATACTGAACACAGGATAGAGCTTGAAATACAGCTGTAAAGTATACTCAGCCTAGCTTGATGTAATATCAGGTCTTTGTTAAGAGTGGGTTACTCTCTGTAATGCAATCTTGGGAGCAGTGTCTGGAGAGTCGTCTTCAAGTTGTTCCACACAGAAAGGAAGTTAATTACATGCAGTTCTCTGGTTATGGTTACACTTGTCAAATCTGATGATAGCTTCAGTTGTTCACAGATGTCCCTGGTATTCTGAGGGGAGGCGGACTTGTGCATGCTGATCTAAATATGAAACTGGCATATTCCTATACACATATACATGATTTCATTGGTCAGAAGCACTCTGTACTCTGAACAGTATTTTTTCATGAGTTCATATTATTTGTTTTCATGGATGTTCGTTGCTTTCAAGGTTGCTTTTGTGTTTTGGCTAACAAAACAATAATATATGAGTACTGTTCAAGAGGCTTTTTCATAGCTGACTAGAACTTCTAACAGAGTAAAGTAATAGTGTTCTGAAGAGCAGTGTCTCTTCAGACTGCTTCATAGTACCTGCAGATCTGAAGTCTGATTTAATATGCTTGCCAGCCATTGGCAGACAACTCTTAAAAGAATCTATGAGTCTTCATTGAGTTGCTTGAGCTTGAACTTCCAGAATATGGTGAGGAGGACGGTGTTTCTCATCTGTATGCCAGTGCACAGAAGTTAGCTTCCATTCTCCCCACACCTCTCTGTTAACAGTAGAAATACTTTCGTTTCAGTCTGTGGTCAATCGGTGCTTTTCAAACAAACAGTTAATGTTGGGACCCAGGCTTGCAGAATCACTGAGTGCATGGATAAAGGTACACTCAGGCTCCAGAGTTCTCTGGGATGACTGGTTAGATTGTATTTGTATTCAAACTGAAACTGCATTACTGTAGCATCTTCTCTGAGGAGTTTGGCATGTTAGAGCACTTGATGCTATTATTCTTGTTGTACATTTCAGGAATGAAACATATTTTTATTTCCTGCTGATGAGGGTCTTGGCTCATATGCCATTGATACTTCAGTTGCCTGTGGATTAGAAAAGAAAGCAGCATCTGAGTGTCTGTTTTAACATGCTACTTTGGGTGAGACTGGAATGTGGCAGGTGGAGTGAGATTGAGGAAGTTTGTTCTCCCCAGGGAAGTGTGAGAACTAGAGGATTTGGTAGTTTTTGTTCCACACATCTTGTGGAAAGAGGAAGGGAGAAAAGAGCTGGGTGATGACTGAGCAGCATCAAATATTCCTTTATATGCAGACCTTGAGTTCCTGAGTGCCTCCGTGCTACTGAGTGGAAGAGGATTTAGCAACATGTATACTGTGGTCTTGCTGAGGCAGTTTGAAATGACTTTCAAAGGTTAAGCCATGAATCTTGTTCAAGTGGGATATGTTTTTCTACCCTGCAATAAAGTGAGAAATCAAGGTGAGCAGTTAACATTGTCACTGAATTTTGCTTTATTCTACTGGTCAAAATTTCGAAGTTTTCTTCTTGCTCATGCTTCTAAATGCCGTGGAGCTTCATCATCATCACACTGAGTTTAGATCATGCTAATGGGTTATCAAGCTTGTTTGTTAAAAAATGAAAAAAAAAATCACTCCTAGTGAGAAAAGAGGAATCTCTCTGATCCAGTTCTAGGCAGGCGTAGACTCCTGGTTACCTAAACCAGCTAAACCACATCCTTGCCTTCAGGCAATCCAGATGACATGAGGTTACCTGTATGCCAAAGCTGTGGGCAGATGAAGGACTTTTATTTGGGGGAAGAAGGGCATTTTGTCAACTGATAAATTTTGTTAAGTTGTAAGCTTTCTTCATATATGGGCTTAATCAGTTCTCTTCTTCACTCTTGCAGAAAAAATAAATCAATGCAAGCAATTGTTTTGTGTTTTAAATATTAGCTCTGCAAGGTATGACAGCCGTTGCACTGTTTGTTGCTCCCAGCTTTGATGGGTGTTCAGGCCATATGCTCTGTGGCATAATCAGTCTGTATCCCAGGGAAGCCTTGTGGCTAATCTTAACTGTGTGTCAGTGATGTACCAGGGTTTGCGTGGAGACCCCAAAGGCCTCTACTCTACACTCTTATTGATTAATCCTAGAAATTTTCTGGGGTAGGCAAATGTTTAGTTCATGAACATCAGTGAGGATGGAAACAACATGGTAGTTAGTTAACTTTTTAACTTACCATGATACCTAGTGACTCATGTGCCATGTGCTTGGACTGCTCCTAGAAAATGGAGATATTACTTTAAGTGTCTGTTAACCTGATGATGAAATGTGCCCTTTGTCCAGCTGCTGTAGGATGAGTGGACATGAAATGATAGCTGCCACCTAAGCTAAAGTTTCAAGTTCTCACGCTTCCCTGGGGAAGTGAGATGACAAAAGTCTCTAGTTCTCACACTTCCCTGGGGGCAGCAGACTTCCTCAGTCTCACTCCACCTAAATGCCACTTTCTTCTGGACAACTGATTAGATATCTTCCATGATTGCCTTTTTCCTGCTCAGTAACTAAACAGATAGAGTCAGTGATCAGAAGGTGTTGTGGACAGTGCCTTTGCTATTGATTTAGCACAACTGTGTAATATGAAGTATTTGGTGCTAATTTTTGTGAACAGTACAAGCTGATTTGTAGCATGTTGCTTTGTGGAAGCAACATGTCTCTGAAGTCATGAGGAAACGTGAGTGATGATTGTAGAGAGAGCTTGATGTTACAGTGAAAGTGGTTGCAGCTCTGGAAGGAAGCTGATCATGTGAGGGGTTGACATTCCTTGCCCTGTGAGCAAGGGTATGATGAGGCATGTGCTACTGAAAAGACTCTTACTAAAACTTTTAGCAAGTTCCCAAATTAATTGTAAGCATGCAAGGGGGAAGAGAGCATACGTGTTGGCCTGTAGTAAACTAGATATACTGGCTGAACTTGTTTTTTCTTGGATATTACTTTTAACTTAGAAAATTGGAATCAGCTCACAAGTGTCTTTAATGCAATGTACTGTTTTTAGCACAGAGAGAAGCTAGTGCTTACAGAGCACTAAGTCTTCAGATGGTGCTGCCATAAGTTCCCTGCTAAATGGGAGCTTGTAGCTATATACATTTATAACTGGAGAGGTTTTAAGGCATATGCATATTGTTACTATATACATCTCTTGCCTAGAAAGTTGGGTTGGCTTCCTTCTGCTAATCTGGAAGAAAAGAGGACACCTTGACAATATCTTCTAAGCAATCATGTGATAAGTAACACTGGTGCTCTCAAAGCAGTATGTAGTTCTTAGCTTTAAGACAGATGCATGGCACTTTGGTTAGCATCAGTGCTGGAAGCTGTAGAACCTGAAGATGGCTTTTTGATAACACAAGAAATAAAAAAGGCACAAACCATGTATCATCTTTCTGCCCAGTTTTTTGACTTCTGTTCCTCTTGTGTTCTCTGGGCCATATTACATGGGTGCCAGTGTAGTTTTGCTTGCCTTGAATGAGGAGGTAACAGGCTGGGCAAAGTTCCTACAAGTGTTTTTTTAAAATATAACAATGTTTGGCCTAGGTGCAAAGCTGCTATCTGCCATGATTACAGATTTAACTTGCTTTCTTCCTAGTGTAGACATAAACTAAAATGGAAAGGGGGAAGCTGATCCATGCTCACACTCTATAGCATTTTCTGTAGTTCAAACTAAACTCATTGCAGAATAAAAATCTAATTCTAAAAAAAAAAAAAAAAGAAAAAAAAGAAAAAGAAAAAAAGAACAGGCTGGAGTTAGGGTGTAAGATCTAAAAGCAATTGGTGTTTAATATTAACCAAAATGGGCTTGAGTAGGAATATTTCTGTGGCCTGAGCTGGTGCTCATTGTGACTTGAAATGTATTCCACCTTTCTCCTTCATGTCAAGTACTGGGGAGGAGAACAGTGTGCAGTGACAAAGCACTGACCCTACTCTTCATGCAGCATGTGAGCTGTGCTAAGGGGATGGGGGATGTGGGGGATTTGCACTGAGGCAGTGGATCTGTGCTGAGTTTATCTGCAGACAGTGCCAGTGCATAGGCACCAGTGTGTTCTTCATTAAGTGGATTAAAGATGAAGTGGAGCCAGCAATGTGCACCTGCAGCCCAGAAAGCCAGCTTTATCAAAAGCAATTTGGCTAGCAGGTCGAGGGAGGTGATTCTGCCCCTCCTTTCCCTCTGGTAAGACTGCACCTGGACTGCTGCATCCAGTTTTGGGGTCCTCAGCACAGGAAGCGATATGAACCTGTTGGAGCAGGTCCAGAGGAGGGTCACAAAAATGCTCACAGGGCTGGAGCACCTCTCCTATGAAGACAGAGTGAGAGAGTTGAGGTTGGTTAGCTTGGGGAAGAAAAGACTCCATGGAGACCTTATTGCAACATTCCAGTGCCTAAGGAGGTTTATAAGAAAAGTGAAGGGCCTGCCAGACTTAGCAGGGCCTGTAGTTACAGGACAAGAGTTAATAATTTTAAACCAAAGGAGGGTAGATTCAGACTAGATACAAGGAATAAATTTCTTTATGATAGTGGTGATGAGGCGCTGTAACAAGTTGTCCGGAGGGGTTGCAGATGCCCCTTTCTGAAAATGTTCAAGGTCAGGCTGAACAGGGCTCTGAGCGACTAATGTAGTTGAAGATGGCCCTGCTTATTGCAGAGGGGCCCCTTCTAAGCAAAATTATTCTATGATAGACTCTCTCTCATCTTGTGCTGGTGCTATTATTATAAATGGTATAAAAGCTGAGAAACTGATAAATAGAAGCTGGTAGGAGGAAGGAGTAAATTGTGACTGAAACTAGTTGGTAACAGCTTTCCTTGTTCCTAAGGAGAGTTGACTAGGTTGTAGTAGCACCTGCTGTTTTATTTTTATTTTTAAAAGTGTTTGCTAAAAACCTTTAAGAAAGTAGAAGTGTGATTAGAGATGTCAAACACTATCTTAACTTGGATCTGATCTTCCAAATCAGAAAATCCACAAAGATCTTCAGTTGTACTGTCTTCAAGTGAACTGGTATGTCTTGTGCTGCTCAGTGGTTGAAACTAGACCCTGTATGTTGAGCTTTGATGAAGGTGTTGTATTATAACACCCTTTTTTCCCCTCCCTTCTCATTTTTAAACCCTAGGTGACTTAGCCTTGCAAAAAGCCTCTGAAAGTCTTCTGGAGCTCAACACTACACGTAACTGCTTGCAGCAGGGCAGCGAACACCGCGTTCAAAGCAATATTAACTTCCTGTGTGGGAAGACACTGGTAAGTCTAAATAACGTGCTGTTATCTTCAATGGAAATGACAAGTAGTTCTGACTTGCTTTTTGAGGAGACTTGCTGTACTTTTGGATGTACTTATTACTGAGCTTCATAGCTTAAAGAAGAGCCAGTTACTTTTACTGTTAAGGTCTTGATTTATTGTGGCTTTCAAAATTCAGTCCTGGTAGAAAATTGTTGCAGGTCTGCAGCCTAGTTCTGGTTGTGGACTCTTCTTCGTCTTTAATGTTTTTACATGATTGTCATTGTAGTATTTTATTAGCTCAATAAGGAGGAATGAGTCAACAGTGTACAGGGTACCATAACAGTGCAAGCTGTTGTTTAATTGTTAGCTGTGCCTTAGCTGTGGAGCTGGCATGACTGTTTAATAGAACAGTATTGAAGAAAATGACTGACCTCTGTAATGGGGCAGCATAGTTGACAACAGCAAGCCTTAGGCTTGACCTGCACATTGTTGAACTAACAGTGCCTATACAGCCAGCTGGGCTTCTGAGGAAATAGTTGTGAGAATGTGTTTGAAGTGTGATTGGAGATCCCCGAAAGTTTCTGGGGGCCTGTGTGCATGCAGTTCACTTCAAAGTGCTTTTGGAGTTACAACCTCCACACACTCAACAGATGCGAGAGCTCGGTACAGGCTGTGATCGGTTCACGTGTTTGTGTCTCTGGGTAAGGTATTTATTGGTGCTGCTGTTGGCACTGACAATGCTATTGCACACCCCCTCTTGGAAATCCAGCCAAATCAAAACAAAGTGCCAGTGCAGCTGAGATTGAAATGCTTCTTGTTCTATTTCAGCAGATGATAAAACTAGAGCTTTAAACTAAAACAGATCTTTAAACTAAATTAAAAATTCTTGCTCAACTTCAACTGCAATGGCAGATCATAGTGATCTTCAGACTTCTTCTGGTTAGCTCAGTTCTAATACCTGTTCATCTCATGACATAGTAAAAGGATTTTGTAATAGTGTCTGGAACAACTTATTTTGTCCCCTTTTATGGCAGCTTTAAATGAGAGAGGGAATCAGTTTAAGTATGCTAAACTGGTTCTTGCTGAGGTGATGGAGGGCTAAGTGAAAAATTGTTGTTTTCACTGAGAGACATTCAGTTGAACATACAGTTCTGAACCATGGTAGAACCCCCATCTTGAAATATATACAAATGTGTATAACATGACCCTATGGAAAAAGGCAGCTAGGGTCAGGGATGTTCTTTCTGTGTAGCAGAAGAGGCTGCTGATCAGTTGGTTCTGCAGGATAAAAGGGAACTAATAAACCATATTGCCTCACTGTGTTAACCTATTTATATGCTTTTCTGTCAGTGTCTTCCTTTGTAGTAAGCAGATATGACTGGTGCTTCTGTCATTATCAGCTGGCATAGTGAGCACTTCTAAAAGATGGAATACAGTTACTACATCTTAGTACTGGCACATGTTAAATATTGGTGCATATGCAGACTAAGGATTTGGCATCCTGCCTCTTCCTGAGTTACCCAACAGTACTGTTATATAATAATCGTGCTGTTAACAAGTGCCATTAAGAAACTGTATGCCCTTGTTCTGTGATGTGCTGTATTTTGTTTTTATTAGTCTCTTGAATAAACTTCTTAATATCTACAGGTGTAAAATAAAACCAGTCTGTTTTCAAAGCATTATTTTTTCTTACCTAAATAGGGTACCCCTGAATTTGTAACAGCAACAGAGTGTGTGCACTATTTTGAGTGGAGGACCTTTGTGGCTTGCAAGAAAGACTTGTTTAAACCTGTGAAAGAGGTATGTACCGTCCATGCAGAAGTTGCTCTTCACATACATTACAATTTTACTCTAATTACCTGCCCCCACCCCAAATTAATCTGAACAACCTCCATAAAACCTATGTTTTTCATAGGTATGTAAAGCATAAATATTAGAAGTTGGTGGAGCTGAGAATTTTAAATAACTCTTGAAACTTTTCTGTGCATTGGGTAATAAAGTTTATAGTAAAACTCTTCTAAAAGCTGGAGCAGAAGAGTCTAACTTTGGATGCCTCCTTTTAATCAGCATGTCTAGCTTTGAGCTTCCAAAAGTAAAAAAACTTTTCCACATACTAACTGGGCTTCATATATGCCTATTCATAACTTCCCCCTACTTTTGTATCATGGTTTGCATGTAATTTTTTTGTTGTTGTTCTAGGTCCCTTGCTATGTGTTCGATGATCTCAAGAAGCATGACTTGAATCCGCTCATCCAAGTTTCAGGACAATACTTGGTGGATGATTCTGATGATGATTCCTTGTTCATAAATGTCTGCAGGGACATAGGTTTGCATTGTTGCTTGTATCACCTGTCAGTGTGTAAATTTCTTGTAGTGTGGTTCTTTGCTACTGTCTCCATTAAAGTTGTCCTATGTCCAAAGATCAGTCTTTCAAGACTTAGATAATTATTTCAAACTCCCTACCTTCCAAGTATTGAGGCATTCAGAGATTTGCCCCTTCTGGATGCGCCAGTACTGTTAGTACAGTTTAAGTCACATTTTCCAAATGGGAGAGTGTAGCTTATCTTGTATCTGTGTTTGCTTGCTGCCAAATAAGATTTTTATTGTTGTCACAGGGCTTCACATGCTCTAAATTTATTCCTTTGGACTCCAGGTTGTTGCCCAGTTCCTGATGAATGTCCTGAGGTGCATCTAAAATACTGTTTAGGTGCTTGCCTAAGTACTGGTGCATAGCTAGCACTTTCCTCTCAGCGGAGAGCTGTATGTATAAGGAATTAAACCAGCCAAATCACATATTGAAACTTGCTGAAAAGCTTCATTTAGCTGCATACTCTCACTGCGATTTTTACTCTGCAGTTAAATATGTGTTTTGTGCCCCTGTTAAGGGTTTAATACTTGTAGTTTTAGTGAGAGGTCTATTCTTTTAAACAGCTCACTAGTATAAAAGTTTTTGCTGACAGCTTTGAATTAGATGGTTAATGAGAAACAAACAGTTACATGCTTGTTGGAAAGAAAAGAAATATTTGGCACACTTTCAGAAGTTTTCAAAGCCCTATGTATCCAGCAGCTGTACTAGCAACTAGGAGCAGCTGCTTTGTCAGGAAGGGTGAATTTGCTGTCCCCAGCTAGGGCAGCACGAATTACCACAAGCACTCCAGGTTTTGTCTTGTCAGTTTGGCATTCAAATGTAGCCTGCTTTTTAGAACTATTTTTGAAAAACCAAGAGATAAAATGGCAAGATACTTCAGGTAGAGCAGGGCTTAGAAACTGAGTCCTATAACTTCTTTTCTATGTGCTGTAACCAGGAAGTCCAAGTGGAGAGACCAGAAAGTGCCCTGCTGGTAGTGCTGCTTGCTTGTTACATGACGGTCTGGCATATGACGTTGGCCGTCCAAAGGAGCAGCTGAAGCTTCAAGACAAAGACAGGTATGCAGTTTTTGTGGTAATACTTCTTTGGACACTTCAGTCATCTGGCCTGGAAACAATGCTCTTAAGACTTAACATTAATACCTCTTCAGTGTTGAAGTGTTAGCAGAAAACTCTTCAAAAATACTGTCAGAACAGTCTGTCAGCATTCTGTGGTATTGCCATAACAGATCAAATTTTCTCCTTTGTTTTGAGAGGCTCCTTTTTACAGAACTGCAGAATTCTTAGAAGCAAGGAGTGATTGGTGCTCTGGGCCCACAAGCAGTAGAGTAAGATTTGGTACTGTCTGCCTACTGGCTGAGGGCACACAGGGTAAATGCATGTGGCTCACTGTGGGTTTGTGCACTGCTTTTGGCTCATTCTACTCTCCAGAAGTACTTTAAAAGTTGAGAATAGGACCAGATGTTGCCTTTCTGTGGTTTTTTTTTTTTTTTTGCATTAACGAGTTCTTAACAGAAGAAATAGATAAGCAATTCAAGACATAATGTTCCTTGTGGTGGTAAAGCTGGAGATATTAGAAACTTTTCTTGATGATGCTCTTGATGCCTTTTGTGTTGTAAGTATAGCTTGATGTAAAAAAACTACAAACCAACAAAACAACAAAGTACCCCCCCAAACACATTAAAAAAAAAAAAAGACTGAAGAGCTCTTTGGTGCTTCAGGAAATACTCACTGTATGTGTTCTATCAGACTAGGGTGGCCTGGGAAGGAGTAAGGTGATGGGATATCTGTGTCCTGAGGTACAGAGAGGCCAGCTAGAGGTGTGGCTCATCTGAAGCCAGAATGTCACTGCCCTGGGAGCTATTGTCTTATGCCTGGTAAACTGCATAGAATAATAATGCTTAGCTGGAAGTTGTGATCTTCTGTTCTCTCATCCAAGTCATCTTGCTATTTGTCTCTTCCTGTCACATAGTTACAGTGTTTCATTCTCCTACTTCTGCTTCACCTGATCTGACCCAGTTGCCTTGCTTCTGTCAATTTGCCAATGAGTTCATTTTGCTATTAATTCTGGGGGCAGAATGGAAAGAGTTTATATGCAGAGAGATGATAAAGTACAGGAATGTGGCAAGACCTTAGTGGGTATTGCTTTCAAATGTTGCAAGAACATTTGCCACATCTGCTCTCCAGCAGTAGTTTTGAGAGCAAAGCTGCAATTATCCTGTGTTCCTGTGATTATCAGCTGAATTCTTGCTACAACATGAGTCATAAGGCATTCAGCAAAGACTTAAGTAGGAGACCAGAAAATGCTGTATTAAGTAATTTTGCTGGGACTATTTTAATTTCTTTTTTTAAATTAACTCTTAAGATTAAAGGAATGAGGATCCCCATAAAAGTAGCTTTCAGGGGTAGGGCTACCTCGGTGTGTTCTGCTGAGTATCTAGCAAAGATTGAGCGTTTAAAGGATATCCTTCTTCTGTACAGTGTGGTGTCTTACTTGTCTTTTTGGTTTACTGTTTTCTATTTCTAGGCTTGTATTGAGTTATGAGAGAGAATACAAGTATGATGAAGAAAGGCCAGGCTTCTGCCTAGGCCACAATCCAGCAGTGACAATCACTTTTGTTTGCCCATCAAAGAGGGGAGAAGAGGTAATTTCAATATTTCACTTTGTGTTAACTGGTTGGACTTTAACTTCTGTGGGCATTTTCTTTCATTTTTACTAAGATCTGAAGAGATCATAAGTGTTGCTGGCTTGTAGCTTATGAAGAGCGTGAGATTCTAGATATACTCTTAAAGTCTTCTAGAACTTAAGAAATAACATGAACTTGAATAAGATTTTCCCAGACCAGTGCTGTCTCTTTTATTGGTGGATTTGGTTGCCCCTTCATGGGTTCAAGGCTCTTCTCTAAGCATAGGATGGGCTTAATGTGGAGTTAATCCTTGGCATCTTGGCACCGAGCTTTGCTTGCTGATGAGCACTTTTCCTCTTAGTGAAGCTGGATGTCCTTATAGTTGTTGGTTTCTTTATTAATCTGTTTTTCCTCAGGGGAAAAAAGGTACCTAGTAAGTGTCATTGCATGGCAAGAATCTGTCACTTACTAAGCAGGCTCATGAATTCTTTTTAACTTTAAGTAAAATCCGTAGTGTTCAGCAACACCTCTGTTTATGCAGGACACTGTTCCATCCTACCTTGAGTGTAGTGCTATGGTCACTTCAATGCGATGCTGGGTAATTTCAGCAACCTACACTCCTTGAACTGGGCAGTTGCTAGTGATCTGCCATTTCATATAGTGATGCTTTTTGTTGCAGGTTAGTGAAGGGGGAACTCTTGTCTGGCTGATTCTTGGCTTAATGTTTAGTCCCTCATCTGACCTAGATAGGTACCGCACTTCACTGTCGTTGCAGCAGAAACAAACCCAGCTTTTGTCTACTGTCATTTTGTACTACCTTGCAATAGCTATGCACTCTTTTAGTATGAGTAATATTACTGGTGATACTTGTGCCTGGAACTTACCTGATACCTGTGTATCTGCCAGTTGTTCCAGTGGATGGCAGAAATACAGATTTCTGAAACAATTTTAATTTCTAATGTTTCACTTTAAAGTGAGGAAAACCAAGACTACTTCTCCCAGACATGCAAAAATACATCACTACAGAAAACTCATCTAATAGAAGTCTTGGTGAAAGAGTTCTCAAATATCTGTATGTTGATTTGGACAGAGAGAATCCAAGTTGCTAAAACATCACTGTCTAAAAGTCTGCTTTACCTTCAGAGAACATTTGACCTCTATTCCCTGCATTGAGGACTTCTCTGAGGCAAACAATTCAAGCTTATGCCGTTTGGGCTCACATCTTTGCTTCTTCCAAAACATTAAGTAAAATGTACTTTTAAAAATACTATTACTTCTGCTGCCTTTCTGCTAATGTCTGATGCTAATTACTGCTAATTACTTCTGCTTAGACTTGTAATAGTTTGCTGCATCATTTATAAGACCCGTTTTATTTCTTCTCATCACCTTTTTCTGAGGGGCCAGAAACAATGTTTGCACAATTAAAGTAATTTAGAGGTGAAGTAGTTGTTACTTATCTTAAAGGAATGTGATGCTGTTGCTTTAAAGATTATATTTCAAGTAAGTCTACTTATAATTTAAATTCGGTTCACCTCTGTTTTAGAGTGCAGGTCCCAAACTTACAGCAAAAACAAATTGCCGGTATGAAATTGAGTGGGTTACTGAGTATGCTTGTCACAGGGATTACCTGGAGAGTAAGAACTGTCGTCTGACTAATGAGCAACATGATATCTCTATTGATTTAAGTCCTCTTAATCAATTTTCAGGTAAGCTCAGTATTTTTCTTTTATTTTTTGTGGTTTTTACTAGCCTGTTTTGCATTTCTTTATTTAGGAACAGAAAAAATATCCTCTGTTGATATTTAGAGTTTCATGTCTGTCATGATGTGTGTTGAAATACTTTTTTGTTTCTTACTCATTCAGAATATGTCACACCATATTCAGCCAAAGATGAAAAAGAGGAGTATTTCTATTACTTGAATGTGTGTGGGAAAACCACTGCAGGTAACTGCAAGGATGCTACAGGATACATTTCATCTTGCCAAGTAAAACTTTCAAATAACCAACAAAAAGTGGCAGGAAGATTCGCAAACCAAACCCTAAGGTGTGTAAATGCTCTTTAGCCCTGCTAACTGGTCTGACTGGTCTTTGTTTCCTGCTTTGATGCTTACTTACTTGTCATGTAATCAACAATTGATACAAAATACAAGTGTTTTTCTCACTTTTTTGTTAGGAAAGCTGTAATAGTATACCAGGATGGCATTAGCAAACAGAGGAGCCAGAGAGATTGGCAGAGCCCGTTGTCTAGACAGAAAGACTTCCACTGACTTTGTTGTCCCAGTTGCAGGTTGTGCTGCACTGCCTGTTGTCCTCCTTTTTATAGGTTTTACATGTAAAGCAGTATCAGAAGACGCTGACTCCCAAGTGGTATATAGGGACAATTGTTTGCATGAGGTTGTAAAGCAGAGATTAATTCATGTAGATACAATCTACCATTTTGCTGTAATTGGTTTGTTGCAGTGATTTTCCAGGAGGTATGGCTTCCTGCTCTTGCAGAAACAGCCACACAATAAACTAGTGGGAATAGATATCCTACCATACCTAGGGGAGCTTTAGAGCATTCTGTAATCTCTATAGAAATTAATGAAAAGTGATCAAAAAAATCAGTGGATGCAAGCCTTTGTTACTGTAGAAATGAATACTGATGTTGAACTAGCATTTGTTTTCCCTTGGAGGGAGACAATTAATAAATGAACAAGAATGTGACTTCTGTTTTGTGAAGAACACTGTGTGATTGTCTGACCCCACATTTCTATCTAAAACTGACTTCTTACTCAGATACTCTGATGGGGATCTCACTTTAATTTATCCGAATGGGGAAGCGTGTAGTTCGGGCTTTCAGAGAATGACTGTCATAAACTTCGAGTGCAATGAAACAGCAGGTGAGTTTAACAAGCTGTGACAGCTCTGCTCAGGGTTTGACTCCTGTGCTTGCTAGTAGACTTTATGCTCAAATGAATGCTTGCTTTGAGCCACAGCTAACACAAGAAATAAATATTATGTTAAGCAGTAATTTCAGTGGCTGGCAGGATGTGCTGTGTAGTAGTGCTGGTGATTTACACTGTTGATTGAGAAGATGGAAGTATAAAAGAGCCTTTTTTTCTTAGTCAATGTTAAAACAACCAGAAACACAAGTCCTCTGCAATAAAAGGACCTTTTATCTTCCTTGCTCATTGTTAATCCTCATGTCTCTGTTTTTTTCCCCTTCCCCTACTAGAAACCTCATATTTGTTCATCTGTTTTCCATGTTAAGGTAATGATGGTAGAGGAACTCCAGTATTCACCGGCGAAGTTGACTGCACCTATTTTTTTACTTGGGATACAAAATATGCATGTGTTAAAGAGAAAAAAGATCTCCTTTGTAGAGTTACTGATAAGAGAAAACACTATGACTTGTCACCTCTTATCCGCAGTTCAGGTATGGCAATAGAAACTAGCTTGCAGTTACTTTTACAGCCTGAGTTTACGTGCCATCTCCAGTGCAATTCTTTCGCTGAATATTAGTCAGCTTTTGTTATTTTTAGAGTATTTCTGGGGTGCTGGTGTTTGCTTCCCTCATTGCAACCAGACTGAGTGCCTTATGAAAGTTGCCAGGTCCATGACTGCCTCAGTTGCTGCCATCATCGGTGTTTTTAAGTCACAGAATCAGTTTGGGTTGGAAGGGAGCATTAAAAGTCATCTAGCCTGACTCCTCTGTCGTGGGCAGGCACACCTCCCACTAGACCAGTTGGCTTAAAGACCCATTCAGCCTGGCCTTGAACACTTCCAAGGAGAGAGCATCCGCCATTTCTCTGGGCAACCTGTGCCAGTCAGGATCCACCAAGGCTCAGCAGCTTCCACCAAGTGGCTTGTGCAAAGGGGATACCTTTGGACCCATCCAAAACTGGCAGGATTTGGCAGGATATGGCTTCATGGGACAGATGCAGGTGGTAATCTCAGCTGGTGGAGGAATGGAGCTGAAATCTGAGCTTCTGTGTGCTGAGGGATGCTCTGAAGGAGAGGTGATCACACAAATGTGGGGTACTCTATAATAAAAGGCATCTTGGCATGGAGATGCTGAAACCATTTAGCCAGATGACTTGTTCTTAATGACCCTTTATATTTCAGAGTCAGCCCAGAACTGGGAAGCTGTGGACAGTAGCTTTTCAGAGGTAGGAAGGAAACATTACTACATCAATGTCTGCCATAAAGTGTTGAAGAGAGGAGGAGCTTCCAGCTGTTCAGATGATGCTGCTATTTGCTCTGTAGGTGAGTCAGGGGTTTTTGTTTGTGGTATTTCTGGAGTTTTTTTGGTTCATAGGTTTTTTTAAGCCTCTGAAGGCTTGGTACTTCCTGGGCAAATGGGGTTGGTTGTCCTGAGTGCCTTCATTTATTTGAGGAAAACACAAGTTAGGAGCATCTTTCTCTTGTGATCTCAGAGACGCTTGAAGAAAGAATGCAAACAGTTTTTTCTAACTAAAGAAGCACGGGCTTTGTAACATAGTTTTGTAGGATAAAATCAAACCCCTAATGATGTTTTCTCATTAACTAGACAAGTGGAAAGTCTTAGTATCTAACAGAAGCTTCACTCCTTTTCAGAGAAACAAAAGTTCCGTATTTACTGTCTTTACAGATAAGCAGAACAACAGTAAGAATCTTGGAAGATTTGTATCGTCTCCAAAAAAGGTTGGAGAAAATATTCAACTTACCTATTCAAGTGGAGACAGCTGTCCTTCTAATGAAAAATTAAAAATCCAAACAGTCATCACTCTAATATGCAGACCAGGTGAGAACATCCACAGCCTGTTCATTGATCCAGTTAAAGGTCACCTTATAGGCCCAGACATGAGTGCTAAATATTGGCACATGCTTTTGTCTTCCGTCAATTTCTATGCAAACGCTTGAAGCATTGGGGTTTGTTTACTAGGATGATGGCAATGTAATTGCAGGTATTTAGTTGTGTTTATCTTTCATGCAAGTACTCTTTAAAAACTCTTAAAATAAGTCTCTTGAAAGATTCTTCCAAACATGATTAAAGTATGCTTAAGTGCTAAAAACTCCACAAATATCTGGAAGCTATACGAGTTTCTTTCTCTAGATTGTCTTGATCAGAAAAGAATAGTTCTGAACTAAGATCAGACACTTTAGCCTTCTTTTCCAATAAATATGATTTGTATCTAAACTGATGGCAGTTTATGAAAGGTAGAAACATTTGCAGAAGTTAATATTGTTTATGTTGATTATAATAGCCTGCTAGTTAACTGTCTCCCAGGAAAATAGAAAACCTGTGTTCCCCTACCTCAGCCTGAAGAAGTTGAAACTTCCAAGTGTGCTGGCTGTTAGGACCAGATTATGCACTGTTTGCTAATACAGCTGTTGTTTTGTAACAAAGCAGTAAATTTTATGTAGACATTTTTTCAAATATTGTGATAGTGCTCAGATGCAGATTGAGCCCTGCACCTTTACTTCTGGGGTAATTAATACTAAATACTTCTGGTTATTTTGGGGAAGAGGATGCAAAGACTTTGTGAAAGATAGTTTTAGTTCCATTTTCAAATAAGAGATACTTTAACAGGTATCTTGGTCTGCTTTTAAGGAGAAATTAGCTTCTTAATTAGTTTCTTAGGTGTGGATTCCTAGTTCCTGTTGGCAGCCTGGCTATGTGTATGTGTAACATGCTGCTCTTGTGATACCAGGTGATCTAGAAAGTGCTCCAATCTTGATGGCCGAGCGTGAGTGTTCATATGAGTTTGACTGGTACACTGCTGCTGCGTGTGTCCTGTCTAAAACTGAAGGAGATGACTGTCAGGTGTCTGATCCTAAGGCAGGTATGTATTTCTGTTCAGCAAATCAAAAGGTCTTTAGGGATAAAATTTATGCCACAACAAGTAAATCCGTATGATACTCAAGAGCAAAGTGAGTTCAACCTAATGCTAAGCACCCACAGTTTCAAGTACATGCAAATGGAAGATCAGAGATGAGCTTCATACTCACCTAGTGAATGTAGGAAAACAGATGTAATGTGTATTTTACTGAAGTAAATCTCTCTGTATAAGAAACCAGGCTTTTACTTTGTCCATTTTGTTTCTGGAACAGTAATTACATAGAAGGAGACTTACTCAGGGGTGGGTGAACTAGCTGTGTGACTGAATCAAAACCTGTGAGAGATATCAGGACAAAATGGAACTGATAAAATTTATTCCTTCCTGATTAGGCTTCTCTTTTGACTTGTCACCTCTGGCCAAGGCAAAAAGTTTCTATACAGTTAGCACTGTGGAATACTTCTTTTACATAAGTGTCTGTGGCAGTGTGCCTGAGGAGCAGTGTCACACAAAATCGGCAGCTTGCCAGGTAACACAAAGGTGAGTAACTAACTCTGTCTGTCTGTAAGAGAAGATAGCTTGTTGCATGATGTGTTGTTGTCTGTGTGCAACAATGAGCAATTTACATGTAAAGTAATTACTAAGATACCTGTAATAGATTCAGGTAAGTAGCATATAATTTGCTGTAATTACACTGCCAGCTGTTTCAAGCCAAATGCACATATATGTAATCTTGCTTACAGCTAATTTGTGAGATGCAATGTGCCCATTGCTCTCCCATTTGCTATCCATAGGAACTGTAAACTCCAGATTAACTGCTGCAGCTGTATTAAGGCAGCAGTCCAGAGACTGAGGATTAGCTATATTCCAAGAGGTGGCCTGAAGAATGTGAGCTTGCTGCAGCTGGAATGAGCAGTGGCTGCCGTAGGTAGAGGTGAAGCCCAGAGCTTGGATGTTGTACCATATGGTCTCAGGTTGTGCCAGTGGAGATTTAGATTAGATAGTAGGAAAAGTTTCTTCATGGAAAGGGTTGTCAAGCATTCAAGCAGCCAGCCTAAGGAAGTGGTGGAATTGCCATCCCTGGAAGTGTTAAAAAAATGTGTGGATATGGACTTGAGGACATGGTTCAGTGGTAAAGATTTGGTGGTGGTGCTAAGTGGATACTTGGACTTGATCATCTGGGAGGTCTTTTCCAACCTTAACAATTCCATGATCTCCCTTACTGCATGGGGCTGTTGCAGGTATGGTCCCAGTGTGTACTGCTACTCTTGACAGCATCATTGCTTTTGCCTCCTACAAACAATGCCTGAGGTCATATCTGTGAATTTCAGCTTCCAGGTCAGCCTGCTGCCAGAGATGGGGTAGAGTGCAAACACTTGCAGCTGTATTTGAGCTGGCTCTGAGTTACTCTCTAGCCAAGGAGAGTTCACTGCAGACCCTAAAAACGTTCTTCAGAGGAAGATGATCAAGCTTGGTCTGATAGAGTCATTGTTAAGTAAGAGCAAAGAAACATTCCTGAATCAAAACAGATACCTAGCAGAGAGCTGTTGTGTCATGCCAAGTCTTCACTGCCCGTATGTAATTGGATGAGGCCAGTTTGACCCCAAGATGCAAGTGTCTGCAGTTTGAGGGTGTCTACAGTTTGACTTCTGCTTTGGAGAATGAGAAATTGATGATATTGTCACCCTTTTAGAAAGGAAGTTACAAAGTTTTCTCGATATCTAAGCAATAGGTAACTTTCCTTTTCAAAGGAGGACATCTGTTCATGTTTTAAGTTTCCTTTTGGCAGTGGTCTTTTTATCCCAGCTCACTGAGGTCTAATCAACCTTATTTAATTGTTATGTCTTCTTATGGTGTCTTGTATAAGCTTACATGGTTACTATTTGTAAAACTTCTCTTAGAGACAATTAATTTTGCATTCTCAAAACTCACCTTTTCTTTTCCAGTGGGGATCAATCTTGGAGTCTTGGACTACCTAGTTCCAAACTTTCCTATTATGATGGCCTGATTCAGTTGACCTACAAAAATGGTACAGCATACAACAATGAGAATAAAACACAGCGCTCTACCCTTATAACTTTCCTCTGTGACCATGGTGCTGGAATAGGTCAGCCTGAGTATCAGGTAAGAAGTTCTATGTGAAGAAAGGAAAGATCTTCATCCTAAAATACTGACAGTTGGTACTAGGTCTGTACAAGCAGAGTGTTATGTGTGGAAATATTCAGTATCTATAAAGCAAACTAAAAGAAATAGTTATTACTCTTAGTATATTTGACTCTTGTTGCAGCCATAAAACTTTCCTTGACCATTGAACAGTATGAACAGTAGTAAGCTGTTTACTTGGATCCAGATTCTTACCTCACTCTCTTCTACTCCCTGGGCCATGTAATTCTTAGTGCTTTTGATCATCTTGTATTTCTAGCTGGAAAAAAACCCCAAACTGGTTGAGAAGTAACAAATGGTAGGGCTGTCTACACAGCAGACAGCAGTTTAACAGAATCAGATCAGTTTTTTTTGGGCAAGAGCATTTCTGGTGACACAGGGAATGACAAGATCTATAACAGGACAGACCATACCAAATCAGTCTGAGAAGGTATATCTCAAAACCAAGGGGAGATACAAGCTTGACATATAAAGGAGTAGCTGTGAGTCACAAAGTTGTCAGTGTGTAAAGCCTCTCTGAGGCTCTATTCTGCTCATTTGTAGAAAGAAGATAACTATACCTACAACTTCAGGTGGTACACTGAACATGCTTGTCCAGAAATTCCACTGGAATGCGTGGTGACAGATCCTAACACCATGGACCAGTATGACTTGTCAAGGTAGGAAAATGACACATGCAGCATAACTTAGCTGTTGTAGTTTGGTGTTCTGGCTGAGGTTGGTTTCCTTTGTAGATAGCACCAGAAGGTTCACCTGTTGTGATGGTCTTGACTGCAAGTATGTTGAAATCCTTCTAGTATATTCATTTGACTCCTAGGATGCAAACTGACTTTTTGGGATGGTTTAGCTTATAAAAACATAGTAACTTGTCAACTGTGCCCTATATACCAGGAGTATTCTTTCTAATTGTTGCACATAAAAATGGAGGAGAAAAGTTATTTGGGAATGCTTTAGGGTTGCTCTGTTTCTTGAGCCTGAGAAAGCATAGAGAGAGTCTATGAAGAATGTGTGTTCTTAGAGCAGAACTTTGTCTTTGTGCTCAGATTGGCAAAATCTGAGAAGAGAGGTGAAAACTGGTATGCCATGGATAATTCAAGACCAAATGAGCGAAAGAAGTACTACATAAATGTCTGTCGACCCTTGATTGCTGTCCCGGGATGTGACCGACGAGCATCTGTTTGTCAGATGAAATATGGGCATGTTTCTGTGAGTACCCTTTCCATCCCAGCTCAGAGCTGCTTTGTCATGAGTGAGATGAAGACAGCCACGGGAATTCTGACTCCTTGTGCAGAGGGATATCCTGTGTGCCATAATGGTTGCATAACGATAGCAAAATGGTAGCGCTCCCGTCCACCTCTTCAAAGACCAAAGCTTTAATTTTTACAAGTGTACCAATGTCTTGTTTGACACTCATGATTTTTTGCCCTATGTTTCAGAGGCAGACAAACTGTATCTCTTCTGTATGAATTGCTAGAATCTCGGAGACTGCTAGGAATACAGATTTCTTTAGGAACAGGCTGTCGTGGATGTTTTGTCTGGCATTAGATTCACCTGTGGAAAAAATTGTTTAAAGATTGTTGTGCCCTTATCCTCCCTAAGCTTTCTTTGGATCTGAGGAGTAGATTAGGCAGATGTTGCCAAGCAAATTAAAAAAAAAAAAAAGGCTGGTGGTTGTTAAAGATTTCTACTTCTGTATTGGCCTGAAGTATAACGATTTATCATTGAAGTGATAACAGCTGACAGGCTGAATCGACCCATTTCCCACTGAATTCATTGCTGCTCACAGCTGTAGGGAAAGCTGAACTAGAGGCTCACCAAGCTGTCCTAATTCCTTCTATAAAGCAGAGAAAACACCTTCCCTCCTTACTGTTAAAGGGGGGATGTGTTAGTGACTGAAGCCAGTCATTGCCACCACAGCACTCAAGAGATAATTATTACTCCCTGTGCTTGCAATAGTCCTTGTTGTGCAAGGCTGCTTAACTTCATGTAGAGACACTTTAGGGCTTCATTACTTCACTGCCTGAGCTAGTGGAGTAAAAAGTGAGCACACTGGGTCAATCTAAATGCAGAGTTGTTAAAAAGAACTTAAAAGGGCAGAAGTCTGTGGACAGCTGTTTTGGAGGTTTGTTGCTGCTATTGGCTTAAAGTAGTTTCTTAAAACTAGGAAACACCACTTACGTTGAAGTGACAATGACTTTACAGTTTGGTAGTAGCACCTACTGTCTATCTAGTGCTCAGTTTCTGTTGGTGATTTTTAGCCTTGGCTAAGCATGGCAGATCTCTGAATTAAATGCTGAGAACACCTGGAGGCTTCTACATACTGTTTTAAAGAGCTCTACAATAAACTCTACCTACTGCAGAAGACATAGGCCTCCCTAAATTGCTAAGCTATGTAGCATAGGAGATGCAGGTGGGTGTTCTGAAGTACTACAAGCACCTTATTGTACTAAAAGTAAAAACAAGAAAAATGAAACCATACTTGGTTGTTGATGTTATCTGTTAAATAAGTGAAACTTGAATCCAAAATAGGAGACAAATATAGAGGTATCTTTAATACTTTTGCTGTCTTCAAAAGCCTTGACCTGTGTACAAAGTATTGTAGTAGGTCTCTTCTTTTTGATTGTATCTATTTTTTAAAAAGTTGACATGCTTTTCTTTATTTCTAGGCTTCTTTTTCCGAAGTCACTTCTATTAGTAATCTTGGTGTTGCCAGCAAAGAACTAGTAATTGAAAGGCCTGGACACGTTTCTCTAACCTATGCAAATGGCTCTGTGTGCATCAATGCTGATGGAAAGACAACTACTTATACCACCACCATCCACTTTGTCTGTTCCAGGGGCACTCTTGTAAGGATAAATGATCTTCCAGTTGTTATTTCATCATAGTAGGTTTCTCATTCTGTAACATGAAGCCACATGGACATGTGTAGTGCATAGCAGATCCGTGGCAAGGGAGACTTCTTGAGAGTTTAAAACAGACATGTAAAAACAAAGCTGATCTAGATGCTAGAGAAGCATGTGTCTGAGTATTTTATCATAAACAAGAACTAGATTAAAAACTAACAGCCTTGATGGACAATAATATTTCAGACTAGTCTAATTAGCATGAAAAATACATGAGTACTTAAAACTGCAAACATTGTGGACACACTTAAGTGGAAAAATATTGTAATGTGTATCTTCAGGCTTAGGTTCTGCATTCTCTGTAGATTGTTGATTCTACAATTCTTAAATCTGTAGAGCTATTGGGGATACAACTTCATATACTGAAGTTTAGACTGAAGGGATTATTAGACTTAATCTTACTAGACTTAGTCTTCCTGGGTGAATCTGCAGGTCTTACTCTCCCCTCTCCCACATGATCCCACAAGAGGTGTGGTGAAAAATCTGTGACATGGAGCAGTTACGAACTGCTTTGCTTTTGTTTGAAAACACTGACATGAAGTGTATATAATTAATATTCCTGTTACCTTGTTACCTCACCTAGCAGACTGCTGTTGCTTTACTTCTGCATTTTTTTTTCTTTTTTATTATGGACTTCGTATTATACCCTAGAACTCCTCAAAGCTTAGACTGAAACAAGATCTAGTTACACATGTCTAGATTAAATGTTGAATTTAATCTGAATATTTGGATGTCAGATTCAGTTCTTGGTTAATGCTTGGTGACATGTTAAGTGTTTAACTAGACAAAGTTTCCAGTGATGACTTTCAAAATAAATCAGGGAGAGGAAAGTGGGGTGGGAATTGTGTGCCTTTGTAGTGAAGTCTTTTAGGAGAACCTGGCAGTTTCTCATAAGGTGGAAAATCTCAAACATGACAAAGTGTTAGCTATTACACTTACTCTGGTCTTCCTCTGCAATTTGTTTCCAGAGTAGCAGCCCTCGGTTCATAGCTATTCTGGATTGCGTTGCCACTTTCTTATGGGAAACTGAGGCTGCTTGCCCAATCAAGGAAACAAAAGATGATTCTCAGGTGAGAAAGGAGAATGTAAACTGTATTTGTAGTCTCAACGTAGAATGTTTTTTTCTAGCACTCTTGGTTGCTGTGTTTAGATGGCTCTTGAACAAAACTAACTAAAGCGAAGTCTTAAGTTGGTCATGATGTAGTCTTGTGATATCTCATTGCTTTATTTTGAAGTGTTTTCTAGTGAAATATCTAACTTCTGACCCAAGTATTCAGGTGCTTTCTCTTGAGAAGACTTGCTCTTGAATGCTTCATTTAATGTTTCATTCCCTTGCTATGTTGCTTGTAAAACTGAGTTTGTATGTAAGGATATGTATTGTCCTTGTTTTGTGCAGATCATCAGATGAGACACTTACTTTTTCACACTAAACCCTGAGATTAGCTCATTGGGTTAGAGCATGGTGCTAATAACACCATGGTTAAGGATTTGATCCCAGTTTGATCCCCATCCTCGAGCCATACATTAAAGAGTTGGACTCAGTGATCCTTGTGAGTCCCTTCCAGTACAGAATATTCTGTGAAATTTACTCAGCTGTTTCTACTTTACAGGTCTCAACATAAACACATTGGTGTAAAGACAACCCTTAGTTAAAATTTCCTTGCTCTTAGCTCATATGATAGATGCCATCTGTAAATTACACTTTGATATATTGGTGTGGCTGATGTCATTGGACAAAAAGAATTGAACAAATGTACAAAAGAATTAAATAAAGCTACTGCCAGAGCTGTTTTCTGGTGTTCTAGTATGCAGGCTGGGAATATGTCTAAATCGCTGCTTTGATTCTTGAAACAAGTTAGAGTTAAAATCTAAATGGAAGAAATGCAGAACGAGAAAATAATTTTGTTGTATTTTTTTTCCAGTCCTGCTCTGTGCGAGATCCAAACACGGGCTTTCTGTTCAACCTGCAGCCATTAGCTTCTGAGGAAGGCTACACAGTTACTGGCAATGGGAAGACTTTCTCAGTAAGGATTTTGATTGTACAGTCTGTTGTTTATGAGTGCTGTTGTTGCATTTTTTTTGTCTTGCCTGGTGATCTGGTGGAGCTTTCACTCAGTCCTCTTAGGAAGTATGAAAGGAAAGCAGGAAAGCACTGCGGTTGAGGGACGGAATGAAAGATAACTCCATTCATCTTAGATGGTTTTAGAAGCATTAAACTTGTGGTTCTTGGCAAATATAAGGTAGCCACACTTTTGAGGCTGCCTTTTTGAGGTGATTTTCCCCTTAGACTCTGTTGTGTACTACCAGTTGATCTGCTGATTCTGAAGAAATTGACAGGGAAAGCCTAGAAAGGGATTCAGTCTGTCCATATCAGTGTTGTTAATATAATCTGCATGTGTCAGTAATCCTAGGATGTCACACATTATACTGTAGTGGTATCTTTAGGCCAAGAATAAACTTGCTGAACCACATCCTTAACTTCTAGTGGGGAGAATTTGTGGACCCTGTAATCTGAAGATTTGGGATATTCTTACTGTATTATAGTTGAATTATAGAGTGTCATTTCCAGACTGCAAGACAACTGTGTGTTTGAAATAGTTCTTGACAAGGGTTTTACTGATGTAGAAATGGCTGTGTGGACCTTGTTTTTCTGGTGCTGTTCATACTATGTACATCTATGTGTTTTCAACACTTCTAGCTAAACATTTGTGGACACTTGTCGTATTGTGGTAAAATCAATGACAAAACAGCTGCTGCGTGTGAAAGAGAAAATCTGATGCCTGTGAGGCCACTGGAATTGGACAAAACCCTTTATCTATCCAGTGAAGGATTTCTGACTCTTACCTACAGAGGTCCTCTTCGTATGGAATCAGGTGAGTTCAGGAAATACACAGTGTATTGTAAAAGTTTAGTGTGAGTAGTCTTCATTGCTTCTATTGTTCGTGTCCATTCGTGGCTTGGTATTAATTACTTAAATGAGCTGGCTCATACGGAAATTTTAGGAAGAAATTAAGTTATGGAGAAGGTAATGACTTGGTTTTCAGTAATCCATGTACTCTAGGAAAGTGATTCAATGCAGTATAGGGTTTTTTCCTTAGCAGATGAAAAATAGTGATCTTGCATGGAGAAACAGATAGTCAAATTGGGAAAACAAAATGAACACAGGTTCTTTTTTTTAAGTGAAGTAATAGCTTTTAGCTTCAGTTTCATGGATAATACTCTCTAAAGGTGTTTCGTGTCTGAAAGGTCAGTTTTCAGAAAGCTTGTACTCTCCTGTATGTAATTTTTTGAATTAGTGCTCTAGTATTTCATGTACACCTACTTAATGAATTTAAGTCCCTTTTGCAGATAAAATGAATGAAATTGTGTATCTAGGTTTTTAATACTAGACGCTCCCAGTTATACTGAAACCGAACTTCATAGAAAGGAATATGACATCTTAACAACAGACCTTGAGAAAACTAGGTTTTGGATTCAGGAACCTCAAATGCTTTGGTGTACTCGTCCTCTGTACAAATTGCTGGGGTGCCATCTCTTATTTTCTTAGTTGTGACAGTTTTGTACATAATATGTATCAGTGATTAAGCTCTTACATGTTTTGCTTGGAGAGGTTCTACAATTTTAATAACACTACTAAGCATTTTGATGGCAAACACTACTCCCTGACTTTCTTTCACTTCTTGAGGGCTAAGCAGCACTTAACATATACTGCTTTGATAGGACCAGTATTATTTGTTCTGCAGTCATACACTGAACTTACAAACAAACAGAACCCCCAAACCCAAAACTTTGTGTGATGTAATTTAAAAGCTGCTCTTACCACTGGTGATATTTTAAGGGGTTTCTTTTTCTTCGTATATGTCAAAGAACATAGGGAACAGAGGTCAGTGAAGGTAATTATATTCTTGAAATGTGTCAAAGTGTTTTGCTCTCTTATTTGTAGAGGTAGGGTGGCTGCTAGGCAATTTTTCATAGCTCTCTAGAGAAGGCTTGCATATTTACAGCTAAAACCCCGTAAGCATTAAGGTAGTTTTATCCTCAAAGCAGTTAGTAATAAGAAACCGTTAGAAAATTTTGAAGTCAAGTATTAGCTTGAGCTTAAATTCAAATGTTCCAAACAGAACCATCAGTAGATAAATGTTTGTTTTATAGGCGCATCAGACATGTTCAGAGTGACTTTCATTTGTAATGATTCATATCCTGGAGAGCTTAAGTTTGTGCGTGAGGAGATAAACAGCGTGCTGCAAGTCCACGATACTTTCTTTGAGTTCCACACAGCTCTGGCTTGTGCTCCTGCTCCTGTAGATTGTCAGGTTACAGGTAAGTACCTGGAATTTAGGTGGGCTCTGTCCCATGTTGGAAGGATTAACTGAACAGCAAACTTCTGCTCAGTGGAGAGCTTTAAGAGTGCCTATTGTGGTGACATTTGTAAGACTTAACATCTGTGTAGAAGTTGTAGGGTGGGAGAAGAGGTGGGTGGTTTGAAGCAGGCTTAACTTAAAATAACAGGGAAAGAAGCTAATTTAAAACATTGTGGTATACACAAGAAAGCAGATAATTACTTGAAAACATTTAATTGTTATTGTGACTGATGCTGCTTCAGCCCAACTCTGAAGGAAATTAGTTAATTTAGAATTGACGTCTGTAAAAATGCACCTGTGAATTGTGGAGAAGTTACATTTGGAAGTAATAGTCAGGGAAACTATGTTCTGCATTTGGCATGGTGAGGTTTTTGTGGCAACAGTACATTGTCTTAATACATATCTAATGTGATTCTGAAAGTTATTTTGAATTGTGTATTGTGTAATTGTGAAACTGGTATCATTTCAAATCCAATTCTGCTGCAAGTATTAAGTTCTCACAGCTTACTGCATTTTTTCCAGATGCTGCTGGCAATGAGTATGACTTAAGTGATTTGAGCAAAGAGGGTGAGCCATGGGTTGCTATAGACACGTCAAAGGAAGCAAAAAAGCGAACGTTTTTCTTGAATGTCTGCAAGCCCCTGCCTTACGTGACTGGATGTCCTGGTAAGCCAAGTGGCAAGCACTTCTTAACTTGTGTTTTCTGATGCAAGAACTTACAGTCAGAACGATGTCCCTGGGTATTTCAGTGAGATTTATTGCCTCCTGTCCATTTAATCGCAGAAATAGCATAGACCTGGGTGACATATGTCAGGAGTATTAATAAACAGTTTACTTCAAAGCTCTCTTAAAGCTATTCTGTTGTATTACTTTACAATCAATTTAACTCTAGTTGTCAGAGCTTTGAACTAAATCCCAGTTCTTTTCCTGTAGGTGGTGCCATAGGGTCTTGTGTGAAGTACAGTGATAAAAGCAAGAACCTTGGAGTCATTCAGATAAACCCCCAGGCTGCTACTGATGGGTCGTTAAGCATTATCTACTTGAATGGTGACACGTGCAAAGACAATCAGCGTTATTCTACACGTATAATCTTCCAGTGTGACCAAACAACGGTAATTTTCTGTTCTGCTTGCTGGTAATGAGGATTTTAGTGCTTGTACCAAAATGGACCGTGTTTACTCGTCTTAAAATGGAGAGACTGGTCCTAAAAAGTAAAATCTTACATACTGGGTTTTTCCTTGTCTCTTAATAAAGCTCTGTCTGTTTACTTAAACTGTAGAGCACAATAGTGAACTATCATGGAATCCTGTGAGCCACCAAAAGCAGCTCTTTGCTCAACATGAGTACTGAAATTTGATAGTGGAGACTTTAAACTGTGCAACTGCAGTAGAAAAAATCCATTCATGTATGTTTTGAGACTTATTAGTAATTATTAGTAAGCTTCCTTTGTATGGCTCTTTTCTGTAGGGATCACCAGTGTTGGAGCAAGAGAATGACTGTGAGTTTGTCTTTGTTTGGAGGACCTTGGCAGCATGTCCTGTTCACAAAGCAGAAGGTAAGTGTAGCTATTTGAGCTTTAAAGTGTTAATCAAACTGTACAAGTAATAAATCCTTGAATGAAACTATGTTGATTTCTTGCTCTGTGAATCTTTCTGTAAAAGGTGTTGGTTTGTGGAGGAATATCTATTCTGAACTTTAAACTAACTACAAATCGTATCTAACTTTAAAAGTACAAGTTAGGATGACAGGCAGATGTACTTGCCTATCCAGGGAAAGAAGATAGAGTAATAATGCTGTTTTGAAAAAGCATTGTCTGCTTTGTTAAATCACAGACACACTTACTAGTAAATATTAAAGTATCAGGTTTCATGAGAGCGGAGTTGATTCTGTGCCTGGCAGGTCATTCCCTGTCTCTCACTAAAGATTGGAAGCAAGACTAAACTTGACCCTAGTTAGACACTGAAGAAGAGGCCAGTGGGGGAGTCTCAGTTTGTATTTGACTCCAGGATGTGCAACAAGACATCACAAGTTCTAGTTCTGGTACTTGATTGTCTCTTAGATGGAAGATGGAGTGCATAGGTATCTTCTCTGCCTTTTCAGGCTTTGTTTTGCAGCTTGTAGATAATTCCTTATAAAACATCTGACTTCCTGTAAAAGATCCATTGCAATGGTCCTAGACATTACTGAAACTGCCAATGATCTGACATGGCATGAGGAATGCTCACAAGCTACTGCTCTGTAGCATGTAATTATTGTGCAGGACGCTGGTGACTGAATGGTGGTTTTGAAGGGAGGAAAACCGATGTCTTTAGCTTGGTACCAGCGTGGATGATTGAGAAGAGCATAATGTTCAAGTGATACAATCTGATGACTTTTTAAAAAAGCTTCAGAATATTCAGGAAAGTGTCGCTTTAAAACTGAAGACTTGATCAACAGCAGTCACTGATGTACATCAGCTAATGAGAATCATGAAACTAGAATTTTCCTAAACCTTCTTTTATGTACATCTTTGTAGATTTGTAAGCTGGAGTAACTATTTCCTATGACCAATTATTTTCTTAACTCAGCAAACTCCAGAGCTGTTAAAAGGAGATACAAGACTGGCATCTAGGACACCTTTTGCTTTGATCTGGTGACCTTGCTGTTCTTTCCAGATAATTAAGCCAGTTCTGGACTTAGTGTCCCTGATTCTGTGCTTAACCTTCAGCACAGCTGAAGGAAGAACTTGAGAGCACTCTGAGGCAGTTTTTGAACTACAGTGTGACTTTTGCATCTTGCTGTAGTGGCAATTGTAAAAAAAAATGGGCCGTTTATATATTGTCACATAGTTCTGGATATTGTTTACTTGAAATGAGTAGCTTAGCTGAACTAAGATGGTTCTTCAGTGTCACTGCCCTCAAGTAGCTACTCATTTTTGTGGCCTTATTTGTCCAGTAAGCTTTAATTGTCCCCCGGGTATTTGGCAAGGCTAATATATCTTCAGTTGTATTTAAAATCCTTAACTTCTCTTTAAAGGAAACGATTGCCAAGTGAAAGATCCAAGGTATGGTCACATTTTTAACCTGAAGCCACTTTCCAATAAAGACATCAAAGTGAGTACAGAGGAGTATGACTACTACTTCAGAGTTTGTGGAGAACTAACAGAGCCTTGCAATGCACAGCATCGCAGTGTTGCATCGTGTCAAGTAAAGAAGATGGACCATAATTTCCAAAAAGTAGCAGGTATTGCACTTGCCTAAACAAACCTGGGGAGCGGGAAGATTACCCGGGGTGTGATAGAAGAAGCATTCTTGCTAATCTAGTACATCTCATGAGATAAAGCACCTCACTGCTTTTGCTCCATGTGCAGATAAAATGTCATACATGTAGTTACCATGACACTCAATAATGAATGAGCTCAGCCTTACTGTGCTGGAATAGTAGTCTGTCAATACCTGAATTGCAGGTTCTAGAGGAAGGTTGAGTAAATCAAAGATTGTAAATCTGTCTATCTATTCTTTAATTGTGCATTTTATTGCTCTTTATGTGACCGTATTGTCAGAGGCTTTACTGCAGTTGTGTGTTTACTGTAGCTGTTGACTTTTCTCAACTCTTTGCTTCTAGGCTTACGTACAGACAAACTGACTTTCAAAAATGGTTTAATAATGATTAATTACACCAGTGGAGAAAAATGTCATAAAATATACGAACGATCGACTGCTATATTATTCTATTGTGACAAGACTACATCTGAGGTTAGTTTCAAAACATGCTTCCTGTACATACTATCTTCCAGAGTTCCCCTCTTTTTTTAAAGTATGGAAGGTTAGAGTGAGGAACATGAACATGCCTAATCATTTACAGATTAGACAGGCGATTCAAACGTCCTGTGATGGGACAAAAAAATTAAGAATGTTTTGAATCTCCTGTTTATGGATGGTACCTTTATCATTGCCCAGGAAGATCAGTGCATGTTGTTCCTTTAAGGGATGTCTGTCATTACCAAAGCTCTTGGAGAATTTGGGAAGGGATGTTCTTCCAGAAATAACAGCTGTTTCTTTGTAAGAAATAAAAGGTAGAAGGTTGAATGTGCACAGAAGCAGTTAGTACATGACCAGGCTAAATATGCTGGTTATTTGTTTTTAGTATCTGTCTGTATTTGTGCTTCCTTTACTGTTCTTAAACAATAGTGTCTAGAATTACTTTTGCTCTCTTTCTTTCGTGACAGAGGCAGCAATTCCTAATGGCTGCCCTTTTATCAGAAATGTACATGTGGATAAACTCAGGTTTGGGAGAAGCCATGCTTTTTAGTTGGTCAGAGGCATAGTGTGGCTCTGAGATAATATATGTGTTCGTAGATCTTCCTGAAGCACAACTGAGACATTTCATAGTTTCAGTGTGTCTAAATGAGAAACCAAATTAATTTTGTATGGTGTTCTTTCAGCCTGTATTTTTGAAGGAAACTCCAGACTGCACCTACATGTTTGAATGGCATACTCAGTATGCTTGCCCACCTGTTAAATCTACTGAGTGCTCCTACAAGTAAGTTGTTCCCACAAAATTAAAATGGAGCTGTATGTTGAGAGAGACAAATACAGCCTTCTTGCAGTTCAGTGCAACACTGCCCCTTTAGCTACTGTTTGGACCAGTTAATGTAGCATTCAGTGCCAATGCATAATATTTTAAATAACTTTCTCAATTTGTGCTTCTGAAAACTAATTTCATTGGGAAAAAAACAACTTTGACATTCTTCCGGGGAATAATAAAAGGGAACTGTTTGGTATATATTTATTGATGGTTGAATGCTGAGTATGTTAGGTTGTTGCAAGTGTCTAGTTGTTATTTAACAATAGCTAATTTCAGTAAGACTGCAGCTGTCTGTTTGGAACTTCCACCAAACAATGCTTCAGGAAAAGTGTCATTTATATCTGTCACAACCAAATATTAGCTCATTAAGATTGGATGTGGAAGTCGTATGTGGCTAATACCTGGCCCAGAATTTGAACATCTGGCTTCATTATAGGCCTCTGCCCTAAGGTAAAACAGTGCACTGTAACAGTGGGTATGCTTGCCATGCACTGAAAGCCAACATGCTTGAATTAAAAGTTGGAATTACTCTTGCATTGGCTGAAAGCTGTGTGCATGTGGACAGTTTCTGTGGGGATAGCTGGTGCAGTGATATATCCCCTCTACTGAACTGGAAGTTTCTGGGGACCAGAAACTTCTTTTCCAGTATAATACTCTGCTTAACAGGTTAAAATTACTGTAGTAACCTGAGAATTGCAGCTTCAAAATGCTTAATTATTTTGCATGACTTTAATCTTTTGTACAGGGATGATGAAGGAAAATTCTATGACTTTTCATCCCTAACACGACACAGAGACAACTGGGAGGCCATTGCTATATCTGCTACTACCCAGAAATACTACCTTAATGTCTGCAAGGCCTTAGTACCGTATGGTGCTACACGTAAGTGCAAAATACAAATATGTTCTAACTATAGCTAGGGGAGGCAAGTAATAGGACGGTACTGCTGGGGGCTGTTCCAAGTGAAATAAATGACAAAGCAAAGTATGTGCAGACAGGGGTGTAATTTTAGCACCAGAGGGAAAGGTAGACTGTAAGCCTGATTCCCATCTGCTTAGTGGGTGAGATTCACTAGCAACTCTTCTCTTGATAACTTTGGCACTATAGCTCTTCTGTCCTTATCCAAAGTTTGCTATAGCTCTTAAAGATTAAAATCATCAATTCAGAATTTCCCATCTTCTGACTGACTCTGTGTTTTGTGCAGTGCAAGGCCAGACTGTAGCCTTCCACTCTGTAGTAGTTTACTTCCCCTGTGGTAGCTGCCACTACTTTTTGCATGACCTTAAATGATGTGAGACCATTGCTGCTAGTTGGGATTTTTGGGGAAAATACACCCCGATGAGTATGGTTTGGACAATGGCTTGAAGGTAGATGAGTCATGATTTATCTGAAAGTAGAGTAGTGGACTTTTATTCCAGGCAAGCACACCTTATTAACATTTGCAGTAATAGTTTTTGTTTATCTGTATAGGTTCCTGCCCTTCTGATGCTGCTGCCTCCCTCATTGAGGGTACAAAATGTACCAGTCTTGGGGAAGTGGCTGATGGTCCTCGTTGGGAAAATGTCACTTTTGTCCTGAAATACATTAATGGAGATCAATGTCCAGATAAAATTCGGAAGAAAACAACAATATTGCGTCTCAAGTGTGATGAAAACAGAATTGTAAGTGGGTTCCTTCTGCTGGGATTTTATGTGTTCATGCAAGCAGAAGGACTTACAAGTACTTGCATTTTAGGTGCTGAGCAATTTTTAATAAAGATCATATTGTATACTCTGTTAGCAAAAATTTTGTTGTCTGTAATAGCTTCAGATCATCTGTTTTTGTCTTGAAGATGAATGTGGTGCAGATTGGGAAGTGTTTCAAGTAGTAAATAATGCTATTGGCTGTGTAGCACATCTGTATGCCTTGCCATTGAGTACTCTTGAATTTGATGAGATTTGAATCGCCTTTTGGATTTTCTATTGCCCTAGGCTACCTTTAGCTATCCTCTCATTAATTTTATTTCTTCTGATAATGATTCTGTACTGTTATGTATTTGAAATAATCACAGTTAAATACTCTGTCCTTGAATTAATTCACTGGACCATGATGCTCTGTCAGGTTTTAGGACTGGTGTTTGAACTGAACTCAGCTACAGACTGTGCAGGGATAAATTGGTTGGCATGGAATCTTACACTATCACTGTATAGAGATGTCACTCTCTCCACTCTTTTGTGTTTAGGAATCAAAGCCAGAACTTATAACTGCCATTGAAGATTGTGAATATACCTTCTTATGGTTCACTGCTGCTGCATGTCCTCTTAAAAGCAATGTGCAAAACGACTGTCGCGTAACCAATCCTGCAACAGGTAAGGAGGAGGCCTCAGGATTATGTATGTGGAAGAGGCTGCTGGAAGCAGCACTACTGTGTTTGTGTTCTTGAGGGACTGTGTTAGAAAAGGGCAGTGTGACACATCCTCTGGATAGTGACTAACAAGCTTACTGATGGTAGAAATTGCTTGTATTGCAATGTCCCTTGGAACATAAATAGTTGATAGTTCAAAACTAGTTTTTCCTCTATTAATGTGAATAAGTAACTGTTTGCCTTTCTAAGCTAGCAGGCAAATGGGGTCTGGTTAACCTTCCTACTAAATTAAGTTACTGAAAGCTTATAATACTTAAAGTTTAAAGAAATATCTTGATTTTGAATCTGAAAAAGAGATTAAATTGTTCCCTGATCTCCCTATAGGCCACCTCTTTGACTTGACACCATTACAACGAGAGTCTGGCTATACCATCAGTGATTCACACAACAGAATAATTGAGCTGAATGTTTGTGCTGAAGCTAAAAGTTCATGTGCTAATGGAGCTGGTAAGCAACTTATCCTCTCTGGTCCTGTAATCATTGACTACAGGGCAACTAAAAGAAATGCGTATGTTCAAGTTTACTGTAAAATGTGATGTTTTACTGCAGATGCAGAAGGAATGAAGGGAACAGTGGATGGCTGTACTGACTAGGAAAAGAACCTAAAATTGTTTTAGGAAATGATGCCATATGTTTTTACCCAACACCATTCACATGGGCTCACTTCAAGTCCCGGTCCCTTTGATTCCTAATGAACTAAATGGGTATTTCTCTGAACATGAGGGCAGGAATGTAGGTGCTTCTACTGCATGTCTTCAGTGCTGTGAAAAGGGAGTCATTACAATCTCCCAGCTAGAGTGAACTTGATAGTGATGCATTGCTGTAATGTGTCTGCACTTCAAACTTTTGCCAATCCTTTTTCTAGCTTTCTTTTCTGTTCTGGGTACTTCTGAAACATGGGAAGTTAACTTTCTGCTTAATTAACTGGTTTTAAAGACACTTAATTGCAGGTTGAATTACTAGCTCTTCTGTCAAATTGAATATGAAATAATACTTCAGCATCTCAGATTCTAAAATAGGAATATTGCTTGTTGTGAAAATTATTTTTGTGGAGTTAGAAGAAAATACTGGATAGATTTGGTTTTTAAGAGGCATCTTAATAAAATTATATATAATCTGTCTGACATTTTGTGTTAATTGCTTGGTTTTCAGAGAAGTGATAACCAAACATTGCTTTGTGGCTGCTTAAGCATGTATAGGTGTAGTACATTCAGCTGGTTGATGAAGTAATAAAGGCAATATTTGGTCTTCGTGTCAGTGCAGTTCAGCTCAGTTTAATGGCAACTCCGAATGGTGTGGCAAAGCCATTCTTTCTTAGCAAAATAAAAGTGACACTAAAATCTTAAGTTTCCTGCTGTTTGTGTTGTATGGTGCAATTTTTCAGGGCAGTTGCATCAGACTTGATCTGTTTTTTTAATTTTTCCTTTTTTTCACTTTTAGCTGTCTGCATCACAGGTGGCCAAAAACCAGTTAATGCTGGAAAACAGAGTAAAACTTTAAGTTATGAGGATCAGGTGTTAAAGCTTGTCTATGAAGATGGGGATCCTTGCCCTGCAGACCCTGCACTGAAGCATAAAAGCTATTTTAGCTTTGTATGCAAGTCTGATGCTGGAGATGAGAGCCGGCCTGTTTTTGTGTCTTTTGACGAGCAGACGTGCACTAGTTACTTCTCTTGGCATACTTCCTTGGCTTGTGAAGAAGAGGTAAGAGTTACTTGTGCAGAAAACAGTCGTGGGACTTAAAATTTCTGAGAAGGGTTAGATATGATAGCAGTATATTTTAAATTCCTTGAGGGAAAGGTTTCTTCCACTAGTACAGAACCCAAATTCATATAGGAGTTCTTGAATGCTTTCCATTCTGACATTTTCAGCAAGGGTGAGCAATATTTGACAAACTCCTGTTTTGCATGTTGAGCCAAGTGAAAACCTCTAACACTTGAGAATAACCCCTTTGTGGAACCTGCTTAGCTGCTTTTGTGTACAGTTCAAATAGAAGCCAGAGGGTGTCATGTTGGGAAGTGATGGTGAAGATGCTCCAGTGCAGCATGCCAGCAGAGCTGAGGTTGACTTGAGGATGGATAAGCATCTCTGTGCATGTGGATAGCCTTTGTTCCTAGACAGGTGACGAGAGGCCAGGCAAGTGCATGATCAGTTTGCTCAGTGCAAAACCCAATAAACCTTGATAGCATGAATTTAGAATCTGCTCTGATGTACAACACGTGCTATAACAACATAATCTGGTCAGTTCAGTTGAACTGGTGCTCCAGACAATGCTTTGAGGTAGTCCTTAGGCAATTTTTAAATCTGCTTAAAAATGACCAGTAGAGGGTGGGTGCATGGAGTAAAGGGCAGCGCTAGGAATAGAAGGCTAAATTCATATTGAATTAATTTAGATATTTTATTAATACCTGAATATTTTATTTTGTGAATCTGCTTAATCATTCTTTTTGCTGCTTTGATTACTTCCAGTGTGACCATCATTCTCTGCAACAAGTTGTTTTTTCTCTTCATCACTGTTTCTACAATACTACAATAACTTTCACTTCAATTTAGGAAAACATCTTACAATTTTTCTTTCCCCAGCAGGAACTGTCACTCTCTTCTTCACCTGCTCACAGTTCTGGTTTCCCCTTCAGTAATATGCATCATGCTGCAATACAAATCAACAATACCCAACCCCACTATGTTTTCTAGCCTGTTAATTTAATTTGGTGATCCTTAGTGCACTTCTGATCCCTTTTTTCATAGTGACCCAAGTTATTTCAGTGTGATGATATCTAGGTAGCAACAATGGTTATTTGTCCTGAAATTTAATGGTAATTTTGTTAGTTGCTCCTTTTCCAATATCTAAGCAAGAATAGATTTCTCAAATTCCTCATAGATTCTCAGTAGGTTTATGCACGTTAAGAGTGTGTGAAATTGGTTCTGAGGAAAGGTAGTACTCAAGCCATCAACTTGCAATACACTAACTTTACATTGTTAAAATGTTGTTATAACCAAGCTTGTTTGTAGGAGGTGGTGGAGATGAGGAGAGGAAGTCACGAGTCCTGATCCTACAAAGTCATAGTGACTGTGTATGCTGGAATATGTGTGCCAGAGCTTTGACTTGGTATTGTTCTGGTAGGGACTCCATTCTATAAGAATGTTTAAATGATCAAGGCTTTTCATATCCTGCTTGTAGGTGCTTAGTATCTATAGACAAACAAAAATAGTAAAAAATTCTGCTTTTGAAACTTTTCAAATGCCTACATTTGAAACTCTTGAATGTAGCCATGGTTCTCGCCCCAAGAAGGGTAAGATGTTTGTCAGTTAATCAAAGCAAGTAATAAAAGAATAAGAGCAATAAATGTTCCTTCTTGTAGGTAAAGTGCTCAGTAGTGAATGACAGTTCCATTATTGACCTGTCTCCTCTGATCCATCGCACTGGGTATTATGAGGCATTTGTGGATGAAGATATTACAGATGTTTCTCCAGACTTCTACATCAACATTTGTGAGCCTCTCAATCCTATCAAAGATGTCAACTGCCCACCTGGAGCAGCTGTTTGCATGGTTCCTGTTAATGGATCGCCAATAGTAAGTACTATGCCAGGAATCACTGAAATGTGCATTGCCTTGATAGTTTAATATAGTATCCCTGTCTGGAGACCTGATGTGAACCAGAGGCTTGACAGTGGATTAAAGAAATGGAATGCAGAATTAAAATCTCTTCTGCAAAGTTCCCTTTTATTGCTTTTCCCTAAGAAGTATTTTCCTATACTGAACCCCAGTGATCTTTTTGGATGTCAGAAGATTCAATACAGAAGATTCAATAAATATACAAATTGCTACGTGGAATTTTTTCATGTAGTGAAAAAAATTTGTGTGCCGAAGTCCTGTGTGCCAAATATGGACACTGGGAAGCAGAATGTCTAAGCCATTCTGTGGCTTAGTTGATCTTGTGATAGACTGTTGCAGTTGGAAGCAATCTAGGTGATAGTGTGCTTCAAAATGCACTTAGGCCTTTCATGTAAGAACTTGTCAGCTACATAAATAGCAAGGTTGTTACAGAGCATTGACTAACTTGTCTGTGTCATTACCTTGAGAGATCTTGGCTTTTGCCTTTGAGGACTTGTTTGTAGGCTCTAGAAGACAGACATAAAAAGCTATGACTGTTTTCCACAAATTTCCATATTCATCAAGGGACCTTACTCCATTGTTAATGTTGTTTTTAAATGATGTGTTGGTAATTTGGCACATAAATGTAAAGAAGAATCTACCTCTAAGAGGCAGAAACTCCCTGACTTTTGTAAAGTTTAGTCAAAATCTGTTTTGAGTTCCTCAACTTGTTTTGTTAGGATTGAAACATAATGGCTGTTCTTTGAGTATAGAATGCAGTTTTCAAAAGTGCAATAGTTGTGCTCCCATGTAAAACAAGCAGATGAATCTGAATTGATCTGAATCTGTGGGCAGATCTGGAATCTAGCTATGTCCTGTAATTCTATTAATACATGTTTTTGCTTGTGTAGGATATTGGTCGTGTTACTGAACCTCCCCAGTTCAATAAGGCAGTGAATGAAGTTTATATCACTTACAACAGCACTACTCCTTGTCAGATAAACAACAGATTGAACTATACTTCTGTTATTGTGTTTCACTGCAGCCAAGGAACTAGTCTGGTAAGGCATCTATTAAACTTACGTTGATATTGGAGTGTAATGGAAAGTGGGTAGTAACCAGGTTAGCTTTGGTTAAAAGTAGGTCAAGGATTTGTTTCTATAATGTATAGGTGGACTCACTTCAAGAAGTATCATATTTGTTTTCTTGACTGGCCAAAGTTTTATTGAGTGCATGAAGTGTAGGCTTGAGAGTAACAGGTTCTGATGTAATCAAGGATCAGATTCCACAGAAGTCATGCAATGATAACTTACTGACATTAATCTTAATGCAGTATTGCACCTTGTTTAGATCCTAGTTTGTACTTGTACCTCAAGCTAACACAAGAACCAGTGTAACTCTACAGGTATTACTGTGAAGTGTTCCCCATATGCTTTTCCATAATCACACACAACTTTAAAAATTTGCATTTAGTTTACTTATGTTTTTATTTTGTGACAACACCTGAACACTAAATTGAGTTTGCATAGTGATGTAAATCTACCACATTTCTTGATTTTTTTAATGCTTCAACAAACTGTAGAGAAGCACTTAGATATATTTGTCAAACTAGAGCTTGTTGAAGATCATGAAACCATTTTCCATCAACATAGGGCATGAGATGAAACTTGAGGCAGCTCTGAATATTACACACATCATACTAATCTTTAAGATTAAAACACGATAAAGTAAATAAGTTCTTAAACTCTTTCAACCTTAACTCAGTGAAATTTCTGAATGTCCTCTGCCATCATGAAGCACAGCTCTCATACTTTTGCTGCTTGCAACTGAGCTGAACATCAAAATCCCAACCCTAATTAAGAAGAAAGCTTGTTACCTTGATTGTTTTCCAGAGCTAGGTAGAACGCACTTCCCTTGAAAGTTTTTTTGGTATTGGTTATAAATACAGGGTTTGTCCTACAATCAGTGAAGTCTAGCCCTGGTAGTAACTGAGGTTAACTATTGGAGAAGGGGGAAAGTGCGGAGACAACAACAAACTCTCCGAAAGTTAAACGTGTCTTCCTGTGTTCTTTGGTAACAGGGTAAGCCAAAGATGATAAGGAAAGTTGACTGCACATTTGTGTTCGAGTGGGAAACTCCACTTGTGTGTCCTGATAAAGTGAAAACTTTAGGCTGCTCTGTGATTGATGAACAGCTACACTATACGTTTAACCTGACCAGCCTTTCTGGAAGATCATTTGAGGTAATGCCTTCTTGTGATGTGACATTTATTTATTTATTTATAATTGCCTATTGCTAGCAATGTTTTAAAACTTCAGGAAAGGTTTCTTTCAAGCATTCTGTGTGAGAAAAGGCTGAAATGTGCTGTAGTCAGTATCGATACTTATTGGGCTTCTGACAAAGGAAATAATAGTAGAGGGTATAACATTTTAATGTTTTTGAGAGTGAAGTTAATGGACACAGTGATGGGTAAGGAATGAGAAATCTTCACCTTTAACAGAATCTTGAATGAGAAGGCAGGTCTGCTGAACATATTTTATCTGTAGTCCTGTGTGCTTTATCTGCAGTTTTGTCATTTTAAGGAAGGCCAGACTTTCAAAATTAGCTATCTTTTCCTGCTGCATTGTGCAAGTGCTATCTGGGATTTGGTTTACGAAGCACTTGGGTGATTTTTTAAGTATTGACTCTAGACTTGCTGTGATGCTTCTGGTTGTCTACACAGGTATTTTCTGGATCCAACAATTACCACGTTGGTGTGTGCAGTGTAGGCTTGCCCCAGGGAAAATGCAGAGATGGGGCAGTGTGTCTGACATCTAAAAGTGGCATGTCATCTTTTGGAAACATAAAGGAGATGAGAATGGACTACAGCCACCAGGATGAAACAGTCATCTTGCGATACACAGGAGGTGATCGGTGCCCTCCAGGTGAGATCAGAGCAGACCCATTCTTTATGTTCAAAACTTGTCAGGATATTTTTCCCTTAAAATATGAGGTTTTGTTCTGATGGGAGGAAGCAACAAAGATTTTACATACAGCAATAGAAACATGTAGTTTTGCTAAATCACAAGTGTCATACTAATCTAAAGCATCAACAGGTATCTCCCTGGAAGACACAGTGCAGCTTTTCTGTAGGGATGATTGTAGCTAATTGTATGCTACATCTGGTTTTCTAATTGAGTTTAAATTCAATGTTTCAGTATTTATGTTGTCTGCCACTGACCTTTCTATAGTGTTGAAGTACAGGCTTTGAATAAGGTTCTGAATATGGATATGCCTCCTACTCTACTGCGTGTAGTTATGAGATTATACCTTTCCTTCTCAGTGACTGAAAAGGGAGACCTCTGTGTGTTCCCCTTCAAGTACAAAGGGAAGACCTATGAGGAATGTATTACAGAAGGGAAGAACAGGCCATGGTGTGCTACAACTGAAAACTACCAGGGAGATGAAAAGTGGGGATTCTGTAGCAGCAGTAAGTACTTCCTATACTTTATGTACAAGGGTCTTAGCTAACACAGAGAATCAGCTGCATTACGATCCTTACATGCTTGCAAACCTCTTGTAAAATATGCTTTTTCTTTTTTTCTGACCTTTCCCCTTATAGCAACTGCAAGAAAGGAATCTACTATTATCTTTACATGTGATGAAAATGCTGGTGTTGGGAGTCCATACCTTCTCAGTGAGACTCTTGGTTGTGCTGTGACATTTGAATGGAAGACTCAAGCTGTTTGTCCTCCCAAGAAAATGGAGTGCAAGTTTGTCCAAAAACACAGAACATATGACTTGAGAATGCTCTCTTCCCTGACAGGATCATGGATCTTTGTCCACAATGGGAACTCGTAAGTAATGAGCAACTCACAGGGAGCAACTTGCTTATCAGCACAGCTGTGATGTGGCGTAGTATTTCTGTTTACTCCCTACTCAGTGTCTTAAAACTGTCAGTGCTTAACACTTCATATAAATAAAAAAAAATGGGGAAAGGAACCCATTTTATCTGAAGGGACTGAGTAATCACATTCTTCATTCTCACCCTCTATTGGTAACCATTTTTAAAGGATGAATATGTCTAAACTAAAAGCTGTTTAAAAACTTTCTATTTAAACTGCTATCTTAAAAATGTAATTTTGTTGCTTAAATGCTATTTTTTTGATTCTTAGTCTTGTTGAAGAAAAGTTAATTACTTAACTGCCTTTTTTTGACTCAAATTTATTTTCTGGCCTTTAACTGGGGCTATTCACCCCTACTCCTTGATATATTGGCATAGTGGAAAATATGGATGTCAGGAGGTTGAACTCTCCAGCCTCCCTCCTCCAGTTAGGAAATGAACTGGCAAGGATGACAGCATCTAATTCTAAACTTATGATAAACTGTGGGGTAACAAAACTCTTCATTCACCACCTTGCTAGCAGTTCTCTGCTCTGACATATCTGAGCTGGTATAACTCTGAGGAGATGCTGAATTTAGGGTAGCACTACAACTTTTATAAACGTAAAAACTATAGGATATTTCTTGACTCTCTTCTAATTTCTGCTTTGGAACTAGGTCAAAATTAACTAGTGACCTAATCTAGAATTTTTTTTTTTTGCAGCCTTTCACCCGAAAATTATAGTTAGAGGTGATCTGCCAAAGCACAGTACATGTTTCATTCTGTCAGCTAATTTGAGATTTAATTTCTTGCAGCCTGTCTAGCTTCCCATGAAGATTCTAAAGTTTGTGTATCACTTCTTCAGTTTAGCCTAAATGAATTTTAAAGAGGTTTTGTCTGCCATGTTCTGTATAGGTACTATGTGAACCTCTGTCAGAGGGTACACGAGGGACCCACAGGCTGCCCTGAAAGAGCCAGTATTTGCAGGAAAAGCCACAATGGAGATGTTCAAGTTCTTGGACTTGTTCATACACAGAAGCTGAATGTGACAGGTAGAGTTACTTTTTGTTCCTGTAGAAAGCTAGAGATTAAAGGTTTAAATGTTACAGCCTGGCTGTAGCAGTTCTTAAATTATGCTGAAACCCTTATTTTGAAATATTTTTATCTGTAAATCTTCTGTTTAAAAATGAAAACAGAATGTGACATTTAAGCCATAAGAAAACATTGAAGCAGATAAACAGTGTTGTCATTAAAGCTGTAAGAAATTAATTATCTATCTGAACAACAAGAAACTCTTCTATTACAGTCAGGATACCCAAACACTGGCACAGGTTGTCTAAAGAGGTTGTGGAATTTCCTACCTTGGAGGTATTCAAAGGCTGTCTAGACATAGTCCTGGACAGCTGGCTTCAAGTGACCTCTCTTGAGCATGGGATTTGTACCAGATGACCTCCAGGGGTCCCTTCCAACCTCAGCCCATCTGTGAATCTATAATTGTGAGAGGGAAAGTAATTTTTGTTCATCCAGTTTGAAAAGACTTAATTTGCATGTGCTAATTTCTTCAAATAAAGCAGCATGTGAAGGATGATTAATTGGCTCCACTCTTAGGAAAATGAATGAAAACCAATAATCTCAATTTTAATCAAGCTTCTAGTTCAAGGAATATTTTTCAAATTCGTGCTCAGGGAAATTTTCCATCCCTTTACAAAGTACTGACATGTATTGCCTGTGTTTTTTAAATGATCACAAGTGTGAATGCCTCAAATTACTGAAATATTATAACTGATACATGGTCGATGCAGGGGAAAAGACTGCTGTAAGTAAGGAGGTTCTAGGGAATGAGCAAAGGAAATTTCTTACAGCTGCTTACAAAAACCTTTCATCACCATTTTTTTCTTCTAGGTGATAGAGTGTATATTAGTTATTCCAGTGGGCAAGAATGTAGGAAAAATAAAAAAGTAACAACAATTATAGAACTGAAATGTGCAAAAACAGTTGGCATGCCTATGCTGCAAAGGTGAGTAATAAATTGATCACTGATCTTCATGGCTGATTCTTTTGTACCTCTCTATTAAACCCTTACATCTCACAACAGGGACTGTCTTCTCTGTTGGGTAGTCCCTAAAATAATCTGTGGTCTGCACTTTAAAGACATAGGGTCTTCTGGAGTTTGTGTAATTGTTGATTTCCATTAACATTGTATTTTCTATTTATCTTAAAATTTCTGGGGAAAAAAATTTAAGCATTCTTCTTCCAAATTAGATCTGACAATGGCTTAGATGCTGTTGGTTTCAGTGTCAGTAGCCAGTGTCATTGTACGATCACTGTTAACTCTGTTCAAAATCTGTTTACTTAAGAACATTTTGTGTAGGTGAGTGATTGAGCTAATAAAGCATGGTTTGTTTCTGCCTTAATACAGTGTATTTACCCAGAAGTGGAGACACAAAAGGCAAAGATCATGTCTTGAGATAACAATTTACTGGAAACAGAAATGAGATAAGAAAAGAAACAGTAACAGCAGCAATACCAATGACAGAGGGTACAAGAAGGAGCTGAATGATTCAAACAAGACAATGATACATGACTGGGGTCCCTCTGCCATGCTGTGTTGGCCCAGGAGGCACCCCTTCTCCCTAGAAAAGATGTCCTTCCCCCTGTCCCTAGCAATGACGTGAGCTGGCATAGAATAACCTCTGGGTCTCGGCCATGGCCCTTTCTGGCTACTGCAAAAATATTACCTTGTTGTGGCCAAAACCAGGACATTAGCTTATACCTCTTCTCCTGCTTAAATAAAAGGCAAGTTGAACATACTGCAGAAAAGTGGCCTGATATGTTTGCTAGCTAAAATATATTAATAAAACCCCTTGATACACTGTGGAAATTCTGGAATTTTCAGCAGGAAGTTCAGCCAGGTCTTCTAAAATCATGCAGCTGCAGAAAAATCCAATGTAATTTTTCAGGTAACTTTTTTTGAGTGCTACTTGACTATTTTAGCTTACTCTAGGTGTGATGATTAGGCAGGACATTGTCACGTGTGGGTTAGCAGTTGCCTTTTCTTTTTCTCAAGATGCTAAAATCTTGTTACACTTTGCTGGAATCATCAGCTCTCTCTTTCATTTGGTAGGTTTGATGAAGAAAACTGTGCTTACTACATCACGTGGGACACACGTGCAGCTTGTGCTGTGAAGCAGCAGGAGGTAGAGGTGGTGAATGGAACAGTCATTAATCCTGCAACTGGGAAAAACTTTTCTTTAGGGGATGTTTATTCCAAGTGAGTAAAAAAACCTCAGACAACCTCCAAAACAATAGAACAGTAGAACTAGTTACCTTTCTGGAGAAGATTGATAAGTTGTGCCATTTACCATAGCTACAGAGCACACCATATATGGTTCTCACATTCAGTAGTATGTATGAGCCACTGAATCATATTGTTGTCTTCATGTTATCTTAAACCTTTGCAGGGATTTACACCTTCACTCACACTGAGGGCTGTATAGCTGGAAAAAATCTGCTTTCAGTGCTTGCTAAGGATTATATTTATGCTAAATATCACTCAGCTTGCTCTGGAATCAGCCAGTGATAGCATCTACTACTGTTGCCAGTGTTTTGTTTTGGGATTAACCCAACCCATGAGTTTGGACTTAAGAATAGATTTTTCCTTTGTTCCTCAGGTTGTACACAGCTTCTGGTGATGTACGGATAAATGGTGATAAATATGTGTATCAAATTCAACTTTCTGGTATAACAAACTCAAGTTTCCCAGAATGCTTTGGAGCAAACATCTGCCAGGTGAAAACCAATGAACGGCGCGTTCGGAGAGTCGGTTCTGCCAGCAGCGCCAAATACTACGTTGATGGTAAGTGTGTGCTCACCAGACAGAATTGCATGATACTCTGTGAATTGCTTCCTCAGAAAATGGTTCTTGGTTCACAACATCTATGCTAATCCATTTCTGTAGAGCTATCCAAAGTCTGTCTAGCATAATTTAGATTTTCTTTTTTTTTTTTTTTNTTTTTTTTTTTTTTGCTGTTTAAGCTCAGTTGCAAATATGGCTTAATTAGGGCTTGATACTTAAAGACTGAAAGACTTGAAGTTGAAAGACTTTGGTAAAAGCAATGCAAAATAGAAGACTTTAATCTCCTGTTTTCATCTGTGTTTGTGCTGCATAAGAAATGATTTCCTCTAGCTAGTTACCTTTTCTTCCAGAGTCTAGAGTTTATAGACTGTTCTCAAGTAAGTAGTAATCTACAATTTTATCTTCTCATTGTAGATGATGATTTGGATGTCATATTCTCATCTGACTCCAGATGTGGTAAAGATAAATCTAAGTTTGTGTCTTCAACCATTTTCTTCCACTGCAATGCAGAAGTGAAGGAAGGGATCCCTGAATTCCTTCATGAGACAGCAGATTGCCAGTATTTATTTACCTGGTACACATCTGCTGTGTGTCCATTAATGTGAGTACTTGACTGTTTTCTGAGAGCAGCTTTTGTCAGCACTTCTCAGCGAAAGGATTTTTTGTATTTACTGGTCAAAGTGATTGGGAGAAGGGAAAAAGCTAAAAAGCAGTTGGCTTATAGATAAATTGATGATCATGTATGCAGTGTTTGGCATATGACTACTAAATTAGCACTTGCCAAACTGATCTGGAGCTGGAGAGGCACAGTGGAATTAATATAATTGTTTTCACTAAGTAAAATCTACTGTAGCTGACAGAACATGCTGTTTCATGTTACTGAGAGGAGCAAACAATTTGTGGATGAAGTATTTGGTCCCCCTTGCCTTACTGTCTGGAAAATTGAAGCTGTGACAGAGACTGCCCTTTACCCTCTATCTGCCTACTTCTTTAGTCCAGAATGGAAAAATCATTACAGGTCTTCAAGGAACAATGGAGTATTTCTGCAATTAAGTATGATCAGCTAATCTACTGATAAGTGAGGGGACAGTGTCAAAAGCAGAGTGTCTGTATCTGGGTGCTTACAATGTTCTTGACAGGTAGGCAGCCTCACTGTGAAAAATGGAGTGACTACTTGAGGGAGCGTTTGCTTTCTGGCTGCTAGCTTGAAAGAACAGGCAAACTCTCCATTCTGATTTAAACCTATTGAGGGAGTTTGGTGTGTGTAGTGCCGTAGTGAGATGAAAGGTAGATCATTTCTGTAGCTGTTGCAGCTTGCTCAAGTGCAGATTTGGTTCTAAAACAGCAGCTTTGTGTGGATAACTGCTGCTGTATAAACTCCAGAGTGCTTAATTGTGCTCTGTGGTCTTGACTGTAGTTTCATGCACTGTTTGATAGCACACTGGGATGTAGGCACAATACATATATTTATGTTTTTCAAATTGTTTTTTATTTATAGGTGAAATCCCCTAAATTCAGTTCATACAGCTGTTAGGTTAGAATGACAGGATGGAATGTCATGTCTTCTTTTAATCTGCTGTTTCTAATCCAGTTTAACAAAACTTATCCATAGATCTTACCTTTTCAATTTGCATTGCTAGATCAACCAATGATCCAGGAAACAGTCAGCACCAGACAGATGAGGAGACCCAAATACATAAAGGTCTTTCAAGGAGAAGCCAGGCTGTTGGTGCTGTGCTTAGTGTCCTCCTGGTTGTTCTCACTGCGTGTCTCATAATCTTGCTGTTCTACAAAAAAGAGAGGAGGTAAGAAATTATTAAGAGACTTCAAAAGTTTCCTTGTCAGGACCTGGTTTTCTGCCAGAAATGAAAGAGAAATAGTAAACTTAAGAGATTTGCGTTCTGTTTTTCAGCTGTCAGCATTAACTGTCAAATTGGTGGTTCCTTCAAATTCTCCATTACTGTCTGAAGGCCCATGTAAAGAGGGCTTGGGTGTACAACTGAGTTGGTCTAGCCTCTCTTGTTGGCAACTGCTAATTAAAGAGCGTAAAACAGTATGATGATATTTGTTAGGATTTGATATCCCTCTCCCTTTCATGGAGTCAGCTAGATCCATATAACAGTGTCAAGGAAAAAGTGCAAGTCCTGCTGTTCCTCTGCTTTCCAGACAACTTTTGGGGTTTCTTTCCCTTAGATACGATGGCCACAGGCGTTTCAGAACAGTTGGCCTGAAGCTGTAGCAAGGGGAAAGATATAAATCATCCCAGACTGGATTTTGATAGAGTAGTTCAGGGTCAATATGATAGGTTGAAGCTCATTTGTTGACATGCTTTGTGTTGATGTTGTTAAAAATCCAGTGAAGAAAAGTGAGGGCGAATAAGTGGATATAGTGTTCCTAATGTAGTATTCTTTCCTTTGTTTAGGGAAATTGTAATAAACAAGATAACAAACTGCTGCAGAAGATCATCTGGTGTATCCTACAAATACACAAAGGTAATACGGTGACAAAATGAAATTTATTTCTTTTCAAGTTTTCTTAATATGCAGCTTTTGTTAATAAATAGATAACCCCCTTAATTCCTAGTTCCTTTAGTACATGGAAACCGTATGGTGTGGCATCAGAAAAGCCACATAGCTGAGATATATATATGTATATATATTTTATATGGTGAAATGGGAAAGGGAGATAGAGTTGAGGAAATGAAAGGCAGTCCATAAATCACCAATAACATGTAAATGTACAAGAAGAGAACGAAGTCTGTTTCAGCACAGTGCAAAGTGATGCTCTTGCTGTGTTTGCTCTCACAGCTACCTTAACCCAAGGTGTGCATGCTGTGGGGCCTGGCGAGCGGGGAGATCAGTGTGTGTGTGTCGGACTAGAGTGGCAGGTGCAGTCTCCTCTTATTTTTTTTGCAGATAAACAGTGAAGAAGAAGCTAATGAGAATGAGACAGAGTGGCTTATGGAGGAAGTCGCAGCAACAAATCCAAGAACAGGAAAAGGTGGGCAGGAGAATGGTCACATTGCTACCAAGTCTGTTACATCTGAAGCCCTTACCTCTCTCCATGTGGATGACCTGGACAGTGAGGATGAAGTGTTAACCATTCCAGATGTAAAGATTCAAACAGGAAGAGGACTAGACAAGAGCATGCACCCACAAAAGAAGCCACACAGTTTTGGCAGTGATAACAAATCATATTTACTGAATGGAAGACAGGAAAGGAAAGCAATAGCCAAGCCAGGCCAGCAGCAGGCACAGAACTCTACAAATACAGCATCGTTTCATGATGATAGTGATGAGGACCTGTTGAATATTTAATAACCCCTCTTGTGCCTAATCAAATATATATAGAGAGATTATATATAATGGGACAATATTTCCAACCAAATATGAGGACTTCAGCCTGAAAGATTTTTCTGAATTTTGCCTTTAACAAGAAACCATTGAAAAGGGAAGAAGAGAAAGATTTCTTGGTTGTTTACAATGATCTGTTCAGTAATGACTGGATTTCTGACATCCAGTTGGCTGAGTTAGTTGACTCTCTCTAGCCAGGACACTTTTCGTTTTTTAAGTCTCAGCATACATGTTAAATGCTTGCTTAAAAAAAAGAAACCTTTGAAAGGGAAGGATTAAGGCTCCATGAAGCCCCTGGCTTCTGAGACTCAAGTTATCTGACTACTATTGTTTTAACTCCTTGTATTTATTGATCCTCACTACTCAGGTTTGCTTAATAATAACATGTTCTTCCTGCCGGCAGGGTATTCTTCTATGGGCTCACCCATTGTGAGACAAGGAAAAGTATAACTTTAGTGTGTTGGGATGATTTGATGTAAATTTTGGAACTGGTCTAATTTATCCTGTAAATTTGAATATCCATTCTAATTTAAACAGATCATTGGTTCGAAGGTGTGGACTGAAAGGTACAATTTTGTATAGCTTTAGCCTGAAGTGGTTGCTGTTCTTCGCATGGATTTTTTTTTTTTTTTTTTTTGGTACTGGTCATATGACTGACTGCATCAGTATTTGCCTAAGCAGCTGACAAGCACCCAAAGATTTTTTTTTTCCTTGATTATGGCTGGACTAGGCCAACTGCACAGAGAACCAGTTTTCAGTGACGTAGAGGCAGAGTTCCTGTATTACAATCTGCGCTGCCCAGTTTGTCATCACCAGGAAAAACCCAAGGACTAGAGGAGCCCTAGTCTGCATAATGCCTCTCCCTGGTATTAATTTCAAGAAAATAAATTTGGGCCAATATTTGCCGATAGTCTAATTTCTAGTCCATGTGCTATGATCCTGGCCATAGTCATTGATTTGAAATGTTGCTGGTAATAAATGCAAGTCAGTTTTTCTCTAGCAGTCTTGCTCCTCTCCAGGTGTTTCCTAAATAAATTTATGGACAATGATAGGGTTTCAAAGCATTGTACAAGAATGCATTGGTCAGAATTTTTTGAAACTTTTTGTTGTTCCTTTTGGCTGGCTTATTCAGTTTCAACAATGGTTTCTTTTTATAAAAACTCCATTTTGAATCAAAATAGTGTAATATAAAGTATTCAGCAATTTCAATAAAAGATATGAAGTGGGTATTCCAAATCCCACATCTCAAGTCTGGAATCTTTCTTACACGATTCTGTGTGCTGCTCATCACCAGCTCATCTGTATGCTGGTGAGACCCTTTCCTGCTGTGATGGTTAATACCTCAGTCGTGTCACTCAAAATGAGAACCAATGTTTGATGACAAAGATCAGAATATATAGGTAGACCCTGGTGGTTTATTCTTTCTTTAATCACACTTGGGTTTTCTTTCTCTTGTATTGTTACCAGTGGAGCCGTAAGTCAGTTTGGCTTAAGCTCCATCTTTTCAAACTTAAATTAGCCTTTTTCATATTTATAATTAGGAGAGCTTGGAGAAGTGAGAGGCTTGATGGTGTATTTTCAATACTTTCTGTTACCATTACAACAGTTCTCTCAATGCGTGTTGGAGGGCTCTGCTTCCCTTCCCCAGGTCATCAAGGCTGGCATTTTGGAGTTGTTTGATCCATGAACCACCAGCATGAAATTATTTCTCCTGTGTAAATTCAGATGGTCTCTTTGTTTGGGCTGTGCCTAACAGGGTTAGGTAGAACAGGGCTACTCTGTCTGGGGGTGCCTTTCTGAGCAATATCAATGATACGATTTGCATCTGACAGCAGTGAGTGACTTCAGTGCCTGCTCTTGAAACTATTCCCACTTTTAACCCAGGCATTTGTAGGCTGGCTGGCTGAATCTTACCTCATAGAGCTGGGTGCGTAACCAGCTTCACCAGACTATTTTTCTCAGAAGAATACTCAACTGTGTGGAGGGAAGGGGTATAAGAGTGGCAAGGCCCAGATGTGTATGTACAAATGTCTGGACCAGGAGCAGCACAACTCCTTGGGAAGTGTCCCTAAGAAACCCACCTGCCTGGCACATTCCCACACAGCCCCTTCTGGGCTGGCTGCAGAGGGAGTGGTGGGAAATGGGGAAAACTGGCCCAGTCTGGATCAAACTTCTGTAGTTCAAGGGAAACTTTTGTCCACCATTACCAACTGTTGAAATGAAACTGTTTGAAAAGAAATTATGTTTTGGGGGTTTGGGGTGTGTTTTTAAGATGCAGCCTAATGCCTTAACTTCACTCACTTCCCAGGCAGGCTTTGACCTCAGTTTCCTTGGCCCCGGCTGACTGCACACATCCTCCTGCTGAGGAGGGTTTGTGAGGGCTGGCTCTGAGCGTGGTGACTGCTGTGCACTTTGGTGTCCCTGTTCCCCTCCCAGCTCCACGTGGGACTCCTGCAGCCAGGAGGCAAAGTGGGGTGTGGGGTGGTGCTGTGCTTGGCTGAGGGTGACACAGCTGTGAGTGGCCAGGAAAGGTGTTCTTGCCAACTTGGTGTAGATGTTCCTGACACAGAGGAGAACGAAGCGGGAGAGGAGAAAGCACATCTGTGTGATGTGGGGAATGATCTTGCGGTGTTGGTCTGCAAAGCAGCTTTCACAGCTGCTCAGGCCACTCTTGGTCTGTAGCTGATGAGCAGTGAGGCCAAGCTGTGTTTCAGTGCTGGGTCCGGAATGGCTGCCTAAGCTGGTTGGGGTTTTTTTTTTTGGAGTGTATTGTGTCTTTAATTTTTTTCCTTGTTGCCCAAGCTATTCCAATTGCTTTCCAGACACTTTTTTAAATGTCTTTTAAACATTATCTTCACTTATGCTTGTCCTTCCGATGGAAGGCTGCTGTTGTCAGCAAAAGATATGGGAGTAGCTGCTATCTATCCATAGGCAGGACAATGTACCACTGGAGCCTATTAATACTGCATTTATCTGAGGTGCTTGCAATGAAGTCTGCCTGAAGTCCTATAGGTCTTCTGTGGTAAAAAAAATAGCTGTTTTGGCCATAGATACTGTATATTGTGGCTTTACACAGCTATTCCCAATGTGTAATTCTGTAGTGAATGCTTTTTCTCTTTTGTGTCACTGCAAAAATATGGTCTGGTGAAAACCATGTTCCCTGATAAAGGTGGGGAGAGGGTTTTCTTGGGAATGGAAGAGTGTGGAGGGTGAGGGACACACGTGGTCACACGTGATACAGGAGTTTTCAGGAAAGCTGTTCCTTTACTGCTATATGGCTCTATGTACTGACACTTCTTTTTCAGTGTACCCACCTGTTTTTTACAGATCCTGGTTAAGCTTTGCTCACATGTGGTGCCCAACTATTCTGCACTAAACCCATGTGTTGCTTGTATGTTGGTAGAATTTTACATCTGTGTTTGCTCCTTAAAAATGCCTATTATTTGAGGAGCTGATGTGCCTAATTAAAAAAATAACCCCAAAACCTCCAACAAAAACGGAAGGGCTGTGCCCATGGGGGCTTTTCCAGAGAACAGGAACGTATAAATACTCTGATGGGGTTAAAGGCAAATTCTCTGTGGGTGAATTAAGGTCTGATTTCAAATGAAACCTAAAAAATAGAGCTTGCAACATGTAGCTTAATAATTTATAGAGTTAGTCTTGACTTTTGGTCAAGCATCTTTGTCACTTAAGTAGCTTTGCTGCCAACTAAAAATATCAGTACTGCACAGAGGACCTAGCTGAGGTTTTTGAGGTGGTTTTGATGCCAAAATGCCAACCCTAGATGACATTTTAGAGCATGTTGGAGAATTTGATAGGTTCCAGAAGCAAACGTTTTTTGTCCTGTGTTTGTTATCTGCTGCCTTCACCCCAGTGTACGTGGGGGTCGTCTTCTTTGGGTTCACCCCTGAGCATCGCTGCTCCAGCCCCGGGGTGGCCGAGCTGAGCCAGCGCTGTGGCTGGAGCCTGGAGGAGCAGCTGAATCACACGGTCCCCGAGTGGGATGGCCACGGGGCCAGCTTCAGCAGCCGCTGCAGGAGGTACGAGGTGGACTGGAACGCCACAGGCATCAGCTGCACCGACCCCCTGGGCAGCCTGGTGGGCAGTGGGAGCACCGTGTCCCTGGGACCCTGCCGGGATGGCTGGGTCTACGACTCCCCAGGGAGCTCACTCGTGACAGAGGTAAAACCAGCCCCCTTTGCCCTGTCCCCTCTGTTACAGACAAGTTTAGGGCTGGGGGAGAGGGTCGGTGGAGCCTTGGCTGTGTTAAAATACCCCCTACTTACCTGGAGAAGGGATTGTCTCTTACTGTGAACTTGCACTTAGGGGTTTACAAGTCATCTTCCCTCTGTCCTTGCTGTGAAATGTTGCCTTGGCTGCTCAGGAGGCTTATATCTCCAGCTGGGGAGCAAAGCATATTTCAGCAAATAAATGCTCAGGTAGATAAAGTCCAATTGTGAATGAAATTCCTGTCACATGAGAGATCCGATTGGTGAAGGTGTGTAAACACTGCAGCTAGCAGTGCTGCAAACAAAACAGGCCAATGCAAAGGTCTTCTTTCCTCCACCCCCTTTTTTCTTTTTTTTTTCCTTTTTTCTTTCCTTTTTTCTTTATTTTTTTTTAATGAAGAAGGTCTTTTAAGTTGGTATTAAATAAAAATGAATGGCAGTCAGTGTGGGGAAAGGTAGTCCTTTTAAGGAACTGAGGCCTCCCACGATTAAACAGCTTAAGTCAGGAATAAACTGTAGAAAAGCCAACGACTTTTGTGTTCTCAGAAGGAGAGTGAATAAACTGAAAATGGTACTTAAGCTACTTGCTTACTTTAGCAGTTTAGGTGCTTCAACTTTAGGAATAAACCCGTAACTGGGATGACAAGCTTGATCTCATCACAGGAAGTTCCACCAAATGTTTAGAGGTGGTCAGGATTCTTTCCCCCATATCTCTTAACACAGGAGCAGTTAAAATCTGTGCTTTAGCATCTTCATAGTTTTGTAAGAGATTGATCCTAGATGTAAGGGTGTGCACTCTTAAGTGTATTTCTTTCAGCAAGTTACAGGCTGTGACGTGAAGCGAGGCACCTCAAATGCAGGGTGACCCAGGATTCCCACACAGCAGCAGGTCAGCAGGCACATCTCACTAGAAAAGGCTCCAGCAGATCCTGTGGTCCAGACGCCCCCACCATATTCTCCTGAAGCTGTGGGGAGCTGAGCACTTGCAGTCTGTGTGGCTCATGCAATTGTGCTCTCACATCAGTTGTCTCCCTTTTCCTGCTGAAGGGGGTGCAAGGCCAGGCCCATGGGCTGCTCCCTTCATGAGATAACCAGATATGTCACATAACTGCATTTTGTGAAGGAGTTCCTGGTTGTGACTGTTTCTGTGAAATTTCTCAGGCTCTGTTATGTTGTCCCCCATCCTCATGGATCCCACAGAGCATCAGAGGAAACATTTGGTTTTGTGTTAAGTATGAATGCATAGATTCAATTAAACCCAGCTACCAGAAGGAAGAGAAGCAATTCTCAGTTGTATTACGAGAGGTTTTTGCAATAACTTTTTCTCCAGTAGCTTTTTTGTATTTCTATAAGTAAGATAGGACAAGACTAGATGGCAAAGGCATGTGGGTACACATGTGGTATAAAGCTTGGCCCTGGATAAAAAATAGCTGCTCTCCAGATGTGTACAACAACATAGCTGAGCTGAAGACCAGACCAGAGAAAAAATACTGTGGCCTCAGGGCAGATGCAGATACTTCCACCCTCCTCCAGCAGGCCAGTGTCCCATGGGATGGGGGACAAGGCAGGCTCCTGAAGGTATCTAAGATGCTTTTAGTAATGGCATCGCACTTAGTCCTGAGTGGTCTGTGGGGATTGCTGTGCCATGCCTGGGTATGGTGCAACAAGAACTGCTTAGAAATGTTCACCATCAGCCACAAAAAAAGCTGCTTGAATAACTCAGAGTGATCATCAGATCCATGTGGATTTCATCAATGAGGGCCAACACAGGTGTGGGTCGCAGATTTGACAGCTAATAACTCACTTATGCTCTTTCCAGAAAAGAGAGATGAGACATGAAGGGGAAATGCCAGGAAACTGCTCAAGGGCTTGTTTCATTTTTTAAGGTTGGACAATTAGTTAAGTTAGTAGGATTTCCGTGTGCTGACAAAACAGTCATTGACCCAGAAACAAGTTAAATCTTTAACTGAATAGAAGGAGAGTTGTAGACATGAGCCAGCTCCTCTTTTCACTCTTTTGTCTCTGACTGTGGTTGCTCCTTTAGTTTGACCTGGTGTGTGAGGACTCGTGGAAGCTGGATCTCTTTCAGTCTTCTGTGAACGCTGGGTTTTTTATTGGCTCCATAAACATTGGCTACATTGCAGACAGGTACGCTCTGACCTCCCTTATCAATGTCCAGCACCCAAACTTAGATAAAGGTTGTGCAACTGCTATCATCTCTGCTCTTCTGAAGATAAGGTCATCCCCTGGATGTCCAGTCGCAGCATGAGTCAGTGTCCTGCCTTTCAGGTTGTACCTGGTGTTAGTGCAGATGTGCTCAGTGAGCCCTGCAGAGCCCACAAGGACTATTTTAGAACTGTACATCCCAAACTTCCTACTGTGCCATGTCAGAGCCCTAGGGAGTTAACCAAAGCCAGGAAACGCTGCTGGTTCGGATCTCCCACTTAATCTGTCACACTCAGTGAGGCTGCAGCTTGGAAACATTTTGCTTCTTTTGGAGAAGCTTAGAAACAGTTGGCACAGATTGCCAGATGTGTACAGCAGCAGTCACTGTGAAAAAAGCAGATATTCCCTCAGCTCCTTGTTCAGAGCCAGCAGAGTCAGACTCCTTGGCTCAGACACCTGGGGTTAAAGAGAAATAAATACCAGTACTGGAGGGCCCATTTCCCTCTTTGCTCCCCTTCTGCCTAGGACTGTTAGTACAGCAGATTCTGAGTTGCTCCAGCTGCAAAATGCAGCCCACTCACAGGTAGATCCATGCATTACTAGTGTTTTAAAGGTTAAGGTTGTGGTAAATAAATCCCCTATAAATCTGATGCATGTGGAAATATCAGAATAATTGTATTAACCCACACTTATCTTTCAGTCCCAATGTAATATATGTAAACATGGGACTATACTTTTTTCCTGAAAGTTTTTGTGGAATTGCTGAGGAACTGGCACAGTAACTTTTCATGGCATAGAAAAGCAGGTAAGTGAGTAATGGGCAAAGAAAAAAAGCATGTCTCTATTTTGAAGAGCAAAATTGGATTATTTTCCTTGAAGATACACAAAGTTCTTACTAGTTTAAAATGCTTCTATGACTAGTGGTTTGCTTCATATCTATCATTTTCCAATCCAGGTTTGGCCGTAAATTTTGTCTTTTAACAACAATTCTTGCAAATATTGTGTGTGGAATCCTTCTGGTCTTCGTGCCCACCTACCTGTGGATCGTCATCATCCGGTTCATGCAAGGGCTGGTCAGCAAGGGCTGCTGGACTGCAGGCTACATCCTGGGTGAGTTCAGGACCTTCTCCCAGGAGAGCAAGACTAGCTGCAGAGGATAAAGGAACAAAACTCAACTCCAAAAAACTTGAAAAAAAAGCTATTTAAAAATGCCTCCCATGGTGTTTCATTAAGGAGCTTTCTCCCTCTTTGACTTCTCAGGATGTTTTCAAGCACTGTCATTACAACAGTAGCCTTCAGAGCTCGAGCAAGTGGTGGCATAGCAAGGCTCTTACCTCGAGTTAGGCTTTCCCCTATGTTACAGCTCACCTTTGCAGATCTGTCTGGGCCCCATGGCTCTTCTTCCTTCCCTCAGGCTCTGGCTGGGGAAGGTGACCAGGTAGACACAGCCCTTCCAGCCCAGGTACAGACAGGATGGCGACAGAGGAGACCATTAAAGAAGCAGGCAGAGGGTGGGGAAAACTTGAGACATTTTTATGACACAAAGAGCATTAAAGGGCAAACAGAGGCTTCAGAACCCAAACTGAAGAACAGCACGTATTTGCTGATAAAAAGACAAGGTGTTTGTGTACCTGTGAGTATCCACTGGGCTGAGCAGAGGCCGTGGAGGAGCCAGCCTGTGTGAGTGCCTCTCCCAGTGCCCTGCACCAGCTGTGGCTGCTGGGGAGGCACAGCTCTGTGGCCCGGCTGGGTCTGGGGCCACCTCAGGACCACTTTCTAGTTCAGGGTAGAGCTGTCTGGGACTTCTCTGATTTTTCTGGAGTGGAGTTCAGTCTCTTGTCCAAATTATCCAGCTGCAAGCATAACTATTTTAATGGCTGACCAATAGAACCTTAAGTAGGTTAGGGTGGCAGGTGGCTCTACCAAATAGCTCTGAGATGTGCAGGTCATTGTGATAGTGGTAAAAATGTAAAAGTCAGTGCTCTAAACTTCCATGAAGTATTTCAACTGTGGGCATCTTGCTGATTCAGTTACCCAAATGTCTGATAAAATAAAATAAAAGCATCTATCCCATGGTCCAGACTGTCTTCTGCTAAGACATGATTAATCCTTCTTGTGCATTTATGGATGCTTGCTTGTCCTCTTAAATCTTTTCCTGGCACATATGAAATCTCTATACCCTTTTCTGGGGAACTTTAAGCCATTTTCGAGCATGAAGTCCTTTTCAGGACAATGATTTGCCCCATCTGGATATTTTCTCTCTGTTACGTCTCATGTATCCTGAATTCACTTGAAACTCTCTTATGAGAAAGATCCTGAACAAGCCCTAAAGCTCCCTTGGATTTGTACCTTCTCCCTAAGGGTGGCCAATATTGAATGTCCAGGGAAGGATAGTAGGACAGAACAGCCTTGTTATCCTGCTCTGCTGGGGCACTTGTCTATCCTTCAGCTGCTTCTGGCTCAGGCCTGCTGAGCCCGAGATGTTTTTGTGCGTTATTTCACTGAGCAGCGATCTGTGGCTCCAAAACTCAGCAGCTGATTTGGCTGCTAATGAGTTCCTTACTGTTCTTTTTGTAATGAGTTTTCTTTCTTGAAGTCACACAACTGGATGCAAATTGCTGAGTGTGCTTGTGCCTTTCTGCTGGAGTAGTTACTTTTAGCTCTGTATCAACGAGACTCAATGTGTGGGTCTGCGCTGTGGTGTGGAGTTGCAGAGTGCAGAGGAACAGTGATCCCACCCTGGCCTCGGAGCTCTGGCCCATCCTGTGATACCGGTTTTCCTTATGTACTTGGGGTGAGATGCAGGCTGGAAGCCTATACTTTGGAAACAAAATATTCAACTTTGTTGTTAGGTTGGAGGTATGACATTAGTTGGTGTTAGATTTCTCAACAAAATCCACCTGTGCACTTTGACAAATGCTTGATTTACTCTGAGATCTCCGCAGCAGCAGACATTCCTGGATGTCTTAGGCCAAGGCATAGCCAGCAGCAGTGTTCTCCTCTCTGCTGGAGTTTGGGGGCCAGAAAAGCAAACCAGGGGGGGTTTGTCTGGAGGCATTTGCCGGGAAGGTTTCTCCAAGGCATTACTATGGCGCTGGTGCTCCAGTGTCCCCCCAGCAGGTTTCTGCTGCGTGGGCAGCCACGGCTCTCACCTGTCCCCGTGCCCCTCCGCAGTAACGGAAGTGGTGGGCCCGGAGTACCGCCGGACCGTGGGGATCCTCTACCAGGCCGCTTTCTCCGTCGGGCTCCTGGTGTTCGACGCCATCGCTTACGCCATCCCTCACTGGCGGTGGCTGCAGCTCACTGTCACCCTGCCCACCTGCTTCCTCCTGCTCTACTACTGGTGAGTGCCCGTTCGTGGTACCTCTGCCTGTGACCCAAAAACCTGGCTCCTCCTGCCTCCCAGGGCTTGATACGGAGAGAGACCGGCCGCTCCTTTCTGGCGTGCACACCTGTTGGTGCAAAGAGCAGGTTCCCAGCAAAAAGGAGAGGGAAATTGGACTCCTCAGCAACTGAGACCTTGTTGAACCCTAGCCTGTACACCTCACCTCACCTTGTGTTTAAAAAACAGACCACTTGGAAAAACACTGGGGGGAAAATTGGATTAGTATAATTTAGTATTTTCTTTAAGCAATTCATAAATTGAAACAGGTGCCTTGGCATAATTTAGTTTGTCTTGCACTGAAAGTATGGTTATTGACAGATCATCTAATGCTAACATAACTGTGTAGCTGGTTGTTAGCATGTTCTTTTAAGTCAGAAAAGTTGCAGGTTTTTGTGGTCCAACTGAAAGAAGCACTCACGTACACTTTCATTTTAGTTTCTCTCCTCTCTTTTGAATCAATATATTTTGGGTTGAATGCTTTGGGTTTGAGAAATTGTCTCCATGGGTCAAGAAGTTAGGAATAGTAGAAAGAAATGTGTTGCCTTCCTTTTTCCAAGTTTTTGAATTGGTAAGCCAGTTCTAACTTGATTAGTACTTCTTAACCTGTACTGGCAGAAGTGAAAAATCGCTCCCTAAGAGGAGCTGGTTTGTGGTGAATGGGCTGGATAAGATGAGAGCACTATTCTCACTCAAAGCTCCTCCCTGATTTATCTTTAGTAACTCCTCCTTGACTAAAGCCACTACCTCAAATATTCTTCTTCCAATCTCAGCCATGGGAAATACTACTTTTTCTGACTGGGGGAGTAGGAAGTAGCACACAAAATCCAACCCCAACCACCCCCCCAAAAAAAAAAAAAAAAAAAAAAAAAAAAAAAAAAAAAAAAAATTCAATTCCCCCTTTTTAAACCCCAAAAAAATTCCATCTACCTCTATTGAATCCCTACAAAATCTCCACTCATGGCAGAATAGGCAGGCATTATGTTTTGCTGTATAATGGCACCCACTTGCATTGTAGGTGCCTCCCAGAGTCTCCCAGGTGGCTGATATCTCAAGGAAAAAATGACAAAGCTATGAAAATTGTCAGCGATATAGCTAAAAAAAATCGGAAAAAGATGCCTTCCCATTTTAAGGTAAGCTCAGGATTTGACTGTGCTTGTAAGTAAGCATCGTGGCAATACCTCACATCAGTTCCTCCCAGAGAAATTTAACGTACTATGTACTGGCTCTTCTATAGGATATTAAATTTGAAGAGGAAGATTGTGGAAAGCAGAATCCCTCACTGATGGACCTTTTCAGGACACCACAGATAAGAAAAAACACACTCATTTTGATGTACAACTGGTAAGAATATAATGCTAGAGAGCTGGTTTTGGAGCTCTGGATGTGAAAACTCCATCAGGACGTGGATGACTGTTCTACTATCTAACAAATCCAGGATGCTCTTCTCTGCCCAGGTTCACGAGCTCCGTCCTCTACCAGGGGCTCATCATGCACATGGGAATGGCTGCTGACAACATGTACCTGGATTTCCTCTACTCTGCCCTTGTTGAGTTCCCAGCTGCCTTCTTCATCATCGTCACTATTGACCGTGTCGGGCGGCGCTACCCCTGGGCCGTGTCAAACCTGGTGGCTGGGGCTGCCTGCCTTGCCACAGCCCTCATCCCAGAGGGTAAGTCACCTGAATGAAACCCTGTGGGGGCTTCCCACCCTGTCCTCTGGAGCCTCCATGCTGCTTTCTGAGGGCCCCTTTGCCACTGCTCACTGTCCCTTTGCTGCCGTCCTCACTGTTCCTGTTACCTCACTCACACGGGTGAAACAAGGTCCTGTAAAAACATCAAACTGACATGGGATCAGAGGTCCCACAATATAACACTGTTGAATTAATTGACACCTGCTAAATCATTGGGATGCTTTTAAATGTGCTGAATGTATTTTCTCTGCAGATATACATTGGTTAAAAGTGATTACTTCTTGCATCGGGAGAATGGGAATTACAATGGCTTTTGAAATGGTTTGCTTTGTAAACACAGAACTGTATCCAACTTATATCAGGTAGGTGCATCCTCTCCCCAGCTGGCATTTGTCCTGGAAACATATAGTTGAGGTTGATGTGTATACTGTGTTTTATGCTAAATTAAGTTATCCTTAAAGGTGTCAAAATTACACAGATACTGTTGAACATAAAGGTGATGAAGCACAATTAAAATGCTTTAAAAGGTAGCTCGATAAAGAAAAGAAATGTACTTTTAGACAAGGGCAAACTCACATGACTGAAATTAAGGGAAAATTTGGGAGAACCAGGGTGGGTGAGGGATCCGAAGTTCCACACAGTGCCTGGATCTGTCCTGTGTGAGAGTGAGAGCTGTGATCCACTTCCAGCTGCAGTACTCTGACACTAACATGACCCCTTTGCTGCCAAACCAGGAATCTCGGGGTGATGGTTTGCTCCTCTTTGTGTGATATTGGCGGAGTCATCGTCCCGTTCATTGTCTACAGGCTGGCGGAGATCTGGCACGATCTGCCACTGATTGTCTTCAGTAAGTGCCACCTCACCTTCTTGCTGGCCCCTTCCAGGGTGCTGTGCCGGACCCAAGTTCCAAAGGGAAACAAAAGCCACCAACACAGCTGCTTTAAGTTCAGCAGAAGCCCCATGCTCCCTACAAGGCCTTAGCCTTCAGCTTGTGATAAGCTGGAACTTCTTTATGCACTCATGTCTCCCTTGCCCCTATGATTTCTCCATGAATTTTAAAGGAAGTTAGAGTCGAATACGCGTTTGACAGATGGTAAAGAGCTCAGAAAAATTTCAATGAGCTTAATATTTGATGGATATAAAAGTGATTTACTGCTCTTCTGTCAGTTATATTGTCTCTGTCCAGCAGTCAAACTGTAGAACTTCACGTAATTTCCTATTTAATGGAGTACCAGTACAGCTGTTATGCTTCAACTCTTCCGACACTTTGTCAACTGGCTCTTCTCCAGCTATTTGGAAAGTGGCTGGTAAATAAATGCAAGATAAGTTTTGAAGACTAGTGACCTGAACTGTCAGGTCAGGGCCTGCAACACTTTTATGAATCTTTAGGTCAGCACTGTATAGAAAAATACCTTGAATGGCAATATGCAGATTTTAACAGGACATATCGAATGACACTTAGTAGATTTAAAATACATGCCAAACATGTCCAGACTGAATAAAAGAAATTATCAGAGGAGAATTTGATCATGTTGCTTAGAAGATAATACATTGTGTATGCTTATTCTAGTATTATGTGAATAGCATAAAGATGGAATGTGATTCCTGGCATGTCCTATCACTAAAAAGAGTTCTTTCCTCTATTAAGGAAGGATCTGTCCAGTTTGAGGTGTCCTAGTTCATGCATAACTCACAAAAGGACTTGGCTTGGTGTTGTCTCCACAGGGCAGCCACATTCTCCATTCTTGCACCAGCACTGCATTTTTGCATCTAGAGATGTGAGGTGCACATCTTGTATGAAGAACAAAACAAAATGCCATTGACAAGTCAGCTCTGTCTGGCAGTAGCAAGTGGTGGATAAATCCTTACAAGCTCTTTGTGCCTCTGTTTTGAAGCTGTGCTTGGTTTGATTGCGGGTGGATTGGTGCTGCTTCTGCCCGAAACTAAAGGAAGAGTTTTGCCTGAGACTGTGGAGGATGTTGAAAACTTTCACAGGTGAGTCATGATGATGAACTTATAGCAGTTTTTACTTGAAACTGGGCAAAATCCCTGTGCAGAAGGGATCCCTGGGGTTTCCTGGCTGCCTTGTTTTTTTCACAAGAAGTTGCTGGGTAATTTCCAGACTCACTGGACAACAGATTCCAGACTCCTTGTACCCCATGTCTACCTAGGCATCTTGAAAATAAGCAGCAAGCAGCTTAGGCCTTTACTGGCCTGTCAATAGCTGCACTAGTCACTAAAATGTGCTGCAACACCACTATAAATGGTATTTGTGTTAAAAAAAATCCCTTAATAACTGAACAGAAAAAGGGCAGCCTTGATAGCAGCTTCACATGTGGTGCATGAAGCACCAGTGTCTGCTGAGGAGCCAGAGCAAACCTAAGGGAACACACATGATCATTTTCTTGGGGCCAAGGCAGAGCAGGTGAAGAACTGGAAGTTAGGTGCTCCCTGAACCACCTCATTCCTGGTTGATGTTCATGTCTTGTTACTCTTGCAGACAGAGTGCTCCAAAGGTGAAAAAAATCTATCTTCATGTCCAAGGATCAGAAGTAGCACGTGGCTGAAGGTGTAACTCTTGCTGGGTATGGGCACTCTGCTCTAGGGCAGTAGCACGGAAATGCCACTCAGAATAAATACCCTCTCAAAAGTCTTGCCTCTCTTATTTCAATTTCTACACATATCCTTTATTTACAGTTTTTAGGGTGTTCTGGAGGGATTGTCCCTATTGCTGCATAGCTGCTTCCCCCTCTGTACACTAAGAGAAACATATTTTAGGGCTGGGAAATTTGTGTATCAGCTGTGTGGACTTCAACGTGGACCTCAAGAGGTCTTGAATATGGTGGGATCCATATCAACAAAACTTTGTAAGTCTCTGTAAAGTCTGACTTTGTTGGTTTTTTCTTAAGAAGAGGCAGCACAATCTAAGAGATCTATCTCCATTGTAGAATCAAGGTAAATACAAACTTGGTTCAATCATGTGACTATTTGCAGAGAGATTTTAGAAAATGGATTTTATTTTCTCCTATTTTATTGGCTACTCACAAGGATGGATACTGACAAGGATGGGCATGTGGCAACTCCAGAGCATGAGAAGGAGTGTATAGGAGAAACCCTCATAATCCTTCATAAGGTAATAGCATTATACATGTGCCCTGCAGAAGCATTCCTTTGGAGTGAGCTGGGATCAGGCTTGGGGACTTGCAGGATCCTGACCAAGGGTCCTGTGCATCAAGGAGAATCAGGAACAGCACTGGGTATTCCAGGAAATATCCAGCACCTTCAGAAATTTCCTAGTCCATCCTGCTGAGCAACTGTAACAGACCTGTTGTTGCAGGGCAAAACAGGGACAGTGGTTCTGTGGCTCCCCTTCCCTGTTTGTGTTGCTGGTCCCTATCTGCTGGAACACACTGGTTTTCCACAGGGATACTGTGAGCAGGGTACAAGATACCTCTGCCCATTGATAATCAGCTGCAGAGAGAGAACCCTCAGCTAAGCAAGACCCTGCTGGACTCCAGCAGGCAGGGTGAAATTCCCCCAGGATTGCACCCCAGGGACCTTGCACCTGCTTTCAACTGACCTGAGCCTCAGTTAATGTTCAGTGTTGCCACGAGGGCTTCCAAGGCAGGGAAGCATGTGCAGCGAGGCAGGGCCATGGCAAGGTTGTCCTGAGAAGAGCAGGGACAGATCAGGAATGACATGACATGACTTTGGCCTGGGCAGTTGCAAAACTAGTATTTGCTTCAGGATCAGAGGGGAATATGCTTGTCCTGAGACAGCAAGAGGAACACTGAGGGTGTAATTATGTGTCTGGTACAGCTGACCTGGTTCAGATGTCCTGCTGTCCTTGCAGACATGGCTCTGCTCTGTACTAAAAAAAAATCTGTCAGAACTTCTGACTTACAGTTCTTTGATTTAAAACCTGTTGAAAACTGCAGATAGAAAATGGGTGCAGTAGCAACAAGTCAAGCAAAGCAAAGATGGATGAATAAATGAGTACCTACAAAAACTGAGTCCCAAACCCTTGCCCGTCACGCTGGTACTTATTCCCATAAGCACTGCTACTGCCACAGCAGGAGCTACAGAGGTGGCAGGCTTGGCACGCCTTTGCTCTGCAGTCAGCTACACCTGATAATGGCACTTGCTTCTGGTGGCAGCTTAATAAACACAAGGGCAAATGTCCTTCACTCATTTCATGGATTGCTTCCTGGAGCTGGGAAGTCAAAGAGATGTAAAAGCTGGTACAGCTGCACATGGCTGCTCTCAAAATGGGGAGCAGCAGCAGCAGCATTGTGTTCTGAGGGGTGGCAGGAGTGTGCCACCCCCAGGCTATGAGTGAAGCTCACATCCTGCCTCAGGTAACACAGTTTGACACCTTCCCGTCCCTAAGGGCAGCTGACACCTGTCTGCTCCTGGGGCTGCTGGAGCATAACCAGTGCCAGGGCTGCCCTGGAGCCTGGGAAGGAGCACTTCAGGACCAAGCACCGTCTGACTCTGGCAAGGAGCCTGGGAGCAAGTAACCAAGGCCAGGTTAATGATAGTGGGACTGACCCCTTAAGAAGACCCTGCCCCTCACCTAATTACTTAAACATGGACTTTATCAACTTTATCAAGGAGAACATAAAAGCTCCATGTTTTGGGATACCCACCAGCCTTCATCAGCGGGGTTTTGGCCAAACAACTTCACTTTTACAAATTTTCTGGGTGTTCTTTATGGCATCATCTGACAGGCAGATGATCTTGTGGCCAAGGGCTGCACCTTTCTAAGCACAATTCTTGTCCTCTGCTGTTGCTGTCAGTACCTAAATCCAAATGCCAACATGCGGGCATGGCTGTTGTTTGGACACATTTGTGCTCCTATCCGCTCCCTACTCTACAGCACTGTGTCATCCTATATCCTTAATATTTTAAAATATTAAGAAATTGGGCCTTCTTCCACAGGAGGCAAACCCTAATCCAGAGAATAAAATAAGTTGATGAATATGATGTGAATCACAGCTTCTCAGGAGCTGTAGAGATGACTCTTCAACATCCACAAGCACCACAGCAGTGATTTTCCACCATGGTATGGAGGAAAAACTACTTTAAAAGCCACATCCTTTTTTGGTTTATCTTTCCCCCCTGCCTCAGTACTTATTTCTGACAGATGTTTGGGAGTTTGGCCATGTAAATAATCAAGCTCAGGGCATTAGGAAAACATTCATGCATTAACACAAACTTTAATGAGCTTTAATATGCAGGGCAGAGTGTCCTGTTTTTGTTTGTGCTGGTCCCAGGGGGTGTCTGTGATGAGCCTTTCTGCCCCTTCCCCATCGCTGATCCCGAATGTTGATGCAGTTGTACACGGCCCAACACGTCCTGAGGATTCATTGCCTCCAACTCCTCGCTTTTTTTTTTTTTCTAGCTTGCCTAACATCTAGTCAGATTCTGGAATCCCGAATCTTAAAAGCCAGGCTGGGCTTAGAGGTGCTTGTTTTTTTTTGTATTTATTTCTCTGGAAGAAGAGGAGCAAAACTAGGATGGAAAAGGGGTTTGTGGATGCCTCTGCTCCCACAGAGGGCTCTGCAGTGGCAGTGCTCGCTGCTGCATGGCAGGAGCTGAATTATAGACCAACCAACAGCACTGAGATTTTAAGGCAGGTGGAGAGAATTGTGACAATAAATCAGATACTGCCTCTAGGTGGTTACTTTTGTGCAGGGGCAGGTGTAGCTTGGAGGAAGTGAGTTGGGCTCATGACTGCACTCCTGCTTGCTACAGAAATGAGCTGCAGCTCAAAGAGATTTTTAGTTTTATAAGAAGCAAAAGGAAGTGCTCCTTCATGAATTTCCCATTTACACTACATGAGTTGCTGCTGCCAGATGCCCTGGGACACCAAAACCACAAAAGTGTTCAGGAGGCAAACAGAAAAAAAAAATTGCAGGATGATCCATGAGGGAGTCAAGCAAAACTGCTTCTGGCTCAGGAACTCTGCTCTTGTTACACACAGTGTTTTGAAAATCAGATGGCATCTGTGGGGGTCAGCTCTGCTGTTAAAGAGGGGTCCCTGCCCAGAAGGTGCAATTGCAAAGTGCATAAGTGAGGACACAGCCTGTGAGCCAGCCTCCCTTGGTGGCCAGCCCCTGGATCAGGCAGGATGTCACCATCCAGGTGTGGCTCGGTGCAAAGGCCCCCTGAAACTGCACTGACGAGGACTGTGACCAGAAGGCAGAGCCTGCACCCAAAACAGTGCAGAAAGATAAGGAAGAGGCTCAGCCCCTGGAAGGGTAGGGGGCAAACCAAAGGGTTTGAAGAGGCTGGACAGGGTGTCTGTTAATTTTGAATAGGAGTCTATATCTGCTCTTCCCTTTGCAACATTAACCATCTCTACTGAATTTTAGGGAACTCCCTTGTCTTGTGTTTTCAGGTTATTGCTCACTTTTGGTTAACAACTTGGCCAGTGAATTCAAGATTGCTCTGACATGGCTTTTCAGCCCATCTTTCAAAGCTGCCATAGCTTTATAATGGGGATTTGTTTGCTAACTGTGATCTTTTCATATTTTCTTATCAACCTTGGCTGACTATTGAGCTCTTCTTGAGTAGGCTTTTGTGTATCGCTGTCATTTGTCATTCCCTTTATCAGTGTGACTCCACTGATACTTGGACATGGAGGGTTTCCAAAAGAAACAAGCTGACTGGAACACTGGAAAGGCATTTGATTTCTAGCTGAGAGAGATACATATGTGGTTAGAAGTATGAATTATAAAAGCCATTAAATTAGTCAACATCCACTAATAAAAATAGCACGATAATAAGTACCAGCCAAAATAAGTGTCTTTTGTTTCCCTCAGTAACATCAGCAGATCCCATCACTCAAATTTCTTCCTATCATACAGATATTTTTGACTTGCCCTAAAGTTCAGCCCCTGAGGGCCTCATCAGACCACATTTGAGACTTCTGGTTTTGTTTTTACCCTGAGCACAACACATCCTGGTTATGGTATTTTGTGTTGTCCTTGGGTGCTCTCAGTGCAGGAGCAGCAGTGAGCTGAGACTGGGTGGAGTGAGCACAGTGAAGACCCCTTCACACTCTGACACGTACATGTTTCATCTTAGGAGGAATGATATCCTACTCCCTCATGTCTTTTCATACTGCTGCTTCACAAAAAGCCCTCGTAAAAAGATCCTTCAGTATTTTGACACAGAGAGAGAGATAGAAAAGCATAAAAGTGGCTATGAATTTGGAAGCTCTGGTTTCTATGGCTCTCACCATCATAGGGTGGCAAGAAATGCCTTTGCTAGGGAATGTGATCGCTTAGGAAGGTGATCTGAAGAGTGGTGCATCTGACAATCATGGAATCTGCTCTCTGCTATTTCATGTCTGGTTATTCCTGGATGAGGGTGCATCATCACCCAACCTTCAGTTCTGGGAAAAAGGATGGAATGCTTTCAAGTTTACTAGGAGATTAGTCAGAAAACAAGAAAACAAGAACTTGGACTTAAGGGAATGAGAGTATGAGGGACAATGTTTCCGATTAAAAAAGATTAAAGATTAAAGACAAATGTTTCTGATTAAAAACAAAACAAAGATCTTCCAAAATGCATGTGAAGAAAAGCCGAAATTGTCATAAATCTGTCCACTTTTGTCCTTGAAATCAGACAGAGAACTCCATCCCAGGACGGAAGACTGGATGTAGGATTTTTGTGGTTCTGCTGTAGCCATTTGATGTTTTTCACTTGAGAATTTCTTTTGCCTCAGGTGTAGCCACACACAAGATGTGGCCACAAAGAGTTACTTCAATAAATCACTATCTACTCACGAAAAATCCATTTAAGCAGAAAGCTTAAAAAAGCTGGTCTGGCTCACTGGCAGTATGGCAATGATTTGATGAGGATGGGAAAGCAAGCTGTCCAATCTTTCCAGAGATGGGCTTCTTCACAAGCAGATTTGTCTGCACAACCTAACTGATAGTGTGTTTGCCTGCACTGAAACTAGGGAGCAGGGACCAATAAGGCAAACTCACTCTCATCCTGACTTTGTGACACTGCAGAAGTACTACAGGGGATGGGTATGCCCCTTCTCATTGATCTTTCCCCTTGGAGGAGTGGAACAGTGAAAAGATATCTGTTCAACAGAGACAATATTGTGGAAGTCTTAGGAGGAAAAGGCTACTGGGAATAGAAAGTAAAAATAAAAAAGTTCAAGACAGACTGGATTTTGAGATGGATTGTTTATTCCCTGCTACCTCCATTTCTTCAAATTCCAGTCTCATCCTCCCTCGTTATTTTACTGAAAAAATTGGTAAATATGTGGAGGCAGATCAGCTACAAAGCACTAAAATTGTTCAGTCTTACCTAATAAAACAATCCACTGGACAGATACATGGCACAATGATAATTGTGATGGGAAAAGAGGAAATGAGGGACAATAATGTCTACAACTGGCTAAATACAGATGCAGCTGAGAAAAATCAGGAACAAATAAAATTTAGGAAGAAACAACTGCTTCCATTTCTGTATCTGAGAAAAACTTTCCTATTTTGAAACTGATTTATGGCCATCTGGATACTGTTAAAATTAATTAAAAATTAATAAAAAAATTAATAAAAAATTAATAAAAAATTAATAAAAATAAAATTAATTAATTAATTAAAAAAACAAATTCATGTCAAAGATGAGCAAATAGTTCTTGGTGCAAGAGTTAAAATTTCATCTTGGAACCTGAGCTTGTATTGCAGTTTGCACCTGTGAGAGAAAACAAAGTCTCTTCACTTATTACACAGGGTTGTAAAAGGTAGAGTGATACCTTGGCATTTTTGTGGATTCCTGGGTCACAACAGCCCTTGAAAGTAGGAGCTTAGAAACCACCACCCATCTCCCTTTTAAGTGACACACAGACCTTTTCAATCGGGTTTTGGTTACATTTATTTTCTTCCTGATTTGTGAACGCTGTTCAACAACATCAGAAAGCAAATAACCAGAGGAGAGAGTTCATCTCACACCTGTCTACACACCACTCACCTGTCTGCTCTGTAGCCAGAGCTCACGGAGCCAATAAAAACCCAGCATTCACACTTGACTGGAAGAGATCCAGCTTCCAGGAGTCCTCTCACACCAGCTTGAACTGTAAGGGCAAACACATTGAAAAGCTCAGGGGCATTCCTCACACACCATGGCTGTTTGAGAAGGAAGGAAACCAATGGCATCAACTAGAAAACAGAGGGAAAGAAACCCTCTATCCTCTTAAGCTGACATCTGCAATACATCCTCTTTGGATTTTCCCCAACCTTGTGAAAGTTACACCCGGGAAAATGGTTGCATAATGGCACATAAGGAGAATGAGAAGAGGAGGAAAACTCTGGAAGAACAAATAAAAAAGTACAGAAAAAAATCTCATTCTCTTGTCCTCATCCATCTGCTTGAAATTTGGAGGACACTTGGAGCATCTTCTCCTTCCCAGATGCCAAGACCTGTGTCAAACCATGAATTTCCTCACTGCAAAAGCAGTGCCAGGTGACAGAGATGGAGGTGCTGCCACGAGCCCTGCTGGGGTGGAGCTGGGGCATCCCTCACCTCATTAGCACTGGCAAAAGGCCCAGGATTTGGCTGGCTTTTCTCTGAAGGGAATGGGTACTTGGGAACTTGCCTTTGATTTATAATTAACAGGTTGTCAGGACACATCCAACAAAGGGAGGAGGGCAAATTGATAATAAATTCTCTACAGCTGGAAATATTACACTCAAATGTAATTAGCCTTCAGCCCAGAAAGAAGCTTGAATATATTTGGCTGCTTATTTAATCTTTTTCTAACCCAGACAGGTTTGCTGTGGCCATACCAAACAACTCAGCTCAGTTTCCCTGGTGTGGAGGACAGCTGGAGTGCTCTTCTCTGCCCCAGCCCATCTGCCCAAAGGGAAAAGGAGATGGACTTGCTTTGTAACTTTGATGATAGTGAAGCAAGGAAATAGGAATGCCCTACCCATAGAGGCTGTGAAGCATCCAGCAATCCAGTACTTTTTAAAGATCAAGTTACACCAACATCTGCTAGGCACAATTTAGGTGTAGCTAATACAGATTTGGCAGTGGAGGGGAAGTAGAAGAGATCTCTTTGGAGGTCATTTCTATACTTCAGCTCTACATGGCTTTAAGACCATTAGTACTGGTTTGCATTGGTTTTCATATCCTAGATTATCTTGTTTAGATACTGTAAATTGAGATAAAGGAGTACTGCTGTTGCTAAAGCATTATGTGAGAACTGTAGCCCTATCCTCTGCTTCTTGTTCATTATGGATGAGTAGCTGGATTATCACCCAAAAGTGCAGTTCCTCGTTTTGGGCTATGGGGTGCTATCCTCAGTTTGGTGAGAGAAATAATAAGTATGAGAATAGCCATTGATGACGAGATTACAGTATTATGGTGCCAGGAAAAGCAATCATTTCCCCTTGTTTATGTACACGAACTTTTGCCCTAAGTGTCTAGCAGGTTCTGATACTGAGTGTTTATCAGCAGTCAGACTGCACACCAAAAGAAACCTTCATTAATCCAGTGTATTCTATCTTATTAATTAGTTAACTTTGTCAGATGTCAAATCACATAGCGCAACCTTTATTTCTCAAATACTATTTCTAAACACACTTTGGCTCCTCTTTTTGGCTTCTGTTGCTAATTGTTTTATATATCACACACTTGAAATGCAAGATCAGTAGTCTTAGCTTATGGCTGTTTCAGACTGTCATTGGGAATCTGCCTGTGCACAGTATGGGGCAAGTGGTAATTTCTCTGTCCAGTATTTTCAGAGGCCATAAATACTATTAAAACAATATGATTCTTTTCCTCGCGTGCATATACAACTGGAGAATCTTAAATTTACAGACTGCTTGCATGCTCTTTTGAGGGAATAGTAGAAAACAACACAGCAAAAATCACAACAGATTTCTTTCAGCTACTTAATGAATACTGTTGTGCCTCAAATGGGAATCATATAGTCACTGCAGTATGAGCTGGGGCCTCTGAGTCAAAGGTGACCAAACTGAGCTTGCAGGGGTTTGCATGCAGCTGATGCACACTCAGGGAGTGGCTCTGAGATTGGTCACCAGCCCTGGTATGCCCATCCCACCCTTTGCCTCCTGCCCTGCATCCTGGGGAGGCAGAGGGTGGAGGCTGCCGCAAGATACAGCCCCATCTCACAGTTTGCAGCTTTTTAATCAGAATTTATTAGACAATGCTAATGTGTAAATGTGTGATTAAGCAATGGTGACATCCTCTACCTCCTTTACTTGAGAGGTTGATTAATGTCGTGTTCCCATGGCCACAATAGCATAAGGTCCTTTCATATTGTTCCTCATTTCCTCCAGTGATGGAGGACTGGGAGAGGTTCAGTGCAGCTGAACATCAAATGTGTAGATTTGGACAAAAAACATCTCTGGGCAACAATATCTGCCTGAAAAATTTCTGCCACCTTTCTGTCGTCTGCAAACCTTTCTAAGCCAGACAAAGACGCTGTAGATTGGTTAGTGCTTCTGAAGGGAACCTCTGGGCAGCCTGCTGTCCCTGTGTTAGTTTTCCCCTGAGGAGCTACTCCTTGACCTCTCTGAGTTTTATGAAATATGAAACTGGATAATGAGGAAAACAGAGGTGATAAGTAATATAATATTTAAAAGAGCTATTAAAAACAAGGGCTCTTGAGTTATAATGACCAGCATTCCTAGGAAATGTCATGAATCACAAGTGGGACTACTCTTTTGCAATGAACATCTTTTGCAGCTAAGAAAAGTCCAGCCCTTTGACTGTGTACAGCTGAAGAGTTCACCTATCTGTGTTCAGTCTGGTTTCATTAGAAGCAGAGAAGGGACTACTCCTCCTGTTAACGTTCAATGAGCTCACTGCACCAGCACCTCCTGCACGCAGACTACTCAGCAGTGCACAAATTTGATGCTGTGGTTAACAGCTAGAGCCTGTCCTAGCCAAAACTGATTTAAGTGCAACAAGAAATGCATAAACTCTAGAAATCTGCTTTACTCCCTTTCCTGATTCTGCCTACTGTAGTTTCATGCTGCAGAAAGCAAGAAGAGAGCTGTCAGTGTGGCATTCACATGCCAGTTATGTGGGCAGAAGGTTGTATCTCTGATTATTATTAATGTTATTTCTTCCGGAAAAACTTAATGTCACTTGAGTATTCTCTAGTTGCCAGGAAGCAAAATGTTGTCCTACTGTGGGAATGACCATGAGTAGCTTTACATATTGCAGGATGTCCAGAGGTTTTGGCTACTGTCATCAAGGCTGCCCTTGAGTAATCCTGACTCTCTCCTGTGTATAGTCTCACCAGTCTTTGGGGAACTGAGTGGTCCGTCTCGCCAATAGAAAGACAGAATACTCTTTTATTACCTCGATATCCCTGAGTATGATGTCTTTAAGATTTTTTAACCCCCCTTTTTTTTTTTCCTCACTTTGCTGAGGACAGAGCAGGCAGGGAGCATGCATGCAGCTCTCCTGGTGGATCTGAGTGCACATGAATGGAGGCAGCATCAGAGCTTGTCAGGGTGACATCTGTACTGAAAAACTAAACATGACCATGCATGAGCTCGAGCACTGTCTCATAGCCACAGGGCTTCAGAGCTTCATCTTTACCACCCTCCCAGTATTATTTTGCCTGATTCCTGTTAGCACCTCACAAGACCCAGGCAGATCTGGGGAGAAGATGTCAGACAGGCTGCTTCTGGTAGTCAGGAGGGAAGAGATCACCCTGTCTGGGGATGGTGTATACAGAGGTGAGCCACTGCTTTAAGCCTTCCCATTTATTAGCACAGATGCTGCACAGCATCAATCAGCACACAGCAGGTAATTCAACCAGATTAGAAAAGGGAAGAAAGCCAGAGCAGCTCTGTTAGCAGAGGGCATCTGTGCCCCTGACAGAAGACCCATATCCCTCTGCAGTGGCAGGTTCATGAAACACTGTCAAGTGTGACAGGTTTGCTGGGTATAATCAGTAATCCCTTCAGTCTGCAATAGTGAAGCATTACCATGACTGCTTTAAAACAAGTCAGCCTTCAAAAGCTGGGGTAAACGTTCCTGTACTCTGACCTTCCTGAGCTTCAGATGTAGGCTCACAGGGCTGGTGAAATGTGAACAAAGCCAAGCCTAACAAACACACTCCTGTAAAAAAATTACAGATGAAAGGCATACTGATAATGATTGCATAAATAACTGTTGGCTGCCAAAAAATAGCGCCAATTCAAAGATCTGAAAGCATCTTCTCATGAAATCATTAATGAGGACTGGGAAACTGAGGCAGAGAGATCTAGCAGGTTAGCTTTTCGGAGATACCGGTTTTCAGATCTTTGAGAATTTAGGCTAAAGCAGATTGCTGGAGCTGCCTTACACAGGCTTTCCCACTCAGACATTCCCACCTGGAGCATGCTGACATGTTGTCCTACAAACCTTCTTGCATGAGTAACCTTTCTGCACTGATTTCCTTCTAGTGATCATTCTTTCATCCTTGCCACTTAGTGATGATTTTGGTTCAGTCCTTACCTGTGTATTTGGATCTTATCACAGTTCTGTTTCCTGTGAATACATCAGAACACAGACTTATAACAGGAGCTCTGAGCATACTGTCATAATCACATGCTACTGAGCAGGACATGCTTGATTCAGAGGAATGTGATGGAGAATCAGTGGAAACATCCATGCAAACAGCAAATCATGCACCCACTGAGATACATTGCCTGTGCATTGGGGTACAGCTACTTCAGCCAGGCTGAGCCAGTCTGGTTTCTTGGTGCAAAGGCCCCATCCCCTTTCCTACAGCCTGTTGTGGCACTTGTTGGTCCTGTACACCATGAATTGAGTCAACTTGCCAAGTAGACAGAGGCAAATCCTATCTGCAGTAGAAGGCTGTAGGGACTCGGTGAAGGGATGTGGAAATTTCAGCACAAAGGAGGGCACAGGATCACATGGCTCAAGCCACTGGGAGAAGGAAGCCAGAAAGAAGAGGGAAGAAGCAGGATGTCCCTGTGGTGATGGAAAAAACATCTGTCCTGTAGTTTTTGTTAAGGTTTCACCTGGGCTAATGTCAGCCATGCAAAAACTGAACATGTGGCATCTAGTTACCTCTGGATATATATATCCACATGTGAAGCAGGAACCTAATGTGAAGTGATGCTTAATGACAGATCTGTGCACCCAGAGCTGCTAATAGTAGCTGGAGCTTGGGTCATGGGATCTCAGCTCTTGAGGTCAGCACTGAGCTCTAAATATCGAAGAACTGACTGTAGAGGGAGCCTACACACCTTGTTTCTAGGCTGCTCGAGTTATTTCAAAAGGCTCATGTTTGCACTTGGTATTTATTTGCACCATGAGAACTTATTTTATGACTGAGAGAAACAAAGTGTACTTTATGGTTGGCTCATATAATACTAACACATTTTTCTAGGATGATAATAGCACTATATTTGGCAAAACCCTCCAGTTTCAGATTATTTTGCATCTAGATCCAAAAGTCACAGCTTGAGCTCATTTCTTCCTTGCATGTTAATTACCACTTAGTATTGTGCAACCCAGGAATATCTCCCTTGGTGACAAAGACAGCTCAGTGCACAGCTCTTACTCCTCAGCTTTTGCCGTGGCACAGAGCATGATGTGTTCATGGAGTTTGTCCTCTGAAGGTTTCATTTCTGCAGTCATGAGGTGATATGGCTTTTGCCAAGACCAGGAGCATGATGAGCTGCTGTACCACTGGCATTTGGCCTCATGGGCTGCTGGAGTGCTGTGTGAGCACTCTTTGGGCCAGGACAAGGATGCTGGCACTGCCCAGGGAGAGGGAATTGGCCCTAGGGCAGCTTGGCTTATTGTGAACCTGTGCCATTGTCTGTAGGGTCCTGCTGCTTTGTTCTCACTTCCCAAGGAGATGGCAAGGTCACCCCACAGTGTGCTTGGGGTTTGTGGAGCTGCTCTTATCAAAGGGTGCACTGATAACAGGTTACCAGAGTGAGAAAAGGAGTCCAGGCAGCCCTGTAACTCCTGGCATAGAGCCTGGAGGGTGTGCTGGCTACGTCAGGAAAAATGCACAGGTTTTTTTAAATGCTGACCAGAGAATTTTCCTGAGCCCACTCACCCACCCATTTCACAAAACTCCTCCAAGAGCTGTCTGGAAGGGGTAACTACATATATCAGCAGAGTCAAGGATGGAGCTGTGCAGATCAGCCTTCCCAGCTCTGGGATGTCACAGCACAGGTGCAACACACACCATCTGTGGTTCTCCCTGTGTCTCTATCCAGCCTGACACCACAGGCTCCCAGGGCTTCAGCTTCCTGTTGAGCAGTCCACTGTGACTGCAAAGGACAAGCCCCAGCCCCAAAGGGGCCTTAGGTTTGTTATTTTTTTTTGCATAGCTGAACTGCTAATACCTGATGCAAAGGTAGCAGGACCTACCTGAGACAAGCAGTGCAAACAGTGTGGGTATTACAATGCTAGATCCTGCTCAGAGGATTGATAAACAACCAAGGCTGGGCTGAACTGGGGACTGAGGCTGCACTGTAACATGTTTTTCTGCTGGTGGTGAAGGTGGGCTTTGTTGCCATGACAGAGTGGGTAACTGCGCCCAAAGCTGCCTGTCAGGGGCTGAGGTGGTGCCTGTTTCACTGTTCTCAGCCTGGACAGGGTCACTCCTGAGTTGGTTTAAGCACATTGATTCATCCTATCCCATGTGTAGAAGCTTCTTTTGGACCACCAACAGGAGTGGGAGCTGCTTCAGGCCTGGATAAGAAAGAAGAGGCAAGTTAAGTAGGTGTGATGTGAAGCACAGGTCAAAGAAATCTTGTGAATTCAAAAGGGAAGAAAGAAAAGAAAATAGGAGAAAGCAAACCAGCAAGTAGCAAGCAGCTTTGCAATTTGGAACTGGCCCTGTTCCAAGACTTTAGAATGTAGTTAATTACAAGCATTTTATTTTGCAGTAAGGTCTTGGGGGTGTAGTTGCTTAATAGGTTCCTAGATTACACACATCGATCATGTACTTACTGCTGTGCTCAGACAGGGTGTGACAGCTGCACAGCCCGAGGTGAGGCATGGGGCCACCCCTGGCACCTCACCAGGCTCAGAGCAGCACCAAGAGTGGTGGCAGGGGTTGAGGCTGTCCTGCAGGAGTCAGAGCAGGGGTGTCCTGTCCCAGTGCCGCTGCTCTGAGCAGCCTAGGAGGAGTCAAGGTGACAAGGGAACAGAATATTTTATAACCATTTCCATCATCAGGGGGCTCCAGATCCCTGCTTTCTGGAGCTCTGTCCTGGCCCATGCCTTTCTCCACCTCCACGGTGGGAATGGCTGCTCTGCAGAAGTGCCCCACTGGGAGAGGAGAAAGGGGTGGCTGTCTGAAGAAGATGGTGACCCTCTGTCTCATCAGACAAGACTGCTCTGGAGCAAGGTGTCCTGGCCATGGGGAGATGGACAGGAACAGAGGGACAGGAGGAGAGACTGCTCTTGTCCTTTGAGACCAACTGCTCCCAATCAAAGTTCCCTAACTCACCTCTCTGCCCTGCCTCAATCTGTGACAGCCCCCTTTGACTCCTCCTGCCACCCCTGTTTTTGGCCCAACCCCTTCAGAAATCCTGTTTGATACCTGAGGCAGCAAAATGCCATCAACCAGAGGACTGGGTTGTCTAAACCCAGCCCTAATAGAATGAAAGGTGGTATAACACTACGAGAACTGATTTTTCTGAATTTCTGACAGCCTTGCTCCTTGCATATCACCATGCAGTTGTTAGGATCACTGGTGTGAATGTGGTCTAATGAGAGGCAGGCAATTACAGAATTCCTCCAACTACACCATGCCAGAAGATTTCAACTTCAGAGTCATTATGAACAATATTCTTGGATTCTCCATGTGGTCCTCAGCTAAATCATCATTCTAGCACTTCTGTGAAGCCCATAAACACTTACTGGCATCATAAATTGCTCTTTAAATGACAGAAAGCTTGGAATCAAACACAAAACACTTATTAAAAAGAACAATAAAGCAGTTAACACTGACCTAGGAAAATTGTAATTGGGATCAACCCATATTAAGCAACATATTTAAGGAAAGGCTTCTTGACTCTGGGCTTGAATATTTTTTTCCAAATGCAAGAGGAGTTCAAATATATTTTGCAAGCTTGAATCTTTGGGGAGTTAAGTATCATAAGCACACAGCTGTGATGCAGTTTGTCAGAGTTTGTTTACACAATTGTTATTAGAGTTTCCAAAAGAGCCTTCTACTCAGCAGGAAATGAAGCTATTTCTTCTGCTCAAATTGCTTTAGAAAACAGTCCTTTTGTAGCTGAGAAATGGCACATTGGTCTGTGAGATTTCATGTCCAAGCCTGATGCCTCTGACATCCAAGGTGCTTGGAAGTGATGTTCTGTCCCAGTAGAGGAGGAGGTATCCAACACTACTTGTCATGGCAGGTGCTCCAAAGTCTTCTCTTCAAGACAAGCTAAGAGCTCTTGCTCTCAACTTTTATTTCTATTTCTTAGCCTGTGTTGTAAATGTTTGGGTTTTGATATCTTGTAATTTGGTTTTGTGAATGTTTAGATGTTGCCATAGGGTTTTTCCTAGTTTGCTGAGCGTTCATATTGAAGGAGAAGCTTGTACCTTCTCACACTCGTGAATGTAAACACAAAACCATGTTTTGTAAACATTAGCAATGTTATAGATTCCTTCTCCAAGAGAAGGGGAAGTTGAATGACACCTCCTTGACCTATGTGGTAGAGAGGTGGAAATACCACTCTCCAATTCATGCTCACCCAACAATAAATATATATATATAAAAATAAACTAAAGCAGTATCTTCCTACCTGCATGCTCTGTGAACCCAGAACCTGTGCCCCAAGTCTCATTTCCCTAAAAAGCCCGCACAGTAATATTTAGATACCTAGCTGCACTTCTGAGAGATAATGAAATGTACCAATGACACAAATCCACTTGCAGCTACAAGTGAGGTAATACAAACACAATAAACACAGTTTCTCAGGGTCTTCAAGGGTAAAGAAAACTATCAAGGAGCAATGGCAGTGTGTCAGTAGTTAAGTCCAAAGGGAATGTACAGACCCAACATTCAACTTTTGTTAGAGAATTTGGACTGAGTTCTACCAACCCATCATGAATCCAGACAATCCTGCTTCACTCTAGCCCCAAGACTGCTGAAATTTCAGTGGGACTAGCTAAAAGTACACTGAAAGAGGGTGGTCAGGGAAGTGGGGAGGTCAAGCATAAGGACACTAGCTAGCAGCCTAGTTTGAATCTAAACACATGCCACATGGAATAAGAAATAGAGAGCAGTGTTTTCTGTTTGAGTCTTCACATGCTAATTGCCCTTCTGTGCTGCCCAGTGGGCTTTGGTGCTTCCTTCCCTGCTGCAATTAGTGCCTTCATAATGGCCTCCAGGGAAAGAAATGAGGAAGTGGGCAGGCATCAGTGGTGGAAGAAGCAATGAGACAGTGACAGTCCCCACCAGATCTCCTGTTTGGAGCAGTGGTAGGTGAGAAGAAGCTGCCCATGCGCTTCAGTGAGATGGGACCCTTGAGCACCATAGGGTTGGTCAGCTCCTCAACAAGCATCTTTTGAAGTGAAATATCCACGGGAAAACTGAGCCACTTTACAGCTAAGGGAGTGGGTGGAATGAGATCATTGAACTTGGCACTTTGTACGGATGAAAGACAAACCCAGCACGGGGACACTGCTGAGCCAGAGCAGGTCCACTTTTGACTCAGGAGGAATTGGCTAAGTGGAGGCAGAGGAGCTTCCTGCGGAAGAGCCATTCTCAGTGGACTGAAACCAAGGCATGAATTCAAGTTAAGTGATTGCTGAAGCTCAGCCTGTTAATCAGATCAAGACAAAACCAAGGAGAAAGTGTAGGCAGCATTCACAGAAGGAGCCACAGTGGAACAGCAGTATGTCCCTGTGTGTGCACATGAGGGCAGTGTGTGTGCATGGGGGTCTTGCAGGTGATGGACAAACAGACTCCCATGACCTGCAAGGCCAGCCATGCCCACAGCACTGGTCCCACTCTGCTTTCCTGAGACTGAGGCTGCACAGGAGTTTTACAATGCACAGGCTGTTCTCAAGGGAGGTGTTTTGGACTGAGTGACCTTGTAAAACACGTCCTGACTCTCCTATGGAGCAAACTGCCCATTCAGTGCAAAAGATTACTGATAACTTCTGAATTACTGTGCTGCTCCCATAAATACAAGAGTAAGTGGATTCTGAGTGTACCAGGAAATGATGAGCCTAAATTGTCATAAATTGTCTCTCTGAGTCCCTAAGGTTGACAGTGGGTGGGCAGGGTGGTTAGTCATACCTGTGGAGACCACCCAGCTGAATGTCTGCACTTAGACACGGTGCAACAAAGTATGTAAAACACAATGTATGTAATACACTTATATAACATACAATATATGTAATACACTTACATAACACACAGTGTATGTAATACTGTTGGGCCAGGTCACAGCTATATCACAGCGATGTTAATATTTAACTGCATCTGCCCCTTGGTTAGAGCAGAAGATACTGTGATCTCAGCTTTCCCTCCTTATTTCAGGGTGTGTTTCCTCTGCAACCTGCAGCAGAGTTGTCCTATACCAGTGACACCAGTGGTGGTTCGAGTTCAGAAAGCATTCAAAACTGTCCTGGAGCCCAACTCACGTTTCTGTCGAATGAGTGCACGTGACACAGGATCTGTGCCAGCTCTGCCTTACATCAGTTTTAAGGCCAGCCCCATCGTGACAGGTCGTACCCAACCCTCAGATAGAGAGAGATCTCTGCTGGGACAGATATTGTTAGGTCCCTTCAGCAGTTTCTGGCTAAACCTTAATCAGCTGAGCATGTTTATGCATTATTTTTACCCAGCATTGGAGCCTTACAGCCACACTGACCAGACACTCTCTGCCTGATACTGCTGCTGGCAGTGCATGGGCACTCCTGTGCATCCATCAGGCATTTCTGGGATACGTGTGGCTTCACTTCTTGTTTTCTTGAGTGCCACAGGCCAAAGGGAGTAGCAGATAGACATACAGCCATCAAGGACAACACCCAGCAGGAGTTTCAGTGAGTTTGGGACAGTAAAGCTCAGCAGAGACTCCTTTCCCAGGGTGGATGTACTTTGTGGTGGTTCACACACAGGTGCTCTGCTGGGCTGATCCACTCTTTCAACAGACAGCACAGCTATGCCCGGTGCAAAATAAATCTGGCAGCTTCTGGGCAGGGAGAAATACACTGCAGACTCCCAAACTCTGACCTTATCAAGAACATCCTGTAACACCTCTGTGTGCTCCGAGATAATGAAGGGTGGCAATAGTTAAGAGAAAAGCTTTCAAGTAAGTCAATATGATAGCACGCAACAATTTTGTTTAAACTTCAGTTTGCACTGTGGTTTTCTTGGAGTTCCCAGGAACAGTAAAATCTATGAAAAAATAATCTTAAGAAATAGCCCCTAGGTCTGCTAAATGAAACTGCTGCATAGCAAGTGAGAAGCTGAAACCTGTCTGAAAATTTTCAGAAGCTCCAAAAGAATGAGCCAAGCTTTTCTCAGCCGGCACCAGGAGTGATCAGAGATAGAGGCTGAATGAGAGGCTGCAGGAATGCCATGTTCTTGTAGATGACGTATGGAGGTGGTGGCAGTATTAATTCTGCTGTAACAGTCAACAGTGCTGAGTTTCAATATTATTTATGTGTACTTGAAAGTGACAGCCACTGGATGAGCAATCGTGCTTCCCCTCACTTCTGTGACCTCCTTAGTCCCCTCCTGCTATTTGGCAGCCCTGTACTTATTATTTTTTGCACACACAGAGTATTTTCTGACAAAAGCATAAGAAAGCAGAGGTGAACTCAGAGAAACCCAGCTTGCCTTTCCAGGCGAATGCTTAGCACAGGTAACATAGACTGCTGTTGCTTGGAGCTTTACATAGAAAAAAAACACAGAATCATCACAGACTGGCTGAGATTGAAAGGCACTTCAGAAGATCACCCGCTCCAGCCCCACCTGCTCAAGCAGGACCACCTAGAATAGGTTGCCTAGGATCAGTTCCAGATGGCTTTTGAGTATCTCCAAGGATGGAGACTCCACCTTCTCTGAGCCACTTGTTCCAGTGCTCAGTCATCCTCATGCTAGACAGATATAACCTGGTGTTCAAAGGGAAAATGCTGTGATTCAGCCTGTGCTCATTGCCTCCTAAAACATGCTTTTAAAGAATGTGCTTTTAATCCTCTCCTGGCAAAAATTCTGCAGTTTCTGCACACAGAAGTTTGGACACTGCCTGAATCAATGAATCTCCAGAAGATCTTGGCACAGTATGAACTACCAGGAATCACAGCTGGGACTGTGGTTGCAGTGTCTGAGATCTCCTTATGTTGGTCACAGGGCTAGAGTTTCCTCCTGGATTGTTGGCTTTATGGAACAGGAGAGCAACGGGAGGAGAATTTCTCATATTTCTCAATTTCTCAATTTCTCAAACCTCATAGAGAGGTTTTCAAGTCTCTGGTTTTGTCCAGGAACAAACAGGACTTTCCTAAAAGGTTCATACTCAGAGGAAGGAAGATTGAACCGGAGCAGAATAATATAATAACAAAGCTTTATGTGGTGGGAAAAGAAAGAGAAAATCTTCCCTGGATATAGAAAAGTCAGTGAAAGATTGGCTGGGAACACCTTTGATTTCTAGAAGATAAATAAGGATCTTCCTTGTTGAAAGCTGACAAATTGCTTAGCAGTGCCACCTGTCTGAGCAAAAGCTGTTATCAGGAAGAATGTGAACGAGGCATTCCTGGTACTTTAGTAGCAATTGCCATTTCAATTATGATGCTGAAAGGAAAGAAGAATGATCTTGAAGCGGAAGGAGGTTGGTGAAGTTGCCTTTGAAACTCTCCCATGCTGGGATGAAGGCTGGGAGAGTGACAGCCAGGACCTGCCAAGCATGAGGTGTGTGACAGACAGCCTTCCTCAGCTGCACAAACTGCTCCAACATGTGTAACACTGGGCACCCCTGCTCTGCCACCCTGTGCTGCATGGGCAGTGAGTCTGGGATAGGCTCTGCTCCCCCTCACCCCATGGGAACGTGGTGAGGTCTGCAGTCCTGCTGCAGATGAGGAGAGGATGAGCTCCATGCTGGTGCCTGCCTGGTAAGCAGGAACATAAATGTCTCCTTGGCTCTGCTGGCCCAGGAGCAGTTTGTTGTTGTAACACACCACTGGAGGAGGATAATAATTTGAGGGGTTAGGAGGGTGCCAGCTGCTGTACTGATGCATATATGGAAATTACTCGGTAACATTACTCTTTTCACTTATTAAACAAACCCCAAATAAATCCTTTTTGCTTTTCTTCAGCTATCATTTTGCTAAAAATACCATATGAGCTAAGCCTCTAAATAATATTTTCATAAAGTTCATCTCTGAATCAGTCTCCTAAATCTAAGTTTCAAGGAGCTGGCAGTTAGTCCAGGAACTTCTTGTTTACTGAAATTGGTCCATTCCCCATCTCCTCATCTCGGTGCAGAGGAGCAGATATGTGGGACTAGAAACACTGGCTCCCCTGAAGGATGGATGGTATATTTGCACCCAAGGAATGCCAGCCACCCTGGCAGCAAATGGCACCATCCCAGACTTTAAAGACCTCCCACTTTCCCCTTTCCACTGCTGCTGGCCATCTCAGAGCTGGAGGAGCAGCGGTGCCGTCCCTTGTCCGTGGTTGGTGACGTTCCCTCATCATCCAGCAGCCTCAGCTCTTGGCTGCTCCATGTCTGCAAGGGCTGAGTGAAGGGTTGCAGTCCTGCTGAGACCAGCTGCCAGTGGGAACAACCCTGCAGCAGGAAGAACAGCCTCTTGCAGAGGATGCCTCCCAGTTCCCGGTGCCCAGGGCTTTCCGCCTGCTGCATTGTGGGGACCCTGCCAGGGAGCGGCTCCCCAGGTTTCCTGCTCTCTGCACTCCCCTTATACAGGGCCCCCTGTCAAGGCCTGGGTGTGGTGACTGAAAGCTCAGCCTAGAAATACAGAACTCATCCTAGGCACTTCCTTTGCCACCTACATTATTTTACTTGGGCCAACTCCCCATGGTGCAGGTATTACACTTTCCATCCAGCCACTGCAGGGGAAAATGGGTAAAACTGCTGCACCCTTTTCAGATACACTCAGCTTGAGTGGCCTTTGCTTCAGTTCATCTATTTACTCAGGATTTGGGGATCTTAGACCAATGTAAACAATTTCTTCATCTTTGAATTTGTTGAATCATTCTTGCTTTGTGCCTCTACATCAGATATTTACATCTTTATGTTTTTTTTCTTAAATACTCTCAGATACACTCAAGAACATTTGCTAGGGAAGAGAAAATATAATAAATCCCGTGTAATAAATACACTGACATTTAAAATCAAATAAACTTTAAAACAACTGAGTAACTGAAGTACACTGTGGTAGGGCCATATACCCAAAAATATCCATTTTAAGTAGTGTGCTAAGAGCTGGATCATGGACAGAGAGCGTGTTCATCCAGCTAAGCAGCCTGATAAGAGCAGTCTGGTCCCTCTTCCTATTAATAAAACATGCCAATAAAACAGGAGGTGAGAACCCAGCTGTGAAGAATTCCTTTGGGTTGGTATTGTGCAGCCAGGACAACGGACATGATGTTATAGCAGAGATAAACTACAAAAACAGAGCGAACTATAAATAGATTGTAACTGCTAAGGGTTTCCAAAAACAACGACAGGGAGAATAGAGAAAGGCACTGAGAAATTACCAGTTCCCATCCATCCTTCCAGGATGAGTTGAGCTTTCTCTGGTCCATTTGGAGTGTGCTGGGTCTCTGCTCCTGCTGCTGCTCTGAACTCACCCTGATCCTGCAGGTTTTTTTTTCGTTTCTGCAAAGCTGTTTCTCAGTTCTTTTTCAGTGATGTTAAACATAATTTGCTATTGTCTTGCAAAGACAGAAAGAACAAATCTGTTGAGATTAGATAATTTTTCACATAAATACAAAATGTATATTTATTCTCACATGTGGACTATGATCAACTAAATGTGAAAGCTCATGGAGTAGAATTCTCTTCTACATCAGATCATACTGTTTCCACCCAAAGCTGCCCATAAGATGGACAGTAGTGGTTTAGGGGAATTTCTCTGTTACTTTCTTCTTATACATATGAATGCTGGCATTTTTGTTACACTGGCCACCTTAGTGGTCTTTTACACTCCTGAGAGTTCCCAGCCAAAAAAATGCAATAGAAAGGGGAAAAAAAAAAAAAAAAAAAAGGCATGTTGGGAATATTGAATATAAAAGTAAAACTGAGAAACAATATGAAACAGATAATAGAGTCCAATGTAAAAATCTCTGCAAGGGATTTCATGTGTTTTTTTTTTTTTTACTCCTTTTTAAAAAAAAATGGAATTCCCAATTCAGAAATAGCTAGGGAGGTATATAGCTAGAGAGGGGCACTCTCAGAACTCTTCATTGCACCAACACCATGATTGATAAGATTTAAAAGTTTTATCTTTATTCTCATAAAGTGGATCTAGAAACTGTAAAGCAAAGTCCTTGTATTAGTATTTAGAAATGCTGGCTTCCAAGCTTAATGGAAACTGAGTCATAGGGGAGGGATGTGCAACAATGAGGAAATCACAAACAGAACCGATGTGATTTCTTCTGACTTTCCAAGCAGAACTTGAGACGTGCAATTGAGAGAGGAAGTGACCTTGTGATTCACACCTGTCTGATAACATGAGAGGGAACATTTTTATTTTATTAAGCCTTTACACCCATCTCTGGAAGTATACCTTGTTTATTCCATTGTGCAAAATAGCCTCTGGTGAACTTGGCTTGTCTTATCTTATGACTGAAATGCTTGCTAACTCTGAGTCATCAGCAAGGATCCTGACAAACATGCTGTGGAATTATGGCATATTTATCTGAACAGGAGGGTAGAGCCTGGTGTAACCTCTTCATTGGCCTCCATCATGAGGGAAGCCATGTATAGACTCTGAAAATGGGTATGCAGGAATCCTTTTTTGTCTGGCTGCCTTTTCTTTAGCTGGCCTTAAAGAAACTGGTGAGTCCTTTGGGTTCCTGAGCCTGTCTCAGATCCTGAGTGAAATCCTAGCAAGCAGATGTTCCCACTCTTGTGTGCAGAGACACATTGCTGCTGCTTTCCCTCAGCAAGCTGAGTCAGGCTATCATCTGTGAGCACCCAAATGTGTGGTACCTGATGTTCTCCAGTGGCAAAGATGAGTGGTATGCAACCACCATGGGGGTGAAACAGCCCTGGGTTTGGGTGATAAAGCACAGGCCCAGCAGGATCCCATTTGCCTTAAGCAGATACTGCTTCATTCCAAGAAAGAGCCTGTGCAAGGAAAGGTGTGGGGTGTCAGGAAAGGAGACCTGGTGACTGCAGGGGGGATGAGCCTGGGAGAGCCCCAGGGGCTGTTGGCACTTAAGCCCTATGTGACCTCCACCTTCTGCACCTAAGCAGTGAGAAGAAAAGCTGAGGTTGTGAGAATGAGTATACACTGCAGATTTAGGATGGCTTCCTCAAAATGACAGATATAGGCTGTCTTCAAAGTGGTCAGTACTGATCTGATGTTTCCTATCCTGTCATGAGAGAAACAGTGCTACTGTTTTGCTTTTCCTTTCACTCTCCATGTTTTTTTTCCCTCATTTAGATTTCCCCTTCTTTCTGCATGCCTCTATTTTCTTCTGCTGTTTCAGCTGCTGTCTTAGCAGTGAGTACAGATTCCCTTGGTTGTATTCTACAGTTCCAAGTGCTACATTTATTTATATTTGTTCCTGGGATCAAGATGGTAAAAATAGCTTACAGTCCATGGAAATACTGAGGGAGGGGAGTATAGTGTATTGGGTAATTGCTTTAATGAATTGCCAAAAGGTGGAAACCCTGTTGATTGGAATGGATTTTTCCCATGTCTCAAGTTCATCCTACAGCTCACTGAGTTGATCTGGAGGCCTGGGAAAGGACATATTTCTTTGAGTACATTTGCCACCTATTAGAAAGAAAAAGAGGAAATCTGGAATGGGAAGAGGGAGATAAAAGAAGAAGATGAGTGTGGGTGTGGGAGGAAGAAGAAAGGTTAATAAAGTGAAGGGAAAAAAGCCAACAGCAACAAAAGCCAAAATATGGGAACTGTCAGAGAAAAAGCTACATGTAATTTAGTGTCTTGACCTGGAATGTAATTGTACCATGTGTGGGAGAGGGCAGCCTCAGCATCTTTAATTGCTCCATAAAGTGGTCTCACTCTGATCTTTAAAAATCCACTATTTATTTCATCTCCAAAACTGAGCTCTCCAAAACTCCTTTTGGAGAGCTTTTCTAATTCTTACCATCTTCTGCTGTGAACCAAGCCTTGCCATTAACATCTGTGCAATGCACTTTGAGCTGCCACTGCCTGGTTCCCTGCTGCAGTCTCTGCTGTGGGGTCTGCAGTGAGCAGAGGCTCAAGTAGTCCCCGAATGCAAACAGATCTGTGGAGATTCCCACTCCTTCTCCTGGCATGGAGAGTGGAAGAAAGGGCTGGTGTAGGCAGTCTCCTGGCCTAGGTGTGAAGCTGACTATTTTCACCTTGCTACTTAAGGCTATCCAGTCTCAGCAGTTTTGTCTGGGGGACAAATATTTGGTACAATATGATGCTGAATCAAGTGAGATAATAAGCAGGGTAGATGATTGCTGCCCAATCTTGTTCTCAGGCACTGTTTTATTCAGCAAGAGTCATGTGTCTGTATGGATCTTAAACCTAGGCTGTGGTTTTCTGCAGAACTTTATCGTGGAACTGCATAACCTTATCAGTGCTGTTATGTAGGATTATGCCCTCAGGTGCCTGCAAAATGGGTGATGTCACTGCCCCACTGCTGACAGTGTTCCAAGAAGGACTTTGAGGTTTTAAAGTGATTATCTCATGCACTGGCAGAGGTTGCAGTAAAGTTTTAACTTTCCGGGATTAATCCCGAGTAGGTATTGATCAAAATGTCTCACGCTGTCATCCAGGCATGTATAAATGGTAATCTGGTGCCACATGTGTACAGGGAGTGTATGTGCCTTCCTCCCCGGACTACATGGTTCTCATTCCATGTCCAAAATAGCTGTAACATTGGGGCTCACAAACAGAGCTCCAAATGAGGATGCCTGTGATTGTAATTTAGTTGTACTTCTATGTCTCTATTTTCTCCGCTCCCCTTTCATCACCATTTCTGTCTGCTCTTTCCCTAGCTTGCTCCCTTTACACTCTTCCCCCTCCTTCTTTCTGTTTCTGCATCTATTTTTACTGCTTCTGCTCTTCTCAACAGTCAACAGCTTCCTTGGCTTTTCCCAGGAACAAAGAGCATAATTTTTTACTGTATGCATAGGATAGAATATTTAAAATGATGATCCAGAGATCTGTTCTCAAAAATTTAAAAACATTCTTTCATGAGGTTTCAGTTACAGGCGTTGTGTACGATCCCATCATCTTGCTGTCCTTAGATGTGCTCAGCTCCCACAGCATATGAAGCTGAAGTTCCAAGAAAACAACACAGAAGCCAGGAATTGCTTGCTGTAGAATAACTGCAGTAATGCACACTTTCATGCATCTGCCACCATGATGTTTTAGATTTCTTTGACAAACTGGAGCCTTGCAGTACACTGATATGGTGGCAAATAAGCTGTTTTTGGACAGAGAACTTAAAACACAGGTTAACACTGAGAAACCAAGGCTGCCATGACACCATAGATGCCAGGTGGTGGAAGTGATTTTACTGAATGAATCCTTGCCTCTATGACCAGCAGCTTAGCTGCAGGGATATTAGGGAGAATCCCAGATGTTCTCTGCCTTGACCTTAGCGCTGGTCTTTCTCAGGCTTTCTGGCTTCTGCTCTGACAGACTGTGATGCATGTGCTGTCCATGACCAGACCATAGTGGAAAGGGATATGGGAAATTTGACAGTGGGTACTAGACTATGCTTTCTTTTAGAGAAGAAAGTAATTCCAGAAGCAAGGTTGCAACAGTAGACTGAATTCACTGTCAACTGAATCTGGTCTAGCTCCACTGACTAGCAAAGAAGTGGCATAGTAACTACAGCAATAGATTTCTGAAAGAATAGGAATGCTGGGCATAGCTACATTGGTGCATGGCATTCAAGGGGCTAACCCTCATGATTCTGAGTTGAGCTAATATTCCCTAGTGTAATAGTGGAAGGTGTCCCTGCCCATGGCAGCAGGGTAGGAACAAGATGATCTCCAAGGTCCCTTCCAAACCAAATCTTTCTATGAGTCTATGGTAATATTCAACAGGGACAAAACCAGTATTTCTTTATTGGGGTAAGGCTTGAAGAGCAGTGGGTGTTTAATATACCCTTGGATGTGTGAGAGCAGCACACAGTCTGATTATCAGGCTCTGTCCCTATTTCTTTTCTTTATGGTATTCCCTACAAGACAATCTCCTCTCCAGTCACTCAAAGCTGTTGGAAGAAACATTATCACCTTTGACATCTCAGCATTATTGACTTTCCAGTTAGCCCTGCTGGGATAAAAAACTTCTCTTGCTTGAAACCAGCCATCAGAATGTTCCTCGTCTCCCCCTGGACCCAAAGGTGATACATTCATGGCCTCTAAACTTGAGTATTACAAAATAGCATAACCAGGCATCAAACCAAATTCCCTCAAAAGCATATTCTGATGCAAGCACAGGAGTGCACCCACCTAGAGATCTGCATTTTTGCTGAGCTCAAACCATAGCATCAGTTTTCATGCCAAATCGCCTGTATAGTTATCAAAGCTATGATTTGCACCTGTTTTTAAAATTGTACTTTGTTTGCTGGAGGCATCTTCGATAGACATTGTCTCTCTTTGACAGATGCTCCTTCTCCCAAGAGAATACAGTTGCCTTGGCCCTCATGATCCTGAGGTTCAAAAACCCCACTATTGAATCTCTGATTTGATTCATGGTGTTCTGCACAAAACATGTTCGCATGCACACAAAATGCACCCTGGTCCTGGCTCCCTCTTTTTTTCCCCCCCTTCCTCAAACAGCTGAGTAGAAAATTGACATGACTTGTTTTCCATTCATTTCTGAGAAAGAAACACTGTCATTTCTCTTTTAAATATTTGAGAGATTTTGTGGAACTAAATTTAACAAGGTCATATAAAAGCCTTGTTGAACAGGTAGATCAAACTTTAAGAAAAAAAATTGGGTTTTGGTCTGTTGCAGTTTTTGACCCTGTATTTATGCTACAGAAGGAAATGGTCCCTGAGAATTAGGTGTGTACAGATGCTGAAGCAGTGCCCTGGAGAAGTAATTAAACTTTGGCAGAGTATCAATTTCTATTTGTGGAAGCAAAGACTACAGGTCTTTTGAAACAACTTTCTTTCTGCCCCTGCCGTCCTGCAGGAAGCCTGCATCACTCACGGATGCTTTTTGCACCAGCTCGTGTGCGCTTTCCCATTTAAGTCTGCTTTACCCTCGCACCTATTTACTTGTGGCAGCCGCTGCGGGAGCTGCCCTTTGCGGCTCGGAAGGAGTTAACCGGGTTTATTACATAACCCGTTTAACACTCGGGATGAATAGGAGTCGCACGCCCCTCCTCTCCTGCACCCTGTTTGCTCGCCCCGGCCCGCACTCCTCCCCGGCCGTGTCAGCCCGGTGCCGCTCGCCCTGCCCCGAGCCTGCCCCGTGTGCCCGGCTGTGCTGGGTGTGCGCCCGCATGTCCGCCCCGCTCCGGCTCCGCTCATGCCACCGGCGGCATCGCACCCCCGCCTGTCTGTCTGTCTGTCTGTCTGTCTGTGTGTGCACATGAGAAGAGACGAGCGAGCGGAGGCGACACCGTCATGTTCGTAGGCAGTGCCGGCAGCCGATGCGAAGTGTGAACGAAAACTCTGCCACCTCTCGGGCTGCTGCCAGTGGACAGACCACCCCACAGAATGCCATCTTTTGATGAGGTTTTGAAGGAGGCTGGGGAATTTGGAAGATTTCAAAAGAGGGTCTTCTTCCTTCTTAGCCAGACAGGCATAACTTTTTCTTCCCTGTTCGCCAGCGTAGTTTTCCTTGGGCGAGCACCAGACAGCTTCTGGTGCAGGATCCCCGGGGCGGCTGAACTAAGTGAGCGATGTGGCTGGACACTGGAAGAGGAACGAAACTTCACGGTGCTGCCCCTGCAGCTGGGGAACGAGTCCGCCAGCGGGGAGTGCCAGAGGCTGGACGTCACCTGGGACACCTCTGCCAGCTGCGCCAGCCCGCTCGCCCGCTCCGGCAATGGCAGCGTGGGCAGCCCGCCGCTGGCCCCCTGCCACGGCAACTGGGCCTACGAACAGCCCCACTCATCCATCGTCAGCGAGGTAAGGAAAACACCACCCCCTCAGCGGCGGTGTCTGTCCTGGTGCGGGATTGCAGCAGTAAAATGGGATTGCCAGTCCAAGGGTGGTTGCTTTGTTGGCTAGTTGTCCTTTCCAGGTTTATTTAATTTTGAGCCACAAGCAAATCCAGACAATGAGCTTGATCCAGTGCCAGCACCAAGCTTTTAGGGGAAGGTGAGCTGATATGTATGAAAGGTGGCTGTTCAAAGCCAAGAGACCACACAAAGTCGAATACCCTGCAGAGTTGTTGCTCTGTCTGCAGAGGAATGTTAGATTAAAACAAAGAGTTAGGTCCTTGCAGCTGAGGCTTCTGGTGCTCAGTTTTGGGCCAGCAACTTTGGTGCTAAGTTGGTAAACACCAAGTGCACTCTATAACTAGGATCAATGTAGATTATCTCTTCTTTGTATTTCCAGCATTGAATATGTAAGTTTGCAGGTAATAAAAAACAACAGGTGACAGACTGCCTATCTGAGATATGGCAGGAGTCAGCAGAAGTGATTGTGCTTACTAAAGGAAAAAAAAAAAAAAAAGCAAACAAACATGCATTTTGTCCAAAGCTAACATTCATGAATATTGGTGTCAGAGAACAGCAGGCTATTATCGCTAGTGGTAAGCTCTGGCACATGCAGTGATTTTTTAACGAGGCTGCAAAAGGCCAGTGAATATGCTTTCCTAGGAGATTTGTAATGGTGCTGTGGGTGTGCTGTGGTCTGGCTTCAAAATACTGTCTGCACACTAGGAGTGTGTGTTTTAGGGTCATTCTGACAGTAATTGTCACTCATGAAGTGATGAAAGATACAAAATGTGCTTAGAGGGATTGGTTTGGAAATAATCAAGGTGCACTGCAAAATGTGTCAGCACAGTTGAGGGCTCTGGTTCCTGTCTGTCTCATGAGCCTCCTGCTGTGCTTTTTAATTTGGTGCTTGCACTGGAGCTGTGTCCTCCAAACCAGGGAGCAGGTACAGCAGTCAAAGCTCTGAGCAAACACTGACTGGAGATGCTTATCCTGTCCTTCCAATTCACCGTCCTTCTCCCATCCAGCCGGGACTGCTGTATCCACTCGCAGCCCTCAGGCTGTCCAGAGCAGCAGCTTTGCTCCCAGAGCCCTGTGTGCAACCTGAGCAGCTTTAGCCAGGTCTGTGCTCAGGAGAAGTCAGAGCACCCGACAAGCAGAAGTTCAGATCTGTCATTTGTGCGTGATTGGTGAAATCAAGGCTGCTCAGAGGGCTGCAAGTGACATGCAGGGAGCTGCTGTCAGACTTGGGGCCCTAATAAGGGTGTATCTCTGCCAATGCTGGCAGGGGAAGGCAGGGCTAGGTGGGCAGGGAGGGAGGACAAATGGTGCCTGGGAGCTGCAGCCTGGCTCTGGAACAATCCATAGGACATGGACGTGGTGGGAAGTTTATACTGCTGCTTCCAAGGTACTTCTGCTGGGGGACTGCGAGGAGTTAGACCTTAAAAATAAAAATACAGAGATTCCTTTTCTGTTGTTATCCCTTTGTTTTCCCCATTCAGCCTTGCTACAGGTGAAAGCATGCAGGCTGTGTCCGTAAGATCGTGCTCAGAGTCCGTTTATGGCAGTACTTTGTGTATCTAACAGAGCCACTGTGATTTTCCAGCAGCAATGGGTACAGCAATGGGAAAAGGAAACCAGTATTTGTCTTGCTTGGATAAATGGGAGTGAAAGGTTCAATGTTCTTGGGTAAATACCTCATTCATCCTCACTTTCTTGCTCTTTTCTGCTGGGGAGACCCTTCAGGGCCAGGGAAGAGAGGAGGGATGAAGGGATGACTGGGCAAGCACTGCTACCTGTGCTCCCAAAGCTGCAGATTGGAAAAATCTTGGAGTAACAGTCTGCTATTTTGGGACTGTCTCTCCCTGTGCCGGGGCAGCAGGTCACACCAGTGGTGTCACTGTGACTGCTAGAGGCACTCTTGCTGGCCAGGTCTACCCTGGGTGGAGGCTGCTGGGCTGTGACCTGTGCCACTTGGAACTTTTTCCCAGTTTTGTAACATTTTCTGGATAAATCATATCCCATGAGACTCAATTTCTTAATCTAAAAAGGAGGCTTGTGGCATGCATGTCCTGACTCAATTGCTCTGAGGTCAGCTACTAAAAGGGGCTTGATATCTTATAAATGAGTTATATATCCAGCAAAGAAAATTTATATCCCAGATTTAATTTAGTCTCTTTTCACCCAGCTGAGTCTCTAACAAACCATGACTCAGTTTAGGCTCTGTTTAATTAGCTCACCAAAGACTTATTTTCTTACCCATCTACTTGTAAATGCTTCATTTCGTCCATGTGTGCAGAAATGTTTCTTTCAGCTAAAGATTTCTGGCGAGTCTTGTTGAATTAGCAGTGGAAGTGACCAGGGAGACAAAGTTAAAAGGATGAGTTACAAAACAGTCTCGGGATGCCTGTTCAGGGAGAGAGAGGAGGAGGGGAAAACTCAGTGTACTGAAGGAATTCTTCCAGGCCTATGGCAAGCACAGGTCCAGTGTGGATTTGCAGTGTGACAGGGGATTCAGAGGCCAAAAGCAGACATATAAAGCATTCTCTGTGGATAGATGTCATATCACACAGGAGGTCTGGCAGCCAAAAGCACAGGCTATTGCAATAAGCTCTGAGCACCCTTCAGAAGCTAAATGATGTGACTGATCTGTAAGGAGTTGTGAAACAAATGCACTGTGGTACCTGACTTCACTGCTCAGGTTGCTCCTGGCCATTCTCTCATCTGAGATAGTTGTTCTTATGCAAAGGTGTTCACAGCAGCATCAGCACAAGGAAGTAAAGGAAAGAAAGGAAGTGTGGATTGATACAAAGCACATGCTTATCTTAAATACTACTTGGGATGCCTGCTGCTGCTGCTGCTGCAGAACTCCCAGGTCTCAGTGTTGGGGTACAGTGAGGTTCTGGGAGAATGTACAGGACGTTCCTCTTTCAGCATTTGAGGAGAAGAGCAAATTGTACTAATTTAGCAAATTGTATTGTAGGAGCAACATGTGGCAAAGCCAGTTACCTTGTTCTAGTGATGAGCAACACAGTATTGCCAAAGATTCCCTCTTAAGATCTCTTGGTGTCCAGTGGGCTCTGACAATAGGTGCCTACTTCTGCAGTGACATGGCCAAGGGGCTCTGTGCTCTAGTGCTTTAGGTCAGGCTTTTCTGTGAGGGCAATCCAGATTTAAGAAAGTTGTCACTGGTGCTGCACACACAAACCTGCACTGTGTTAGAGTTGAACAAACAAGACATGGGTTGACATAAAGGTTTCAAGATATCATTTTGAGACTCAGCTGTGTCAAGGTGTTGGGGCTGTGCAGAGAACCTTGGCCCAGTGCAATCAGCTCCAGTTTAATTGAGCATCTCTTGCATATCTCCCTGTAAATCTGCAACAGCAGCAGGATGGGAACGCAGTGGCTTCTCAGATTTTTCCTGGAGAGGGAAGCTGACAGAGTAAATTAATAAGGTAAATCAATTCCTGACTCATGCCAGCTGGTGCCACCTGAAATGATGCTGGTCCCAGCAGGTGGCTGGCACTGCTCAGGAGGGAGGGCTGGTGACAGCAGCAGCTCCTCAGAGGGTGGAGGGAAGGGAAGGACTGTGTTTCTGTGCAGCAGATGGAGATGGAGAAACAACAGGTGTGCTGAGAGGCTGCAGTGGACTGGGGGGCAACAACCTCTGGGCCAGGGGTCTGGAGGGGAGCCCAGGTCATCCCCTGAGCTCTGTAGCATTTGAAACAAAGTGTTTTGCCTGCCAGGTCCAGCTGGGTGAGCCTTATGACGAACCCATGTATACACAACATATCAAAGTCAATAAACCACACTTTTCCAGAAAACTGTGCTGAAGATGGGGTCACTGATCTTTAAGACTGCTGGGCTTTGGCACTATGCACTGTTACCCCTGAGAGACAACTCTAGCACTTTGTGACAGGGCAGCTGGAAATAGTGTGTGAAGGGAGCACCATTTTCTTCAGACACTCTTTTGTATTTGAAGAAAATTTTCTTCTGACACATTGGTAACTCCTCAAGGCATGGGCATGAGCTGCAACAGCAGGGAAATGGCCAGAGGTGGGGGAGGAAAGGAAGAGGGAGGTCTGTGTGGTCAGCAGCAGCTACAGCACAGATGGGCATATTTTAGGCAGCATTTATTTCAGCCTTTGTCAGCAGGAGTTGAGCAGAAGGGACAGATTTCTCTATGTCCTGTCTGCAGCAAATTTCACACTGTGTATGATGCCATCTTGAGATCTAACAATACTTTGTTTCCAAAGTGTGGGGTTTGAGGTGGACAAATGATCATCTGAACATAGCTTATTGCACCTGCTGGGAATCAATCTTATTCTCTGCTCGCCAGGCATTCCAGAAAATATCAGTCATCATTTGCAGAGAAATCTAGAAAGAAATAAATAATGTTTGTCTCATGGTTTTTACAGTCCCTGAGAGAAGGAGATAACACGTCAGTCAAACTCAGGGTGGAAGAAGCACAGCTGGTCTTTCTGCTATCCTCCTCCAAGGGAATAAACAACTCAATTTACCCTCAAATTGTTGTTCTAGTGTGACTGTTGTTATTGGCATGGCAGTGTATCCTGTCTTATTTTCACTGTCATGGTGGGGTTAATATTAATTAGGAGAGGGAAAAGGGAAAAGGGCATACAGAGAGCACAGGGAACAGCAAATGCTGAATTTCTTATGAAACTCTGACTAAGATTTCTCCGTATGAGGGGCTGGAGCAGTTTCTTGCAGGGGTTATGCCAGTGGGGCTGTGCTTCTTCTACTGCCATCAAACCCACTGGTACTAGTTGAGGGTTCCATTTTTTTCTTATTATTTTGAGGAAAGCTGCTGCTTTTCCCTCATTAGAAGATGAAGAGTTTCTTTACCTCCCTCTTGCTTTGGCGCTGAAGAATCAGAGAAAGAGGAGAAGTACAGAACAGGCTTTCCATGCCAGGACACTCAATCAATAAGATGATCCCCGTGGCAGGGACAAAAACTACATGAGCTTTTGGTCATGCACAGGAGAAAAACTTACAAAGCTTTCAAAACTAACCTGTCCTGGGCCTAACTAACTAACTAACTAACTAACTGGGGCCCCGAGCCCCAGTGCCCTGGCAGAAGGGTAGTGACTCACTCTGCTTGTCCTGATAAGTGCTCAGCTGGAAACAAGACAAGGAGAAGGACAGTGGCTTCATTCCTTAGCGCTCTGCCAGAAGCTTTGACAGAAAGCAAAAAACAAGGTAATTTCTCCCTTTCCACTGCATGCACTTGCAGAGCGGTCTGTTGAAGTAAGGATGTGGCAGAGATAGTTTGAAAGACCAGTGGACAAGAGGAGAAGAGCTGGCCAGGCACAAATAGGGAACATTCAGCAACAGTCAGCATCTCCCCAGGTTTCCTTAACTATGGATATCTCACCATAGAGTTTAATCCATTGTTTTGTAATTTAATTGTAACAGGCAGTAAAGCTCTTCAAAACTCCTCCCCAAGGTTGATACATTTTGAAGAGCTTTTAATGGTATGTTGTGATTTAAAACAATACATTTCTGCAGGAATATGTGTGCTGAAGTGAATAAAGCTCTCTCAAGTACCAGGAATTACATGTTTGTGGTCAGTCTGTAGGTCAAACTGGAACAGAAAATGTTTGCCTTGTTCCAAAGTCACGAAGAAATGAGAAGTTGCCACACTGCCATATTTGCCAGTCATCAGTCATGTATGAGCTCATCCAGTTGCCACTCCTTAGAGGGATTTCACCACTAATGAGCTACAGGGAGTCAGGGCAAAGCCTCTTCCTGAATCTCCCAGAGAGATCTCACTTAACTGGTTTGCTCTTTTACAGATCACTGAAGCACCCAGTGCCCTTCCTTCCACTCACACCTCTGCTCCTGTAAACCAGAGTATCTAGTTGGTGTCCAAGCCTCAGCACATGTGCAGACACTCATGACAGGGATGTATTTCCAACCAGCAGCGGATGGCTGCATGAGCTGCAAGGCTGGCAGGGAGGACAGGACTGGTTTTCCCATCCTTTAAGGACACTATAGAGGAATGCCCAGAAGGAGCTGTTCCTGCTGCCTGCCTGTGATGGCAGCACCTCATTCCTGCCTACAATGGCAGCTCATGGCCAAGGCTAAGAAAAAAGCAGTGAGGAAGCGGATCGTTTCCCAGTTTGGCCAGTTTTTTAGTCAGCTCCCTAAACAGAAAGGGTCTGTGTTCAGGTGCACAGTGGTTTGTGTCCCACAGTGGATAGAAATCCTCCAGGTGGGGGCAGGGCTGCATGCAGAGGTGGGCTGCATGCAGAGTTGAGCTGCAGGGCTGAATGCAGAGGTGAGCTGGAGGGCTGAATGCAGAGGTGAGCTGCAGGACTGAATGCAGAGGTGAGCTGCAGGACTGAATGCAGAGGTGAGCTGCAGGGCTGTGCTGGATGCCTGCTCTGTGAAGGGTTTGGTGGAGAACATGGCAAAGCTGGGCAGAGGATGTGCCTTAGCTGGAGCTGTCCAGTGAGCTCGGTGTCCTGCTTGGTGACCACAGCGAGGAGCCAGCGCGCAGGGTTCCAGCAGGGTCTCTTAGGGTGTAAGCAGAACAACAAATAGGCTTAAGATCAGGGGAAGAAAACCCTAGGGCTTTACTTTACTTTTTGATATCCTTCTGCCCCCATCCTCTGGCACTGCAATAATTGCTTTAGCATTCTCAGCAGTGTAAACATCAGCCTGTGCACGGATGGGTGTGTGAATGTTCAGAAACAGAGAGGAGGCACCAGGCCACCCCCTTGTGCGGAGGCTGCTAGCAAGGAACGTGGCAGGTGTTTGGGAGGGGTGTCCCACAGAGGGGACCAAGGACTAACTGGAGACAGTCTGAAAGTGTGGGTAAACTGCTGCAGGGGATTTTTGTCCAAGGGGTGCATACAGGGATAACTTTCATGCACAATCAAACCAGGTCACAGCTGAAGCAGTGAAGTGGGTCTGACAGACGGCTTGGATAAAGAAAAGGTCTCTGAGGAGTGTTCAAGTCTCTTTTAAAGGTTACATTCCCCTCTAAAGGTTGTTTGCAAATGAAAAGAAGGCATTAGCTGGGTGATGACTTCAATGCTAGATGCTAGTCAAACAAACAGAAGTGCTTACCTATATCAGAAATTATTTAAATACTTAGAGAATGAGATCAACCAGGACTAACTTAGGAGAACAGTTTGTGTTGTCACTAATCTTCAGAAAGAGCCTGTAGCTCCTTAGAAGTTTCCTGTATGTTACTATTTCCCAGAATATATACAATATTTGATTACTTTGTTAGAGATAGCTCCAGCTGCTGCATAAATCATAGGAAATTGCTGTACAGATGAAAGAATCCTCTCTGTTAAAGATACTTTCCCCTTCCTTTTTGGCATGCATTTGTTCTCCTGCCTTCTTTTGTGGTAGTTTATTCCTTGCTTGTTTACAGTAAAGAGAGATCAAATAATTTAAAAATAAATAGTTTTTGAAAAGGGGTCAAGGAGAGTCCCAAACTCTGGCATCAGCACAGGCAATTGCAATTGTAATTTTAAAAATCTTCTTTAATGGTCATTTTCGTAAATCCCCAGTGTTTTCCAAAATACGTATTTTGATACAGTTTGCTAGCATAGTCATAGCTTCAAAAAGCAAGAGGTTAAGCAGCATTTGAAATCTGAAAGTGTTGCTCCATAATCAGTCTATTTTAGGAAAGCATTGCAGTTGCCCTTGAGTATGACAGCTGAGAGCAGGTTTTATTCTTCTCAGAGGTTTCTGCAGCTCTTGCTCAAGATTTACAGAAATGGAAGCCAGGTGCTCATAGCTTGCCTTGGCTGAAAGGTGGTCAGTCAGGCTCCCTGGAGTAATGGGGTTGCCATCAAAACCATGACCTTGTTTAAAGCCAGTGGGGGTGGGATATCTGTCAGGTGGGAGACCTGCGAGGTGCCCCTTGTATGGCCTGTGTAGGCACCTCTGAGATCTCAGGCCCAGATAATGCTCTGGGCACTACAGCATGCGAACGGGCTGGGATGGAGCTTGGGCACACAGCACAAACTTTTAGGTTCTGGAGAACTGGAGAATGGCCAAAGAGGCTGCTGTCTCTCTAGCCCACCCTGTGGCCACTCTGCTCAAGCAGAGTGCTTGAGCATTGGTGTTGTCATGTGCTGGTGAGCACAGATGTGGCACATTGTGTGTGCTTCAGCAACCTGCACCTTGCTGACAATTAAAAATTTCCTATAGCTCACATCTGAAAGCAAAATGGTCTCTCTAGGTAAATAGTGGCAGCTGCTGTTGTCTGTGGCTTCCTTTGGTCCTGAGGCCTCATTGTAGCAAAGATTACCCCAGGTATGGATTAAAATCTCCTAAATCCCATGTAGTCTGCAGTGGTTAAATTTCTTTTATCTCGAGGAACCTCTAAAGTAATTTGCCATGCTGTCAATAGAATTACTTCATTTTTAGTTTCCTTCTAGTTTTTGTTCCTAGTCCCTTCCTTCCTCTTAACCACTTTCCCCTTCCCTTTGCTTCTATCCCCGCCCCCATCCCTGCCAGTAGTGCTAGGGAGTTACAGATGCTGCAGTATAAGGACTAGAAAAGTCTTGGAAAGCTATACCAAGAGAATACATATTCAGTGTGTCTGAAATTGACCTGAGATCTGTTTTCAGTCTACTCAGAGACTACAAGATTTTTTTCTTTTATCTAGAAGGCAGTTAGAAGCATAACTAAACCATTTCTATGAGATTCTCCTCTTACTGGCAATAACTGTGGACCCTTATTCTGCACCAGAGAAAGTCAGGACTTTGTCTTGGCACCATCTTTAACAGCATTGTCTGCAGAAGAGTGATTTGCTTTCCAGATCTGGACAATTTATGTGTGAAAGGCAGCATCCTCTTGGCAAGGAGGAGCTCTCCCTGTTCATGGCCACTTTAAGAGTGCTTGCTATGGTGCTTGTTATTGAGCAAGCATATTTGAGCATCCCCTTCCCCTGTGGACCTTTGCAGTTCTGTCATGTTTTGCCCTGAAGGTGACAAATGAGCCACCTGGGTGCTTATGCCTCTCCCTTGTTCCCACAGTATGATCTTGTGTGTGGCAATGCCTGGATGCTGGATCTCTCCCAGGCCATCCTCAATCTGGGGTTCCTGGCTGGAGCATTCATCTTGGGCTATGCTGCTGACAGGTACAGTATGAGCTCTGCTGTCCTTTGGTTTGTTGGCAGGTTGAAACCACTCTCAGTATCACCTGCAATAGGCACATGTCAACATTTTTCAGCTTTAATTCTTTTGGGATAAATATCTCCAAACTGAGTTAACAAAACCCAGCCAATATTGCTTTGATTTGGGCTGGAAACCTTATGCAATTGCACTCACCAGTCCTATTTGGACCTTAAAATGCTATGAAGTAAGCTTTTCTTGTGGTTTCTGAAGTTTTCTTGCCCATCTGAACCCATGAAGGGCAGAAGGACACAGAAACAAAAAGGAAGGTTTCAGAGGAGCTTTCTGACTGATGTTTACTGAAGGATGTTTAATGGGCACTATTGATGAAGAAAGCTGCCACCTGGGGAAAGAAGGAAGGAGTTCAGTGTGTAACTCCATTCACAGACTGCACTCATGCTTACCTCCTAGGTCATAGCTCCTGCCAACCAGTCCTCAGCTCTGTGAGAGCTGGATGAAAACATGGAAAAGTCACTCTCAACCTTACCCATTCCATGATTCTTTGAAAAGGTGTGGGCGATATTCAGGCTTGGTTAGCTAACCTGCTCCAGAGTGGGGAGCTCCCACAAGCTCTACCTTGCTCTGAAAGTAAAGAAGGGAGCCTAGTTTGTGCTTTGTGCTGCTGTTTAACAGTAGTCAACCTGTCCATTGGCCAAGAGCTCTACTGATGGTTTCAGTGACAGAGTATTTTTCTTCAGTTTGTAAATTACGTTCTGCCTGGTTTATATTTTTTGATATCTGTAGTAATAATAATAACTTACAGTATGATTTTTTTCATAGGCAAACTTATCTGTAATGGCATCTCAGACAGAAAATTTTGAATTAGCAAACAAAAGTAATTTCAAAGAGAACCTCATCTTTCCAAGGATTATAGTAATAAGGGAAAAATAAGGGAAAAAGAGGCCACGGCACAGATTAATTTAAGATATCTCTGCTCAGTGTCTGGCCAGACAATTGTGATGCTAGCACCACAAAACTGTGAAAGAACAGAGATATTACAGCCAATTATTAAAATAAAATAGTATGTCTAGGACTGCTTGTGTAGTGAACCCAATGAAACCACTGTACAGTTGTGAATGTTGTATATTGACAGAACTGGGGGAATGTGCTGCAGCCACATCATTTCACCCTTGTCTCCTTGACAGCACTCAGAAGAATGGATCTGGTTGAAAATTCCATGAAACTACAGGAATTTTTTTTTTTTTAAATTATGGCTTACCTTGGGCCCATAATTATATTTCTGGCTGGAAAGTGAAACTCCTGAATACGTTAGGCACATTTTGAAAAGATGCAATCTAAACCTAAACTGAATCTAGAAAATCACATAGAGTAGTTAAAGCAGAAATGACTTTCATAGAACTGGCTGTAATTATTGTTAGAAGACTAATCTGTGGAAACAGAAATTCTCAGCAAAAATTGCTCTTATCAAAAACCTGATCAGATCAAAGACCTGAATTGGAACATATGGGCCATAGTTTAGGTACAAAAAGACAAAGAGTTTTCTAAAACAAAATGAGGGCTGGTGAGGACATTACAAGTTTTGAAATTAGTGATGTAACAACAGTGGTAACTACCACGGGGAAAAGAGTTCCATATCGCAAGGGCCAATAGTACAAAACTTTAGAGCCACCTTTTGGAAAAAGGCTGGTCTCAAAAAGGCACTGTCAGATCTAGCATTAAAATGAAATGTTGGGGGGGAAAGAAAAATCTTTGTGTCTTTTCATGATTTCCACTTTCTTTTCCTTTTTCAACAGATATGGCAGAATCCTCATCTACCTGCTCTCCTGCCTTGGGGTTGGGATATGTGGTATCATAGTGGCATTTTCACCAAATTTTACTGTATTTTTGATCTTCCGTTTTCTGCAAGGCATGTTTGGCAAGGGAACCTGGATGACATGCTATGTGATTGGTGAGAGCTGTTACCTTCTTTTTTTCTTGATTAGGGAAAGTGAGGGATATTGGGGGGACAAAAGACTCTGGCTGCATCTGCTTGTCATTATTTTTTTTCTTGGGAACAAAGCACTGGCCCTAGAATCAGCAGACAAAGAGCAACTCAAGTCCATCCTAGTTAATGCATTTGTCTTCCAATGATTAAGAGATGAGGGAATGGATTATTCATACATAAAGGTTTTGTTATTACATAGAAGATCATCAGGATGATAAAAATCTGCAGAGCAAGCCCCAAATAAAGCGGATACACAAACAGGGACATGGTTTATTTTGGCAGAGTCTGAATGTCTTACAAAGATGCTCAGAGGAGTTAGCTGCCTCTCCTCACGGGGAGCACAGCTTGGCTGGCTGCTTTCAGTCTTTAGCTGGGAGACTTTGCTTAGTGTCAGGCTGGACACCGGGGTCCATATTAGGATTATTATTTTCCTGAAAAGGGAAAAGAAAGGGAAGCTTTGTTATAAATAGCATCAAAACAGCAGGAATACAGAATCTTTGGTAGATTATAATTTATCAGTCTATAATCTATAGCAATGAAGCTCTTTGCATAGCAAGCTTCCTTTTGACAAAGAAAGGATATTGTTGTGGTGTCTTGAATGACTGCCAGGTTCAGTAAGGCAGTCATAAAGCATGAAAAAGCCAGATATTGAGGAAGGCATCCTTCAAGAGATGGGATGTCAGATTTACCTAAAAATAAAAGCATTGTTGTATCATTGCTGTTGTCTATGAGGTTTGTCACAAGCGTTTAAAATTCCTAGTGGAATTCAGATGAATGACAGCAGAACTGCAACCAGACATAAACACTTACAATGAGACCTGGGAGCACTGTGGTGATGTATGTGCAAACATACCAGTCTGGCCCTTTTAGCATCTAAAGCCCAGAAGAACCTTGTTTTTCTGTGCCAAGTTACACTGCTGAGCAGCTCCTGTCTAAGATCAAGTGAAAGGACCAGAAGCTGCTTTTCCTCTTACTTTCATGCACATGGCTAAATTTTAAACTGAGATCTTATCTTGAAACTTTGGCAAGTGCTCTAAACAGCAATATGTTTTGTGAGAGACCCATGGCTTCCTTGAAATGGCCAAGATTTAACAGAAAGGAATGTTTTTCAATGCTCAGATCAGGCTGCCTGACTTTAGGAAAAAACTCAGAGATCCTGAGAATCTCAGGTACACCGTATTATTGCTGCAGACCCTAAAGGTCACTCTATACAAATTCTTGGACAGAGTGATTCCTCCCAAACCCCTTCAGGGATCAGCTCTTATCTCCTGGGATAACCCAGAGTATTTACCAACCTAACATCTTTTGAGAAACACATACAGGTCATAGGTTTGTTTGCTCCAGGAGGGTGGTTGCTATTAATACATTCCCAAAGCTCGTGATGTGTGCTTCAGGCTGCCCCAATAACCTCCCTTTGCTTTTACATACAATCCAACTCCTTTGGAGACAGTGCTAATCAGCTATCTTTAGGCAACAGAGCTACCCCAAGCTATGCATATGTGATGGACAGTCAATAAAAATGGTCATGCTGTCATATGTCTCTGCATTGGTAGCAAATAAAACCCATTGTTACTTGTAAATTTGTGCCTCCTTTAGCAAAATAAATAAATAAATAAATTTAAAATAAAATTATTTTTGTATGTTGCAAACTAAGGTATGTTGCTTTTACTCTGAAACTGTTGTGTTGGAGACAGTTTTAGAATAAATGGGAGGCACTTTTTCATGCATTGCTTACCTCAGTCGTGGATGTCATGGCCATGGGATATTGCCTGAAAAACAAGCATAGATTTCAGAGCTATTAGACACATTCGCAAAATAAAAACCCCACAAAATGATTAAAAAAACCCCAAACAACAAAAGCTGAAACTTTCCTAGTAAATAAACAAACCAGATTGGATCATACCTTACCTTCAGAGTAACCAGCATGATATGGTTAAACTCTCTTCCCCACAGACACCTGGTCCATATTACCTGCTGGGAACAGCCTCTGCCTGAAGGATCCCCTTGTCTGGGGCATGTGCCAAAACTGCACCAGGGAGAGTGCTAAGGACTTCCCACCAAGCATGATCATGATGCAGTCTCAATACCCTGTTGTGGCCCTATGTGATTCAGCAGCAAACACGCAGACAGAAACCCCTGTGGCTGAAGAAGGGTGCGTGAGCTGATGAGGAGGTGTCCCTTGCATTTGCCCTGGACAGCCTCAGTGACATGCCTACACTGCTGAAGACAAGATGCTGGGCTAGACCAGACCAGCCTGATATGGCACAGCCTTCATAATATTTCACCTCTAATAATTTTTTGTATAAATTGGGTTTATTTCTGTGTTACTTATTTTTTTCTTTGTCTCTGCTCAGTGACGGAGATTGTTGGTTCCGATCAGCGGATTGTTGGAATCGTGATTCAGATATTCTTTACCCTGGGAATTATAATTCTCCCTGGAATTGCATACTTGATTCCCACCTGGCAGGGGATCCAGCTGGCTATTTCACTGCCCAACTTCCTCTTCCTGCTCTACTATTGGTAATGTTGCAGTCACTGCTCTTGTCATTATTGCTATTTAAGCACCTTGAGAGTCCTGCAGTGGATCCAGAGTGGAAGATGTAGGTTAGGAAGAAGATAATTGCATATTGTTGATTTTGTAATTTGTAATTCCTTTTCGGTGAATCACAGACATCCATTACTTCAGTTTTTCTGCCCATAGTTTGCCTCTGTGATCAGCCACAACTGCCCTTCACAGAACCCTGCTGTGTTCATAAGGTTAAATTGACTGAAGTTGTTTTTCCCATCAGCCATAAGACCCCATTTCTGCCTCCCATTATCTTCTTAGGTAAAGTCTGACCTTGCCCTCAGGTCCCCTGAGCTGGGTAGTACAGCTGATGAGAAAGCAGAGCTCTAAGCCATGGTAAACACCTGTCTCAGAGCAGCCTTCCTGTGGGATGGATCCAAAGATGCTTATCCACAGAGCCTTCTCCTGAGCATTGCTTTCTTAAACACTGCCTACTGTGAACCTTCACATAGTGAATCATCTTAACCCATGGCTAGCAGAAACTGAGAGAGCCATCAGCAGTATTGTTTTATGTTCAGTTTACAAAAGAAGTACATTTGTGTGTGTGTATCCTCTAGTGATACAGCCAGAAGCTTCCTGATCTGCCTATATGTGTCATTCTATGTGTTTAGTGTTGGCTTTCATTGTTGCTGTTCTACAGAATCTTCTTTGCTGGTTGGTTACACTTTTGACAACCATTGTGCAGATACAAGAGTTAGATTTCTGATTTTCAGCTTTGCAGAGTATTGATGTAGTTTATTTTCTTCTTTCTTGCCCACTAGTATCAAATATTTTATAGAAGGCTGACTGGAAAAGCAGTCCTCAAAAGAGTTTTTTTGACTGAAAAAGACTGAAAAATCTGTGTTTTGTGTTAACACAAGGTAAAAGATAAAAGGCTTTTGTTCACTTATGATGTTACAGAGTAAAAGCCTAATTTACCACTTTTGTGTTCTTACAGGGTGGTTCCTGAATCTCCACGTTGGCTCCTGACACGCAAAAAGGGAGATAAAGCATTAAAAATCATGCGCAGCATTGCAAAACACAATGGCAAATTTCTCTCACCACATTACTCAGAGGTATGGTTATATGTTTGAGCTAGAGGTTTTTTCTATGCTTTCTTAATCTTTGGAAGGTTCAGTGGTTTTAAAATGTGTTCTCTTTAAGGGATGGAGTCACACCAGAGCAGTTGATTCTCAGACACACGGCTACTTCCTTAATTGCAAGATGGGAAAAGTGAACTGGCTGGAAATATAAGTGCTGAAAAAAATAAGTCAGTAAAACAGGGCATCAGGTCTTCCTTTTGTAGCACTCCTACTTTAAAAACTTGAGGGAAATATCAGAAACTAACCTGGGAGGCAATGGTATTTCATAGCAGTTGCCATTTTATCTGACAGAGTGAGTGGAGATAGCAGGATCCACTTTCCTGGCTCCCTTTCTATAAATTCTTTTTACAACTCCAGGAAAAAAGGGAATTAGATTCTAAGCATAAATTTGCTTCCATCCCAACAGGGAGAAAATACACTGCAAAGTTCACAACTGAGGAAGCTCTGACTGAGATAATTATTCAGAAAGTAGGATAACATGTGTTAGAATTACAGTCCTTTGGCCAGTGGTTGTGACAGAACTTGAAAGGAAAGAACTTGAAAGGCATTTCAAATAATGCTGTTGTGACATTGCAGCATTTGGCTTGTTCTGTGATGGTAGCAAGTGTCTGTCTCTCAGACCATGATTATTACAGCACTGGACTTATGGTTCAGTGAGAACAGATGTGGTTAACTGGACTGATCATTAAGGTCGCTTTCAACCCCAAACATTCTATGATTCCTGTGCTGAGGACTCGGAGCTGGATGCAGCACTCCAGGCGTGGTCTCACAAGGGCAAAGCACAGGTGCAGAATCCCCTCCCCTGCCCTGCTGGCCTCGCTGCTTTGGATGCAGCCCAGGATACGATTGACTCTCTGGGATCCAGGTGCACATTCCTGGGTCCTGTCCAGCCTCTCACCCACCAGAACTCCCAAGTCCTTCTCTACAGGGCTGCTCTGGTCTGTTCATTCCCAGCCTGTGTTGATACCAGGGCTTGCCTGGACCCAGGTGAGGCACTTGTTAAACCTCTTGTTAAACCTCATGAGATTACAAAAGGACATAGATCTGTTGGAGTGGGTCCAGAGGAGGGCTGTGAAATGATCAAGAGGCTGGAGCATTTCTCCCATGAGGAAGGGCTGAGAGAGCTGGGGTTGTTCAGCCCAGAGAAGGGAAGTTTCCAGGGAGACCTTAGAGCAGCCTTCCAGTACCTAAAGGGGAGTTATAAGAGAGCTGGAAAGGGACTTTTGTCAGGGGCATGAAGGAACAGAACAGGGGGGAATAGCTTCAAACTGAAAGAGAGCAGATTTAGATTAGATGTTAAGATGAAAATCTTCACTGTGAGAGTGATGAGGCACTGGAACATATTTCCCAGAGAAGCTGTAAATGCCCCATACTGGACAGTATTCAAGACCAGGCTGGGCAAGGCTTTGAGCAACCTGGCCTAGTATACAGTGTCCCTGCTCATGGCAAGGGAACTGGAACTAGAAGAACTTTAGTGCCCCTTCCAACCCAAATCATTCTGTGATTGTATGAATTATTGTCTTTTGCTGGGGCATATACACCAGTGTGATTCCCACATCCAGGTCAGAATTATGCAGCACCAACCATTCCCCAAGTCATGTAGCAAGAAGTTGTGCTGCTGCAGCTTCCCCTCCACATTCAGCCCTGCATTGCTACACCCTCTTCCTTTCTAAGCATCAGCATTTTCAAAGCATCATGTCAGAAAGATGTGTCTCTCCTTGCTTTTTTGTTTTCAGTTGTATTTTTTTTTAAGTATCCATGCTCATGACCTTAAGCCACTCACAGCTGCAACAGATTAACCTCCACACATCCAGTTTTGTGCTGGATCTGTTCCTGGGACTTTTTTAATATAGAATCTCTGTCATCCTTTGTGCTGTGCCCAGAGGAAAGAGAGCATCTCCAGGAAGTGCATGGGTAATGGATCAAGGGTATTTCTCACATTAACTGATATCAGACTTTTCTTTCATGAAGCAGCTCCAGAATTTTAGGCTAAGTGCTGCAAGTGTGGAGGCTCAGGGGGGAAGTGAGGGGCATTATCCCTCAATGCACTTGGGCTCAGATTTTCCAGTATGTCAGTATCAATTTCATCAGCCAAATCCCTTACATGGCTCTGGATGTTGCAGCTTTGGGTTTTTGTTGGCATGCAGAAACCACAGATGACCTTTATATGAAAAAGTATAAACATTTGCTGCTTTTGCTGTGTGAGTTACGACACTGGTATAGGTCAACCCCAACCAGAACTCATCAAATGAATTGTAAATTATAAACTCTTTTTTTCCAGTTGCTCATATTTTTCCTACCATGGAGAGTTTTTTCAAACTAATTTTCTAATTTTTGGTCTCTGTCCAAAACCAGAACAAATTGCAACCCTCTGAGTAGTGAGCTGCTTCTTAAGAGAATCTTGGAGCAAAACCTGTCCCTTTATCTACAGTTTTTTTCCTACCCTATAGAACATATCTAGACATATGTCTTTCTTGCATGCATTAACTCACACATGTAAATGTTATACACATCCATGTACATATAAACCTGCATGGCCCATGAAGAATTCAGCATGTGTAGAACTATAAACATAAAAACAATTGTGGGAAAACTGATATGTAATTTTGCTGGAACATGAAAATATGAGGGAAGTTATAAAACTTCATCCAGAGTTTTCAGTTAGTGTATCTTTGGAAACATGGCCCTGTCACTGAATTCCTGACTGCACTGGTGTGAATGGCAAAGCTCTCTTTGACTTCAAAGAACAAAATGAGGATTTGTTTCCCCTGCAAAGTGCTGACTGTCAATAATGCTTTTTCCCTTCATCTATAAAAAAGTGCTCAGTCATGCTTGGGGTTATTTTGACTTTATTAAGACATAAAAATACAAGTGGCAGTTGTGCTGAATTTATCTTTAGTCCTCTGGAAATCTAAAACCATATTTGCACAAAGTCACAACTGATGGCTGGCAGCCTGTTCTTATAAACAACAGACATGGCAGCTTTATAACCATATTATGAGAGTCCAAGAGCAGTGCAGAAACCCAGCAACCTCAGCCTGCCTCACTAAGGACTCTGGCATGCAGCACAAGAGGCAGTGCTTTGAAGAAAACTTTTGGCTCTGCTTACAGAAGAAAAGTGAGAGGGAGTAGAAAGAAAGTTCAAACAAATGTGGTGTTTCTCTGTCTTACTTACAAAGCTTTGTGTCAGTCAGTTACAAAAAAGTCATGTGTAAATACATCCAGCCAAATCTCACCAAAAAGCAGCTGTGCTACCTTATGATATAATAAAACAAATAAAGGGTGAAAGCTTTGGGCTCAGCCCTGGCTGAGCTGATGAGACTCCTAGGGCAATGCCTTTGGTTTTACCTGTGTTCTTATCAAGGATCTGTATGTTACCTCGAGCTTCTCTGACTTTTCACTCCTCTCTTCCCTCTGACCTGGGCTCCTGCACCTGAATGAGCACCAGGTGCTGTGGTAATAGAGAGAGGTTTGCTCCTCTCTTTGCCCTCTTAGGCCTCCTCTCAGGAAGGGTCAATAATGGAGAGTTAAAGCAGCAAGGCTGCCTAAAATCCGTCTAAAAATGGCACAGCTGGTTTAACCCCATGCTCCCCACAGCTGCTTTGAGAGCTGATAGCAATTCCAGTTGTGGCTGCCAGTTCTTGGGCAGTATCAGGCTTGGTCCTTGACTAAAACTGCCTCTGCCTTATCTTCCTTATGTCTTCCTCACTTGCCACATGACCATATGAACAAAGGGTTGCCACCTGGCTGGGACAGCATGGTTAAAAACTGCTGGCTGGAGTTAAAAACAGCCTAGATCAATGTAACTAATCCCTTTTTGGCCCTGCGAGTATTCTGGCTCTGTCATATCTACAGCAATGAACTTCAGCGGGTAAACACAGGACTGTGTGAAATCCTGCTCTTTTGTGTTAGTGCTAAACATTCTAACCAGTAATTTCATTGAGTGCTCATTGTGATTGTATTGGAGGCAGCTGAGAACAGATTTATTATACTTTGTAGACAGTATGAGGACCATTAATTCATACTTAGCAGGTTATCTTTTTCAGGGTCGAAGCCATGTTCAGCACAGTGCATGTGTATTTTAGGACCCTCTGAATTTCACTGGTTGAATATTTTGTAGCACCCAAGCAAGGTCACAGATCTTTTTCTCTCAGTCCCTTTTTCTTCCTGATGCCCAGCTGTGCTGCCAGTGATACTCCCAAGCCCATTGCTTGCTGCTCAGCCCCTCTCTCCCTGCTTCCCTCAGCCCATTGCTTTGCCCTGTCTCCTCTCTGCCGAAGGCAATTCTGTGCCTAGTTGCTCTGATGTGACAATGATTGCTTATTACCTTCCAAGAAAATCCGGGTCAACAAGGAGGAAATAATTTTTCCATTCTCAAGTTAAGATTGGGGATTTTTTTAATCGATTTTTGCACGATCATCATTAAGGAAAGCTCACAGCCATGTAAAGTTACTGGCAGTTCCAGCACCTGTGCTCTGCCCTGGAGTGCTATGAGCAGCAAACTGGCTTGTCAGCACCTTTGCTTGCTGGACTGGAATATTGACAATCCCTGTACTTACACAGAGACCCTGTCCCAGTGCCTGCCTGACTCCTGCCTACCGCTCACTTGTCTCCTCAGATCACTATCAGCAATGAAGAGGTGAGCAACCCCTCCTTTCTCGACCTGGTGAGGACTCCCCAGATGAGGAGGAACACGCTCATCCTGATGTACGCCTGGTGAGTGCCCGTGTCACTCCAGCTCGTTACCTGGCTGGTGGGTTTTCAGGAAGGATTCCCTTGTGACTCTTAGGGTCTCTCCAGCTGCTTGCAATCATTTGATTGCCTCTCAACGCTTTTTTCCCTTTGCTGTTCAGGTTCACAAGTGCTCTTATCTACCAAGGGCTTGTCATGCGCCTGGGAATCATCGGAGGAAACCTCTACCTAGACTTCTTCATCTCAGGAGCCGTGGAGCTGCCCGCCGCCTTCCTGATCATAGTGACCATCGATCGCATCGGGCGGCGCCTGCCCTTCGCCGCCAGCAACATCGTGGCGAGCGTGGCCTGTCTCATCACCGCCTTCCTGCCAGAGGGTAATGCCCTTCCCTGAGTCAGGCTCTGCAGGGCACGGCTTCTCTCTGACACCCCCTGAGCAGGGACGCCGAGACACAAGAAACTGCAGATAAAAGGAAAAGCGTGGAACAACACACCTCGTTTGCATATAGATGGCTCTGGGGCATGGAATAGCCATGTCTTTGATGGGCTCTGAACAACAGCTGGGAGTAGTCTTAGAGGAAAGGTATATAAAGGCCTCTTCAAAAGGAAATGCAGGGGAAGAATATACAAACATGATGGGAAATACGTGTTTCCTGACATGGAACATGCTTAGGGATGTCAGAAATCAGTGATTTTGGTGAGTCATCTTGATAGTCTGTTCCTTTACAAATAGAACAATGCAAACCACGATACAATGTAGGGGCTGTTGTAGGCATCACAGAGATTTTCCCTCACTCTCCCAGGGGTTTGGACAATGCTAAGAGGCTGGGAGAAAGATATGTCTTTTGATTAGGCTATTCTTATTTGTTTTCAAGGACAGCTAAAAGGTCTGATATTGCACAAAGGCTTCCCAGCACTTCTTTTTTTTAATTGTTTCCCTACCATGTTTTTTTTTTTTTTTTTAATTTTGTTTTGGGGTGGGTTTTTTTGTTGTTGTTTGTTTATTTTTTTAAACCTTTTATTTTATCCCTAGGGAGAATTTGGAGGCTTTGAATTGTATATAACCCTAGGATTATGCTTTGCCTTACCGTTGCTGCAGACCAGCAGCTTGATGGACATGAGAAAAGTTTATTCCTCCCCAGAACTGTTCCTATCAAAGTGAGGGACGGTCCTGGCCATCCTAAGAGGTTTTAGTTTCTCAAGGTATATTTTAGGGCTGCCAACAGTCTCCTCTCAGTAGGAGAGGACAGCCTTAGGATTAACATACTTGCAGATTGGACACTAGAGGTCCAAGTCCTGCTTTGAAGAAGTCTGTTTATACAGATGGAAAAAACTGCAGCTCTCAGCTGTGAGCCCCATCACACTGTGTTGCTCACACAGTTCGAGTCCTCTGGCAGAGGGAGGATCCACATGGACATCACCATCACCTTGGGAGCCTGACGGACTGAAGGGGTGCCATGGAGATGATGTGGATTTGTTTTGCTGTTTCCAGCCTTTGTTTTTCTTATATGTTTTTGAAAACAGAACTCTTCAGGGCAAAAACAGTGTCTTGCAACATGGGATGAAGTTTAACGGTGGTTTGTTTGGTTGTTTTGGAAGGGAAATAAACCCAAGTGTCTCATTTTTGGTTCAGAGCAAACTGAAATGTTTTCTTGTTCTTCCACTCAAGGTTTGAAAAAACACAATCCCTGCCAGAGCCCTCTCCAGTGGCAGAGCTCCCCTTTGTGCCAAGTTCAGGCTTGTTGTTTCACTTGCCTCCCTGTCTGCCTAGTTATGCTTAGACTGTCCTCTCCCAAGAACGTGACAGAAGTCCTTGTCACATTCCTTGTGATGCACTTCCAGAGAGCACCAGCTCTCCAGAGAAGGGTTGCTCACAATGAGAGGGGCAGCTCTGTCCTGCCATGTGTGGGTGACCACCACATCCCTGCTGATGTACGAGGGCTTCCCACTGGTGTATTCAGGGCAGTGGCTGCTCACTGGAGCTAGAGTGGACCTGGGAGAGCTGGGCAGAGCCAACAGGGCAGTGTCAGGTACAGCCTGTGCCAGTTGTGCCAGGTATGATGGAAAGGGAGGGGAGGATGACAAGGAGCATAATTAGGAGTGTGTATAATGTGCAGTGGCCAGAAAAAATTACAAAGGGTAGGTGGACTGCTCTAAGGAGAATTATTTTACTGCAGCCTTCCTGGAGGTTTTTAAGAGATGTGTAGATGTGGCATTTAGGGACATGATTTAGTGGTGGAGTAGCAGAGTTAGGTTAATGGTTGGATTCAACAGTCTTAAAAGCCTTTCCAACCTAAATGATTCCATAATTCTATGCAGCTTCAGAGGTACCTTCCTTGTGGTCAGAAGGCTTTGGGAGGTGACTCAACTGTGCTTCTTGCAGCATAACATGCCTATAGAAAAATATAGAAAAATACTCCTTTCTGGAGCACATTTTGGATGTGGTCGTGGAAGCTTATTATGGTTATTCCCCCACCCATGTTGTTATGTCCCACCAGCATTTTGAATCAATCAACTCTAGTGATCTCTAATTCTCCAACGCAGCCTCACTTGACGTTCGAAAGCAATAAATGCCAGTAGAGATTGGTACCTACAACAGTGGCCTTTCAGTCTGATTTGCTGTGTTCCTGTGGTATAATTCTGTTGACAGGGCCTGGGGCTCTCAGAAATGCTCTGGTGGTGTGGCAGAGCACACTTCACACAGAAGTGTTTCTTTTTGTATGAACAGATATCCCATGGCTCAAAACAACTGTTGCCACGCTGGGAAGATTGAGCATCACAATAGCTTTTGAAGTTGTCTATCTAGTGAACAGTGAATTGTACCCTACAACACTGAGGTATGTCAAAAGCCCCCAGGAATCTTTCAACTTTTTCTTTTCAACCTCTGCTTTTCCCCATTTCCTATTTCACTGTCCTTTAGTTAAACTTGGTTTTCTCCAGTTTCCCAGCTGAATAGCCACTGCTTAATGTGAATGGCATATCCTGAAGAGATAATTTTTAAGCTAAGTCTACATTTGACTCCTTAAACTGCTGGTTGTTCTGTTTGGTAGCACCTCTCTAATATCTGGTACTTTTTGTCTTTTGCAGAAACTTTGGAGTTTCCCTGTGTTCAAGTCTGTGTGATCTTGGTGGGATCATAGCCCCATTCCTGCTTTTCCGATTAGCAGCCATTTGGTTGGAGCTACCTCTAATTATTTTCAGTAAGATTTAATTTACAGCATACTTTTAGTTTAAATATCCTTCTCTCACAGAGCTTTTCTTTTGGGGTAAAAGTAGTATGCGGCCTTATCTTTCCCCCAGACCAGCACTTCTTCACCTTTATGCCTAGAGCAAGAGGCTGAATGGCAAATAGGTGAAATGTGATTTCTCTGCACTGTGTAGAACAACTCAGGTCTGCTTAGGTAATTCTGCTGAAGGAGTAGAAAAGACACTATGTGAAGTGCTGTAAGACTGAGAAACCTTACAGCTAGGCTCTGTAATTGCAAGGGAGTCTGTGGTTAAACCAGATTCTAGGAGGTAGAAGTGACTGCAAAAAATCAAAAGGAAAAGGATAGAATAAGTAGGGAAATTTGCACTGATTTGCAACTTTAGCTGAAAACGAAATTGAAAAGACAAAAGGCATTTTAAAAGATTACCATTATTTCAGGAAAAGACATAGAAGTACAATGTTCACATTATCTACTTATTAAATTCTACCACTTTTGAGGGACATATGAATTCCCTCTCTCTTAAGCAAACAGCTACAAAATCAGAGAGGATCAGAGTGAACTGTGCAACAGTCAGAGAACATTTGATTTTTTGCTGCTGCCCTTCTGTTTTTGACTTAATACATTATGTAAGTTATATCTTACAGGATATGTAAGTTATATCATGCAGGAAATTATTCCAAAATATCCATTCTTAATTCAGATAGTATCTGAATGCAACGAGGAGTTTTTATTCTGAATCACACAATTTATTTTGGCCATGGATAAAGGAAGAGAGTATTTCAGGAATATCTCAGTGGTTTCAGGAAACACAGATGCATCTACATGACAGATGTAGAATTTGAGAAAAGGCAGATTTGTTCTACATGAGGAATACCAGCCTGGTTCCTGTGCTGTTTTTATACATTTGCCCATGTGCACTTATCTCAGGTTTTTGACTTCTAAGATTTCCCTTTGGGGAGATCAGGCTGCAAATGAGCTCCTAGCCCTCAAGTGATCTTGTAATAGGCTAAATTAATATAACACAGAGGTGTTTGATTAGCATAGGTTAATCAGAACTAGCTGAGGCACTTAAAACATCTCACTTCAAACTCAGTCAGAATAAACTTTTCTCAGTGGATAAATGCTGAAAATAAAAAAAGTAACAATGTTCCTATCGCTTTCGTATTTCTTCAATGTCCATTGTAGGTATTCTTGCAGCTGTCTGTGGCCTCCTAGTGTTGCTTTTACCAGAGACAAAGGGAATCTCATTACCAGAGACACTGGAGGATGTGGAGCAGCTTCCAAGGTATGAGATGTATTTTCTTACTTATATTTGGGTGAGGTTTCCTGAGGACATTCTCCCCTGACTTTACCTGTCTTTACCTACCTTTATGACTTAACTATCATAAAGTATTGACATTTTCCAGTGTCAAAGTAAATTCCCTAGTCAGGTTGATGCTATGAGCAGGTGGTATTTTCCTCTATAGAAACCTGAACTTTGCAGTATCACTAAGGAAGGCTATTAAAAAATGTGTGGTGATAAAATCTGTATTCTTCTCAAAGAGACACAAAGTTGTCCTATGCATCTCTAGAAGCAGAAAGCATTAGTACACAAGAGAGGTGCTGCAAAGCATAGCCTGCAACTCTCTGCTCAAGAAAACCAGCCATTACCTCAGTCAAAGCATCTTGTGAAAAAGGGCCCCTTATCATGGATGCAATCCCACAATTTGTGAAGTCATTTAAAAGTCACATATGAGATGAATTTATAGCTAAAGAGTTGTAGGCACAGCTTTCCCACTCCTGGCACACAGCAAACCAGACTCTTCACTACTGTGCAGATATGTGGGGAATATTTATACCCTGGCTAAATAATTTGAGGATCTAGTGCTATATACTAATGTTTCAAGGAGAGGCTTTGGATATTACATTAACAACTTTTGCCTGATTCAACATGCAAACTAAAGAAAGAGGAAATTTTATATGCAAAAAAAAAAAAAAAATCATGTTTCAGTACTACAGCTTGGACTACAACTTGAACTACACACTTTTTGTGTTGTTTCATACTTACCCTTCTCTCCCCTTCTGTTTCAACAGTCATTTTGGAAAATGTGGCAAGAAACGGAAGCACCGGGACACCAACTCTTATATTTGACTTTTGAAGGACAGCACTGAGTTAAGAACTTTGCTCCCATGCTGGGAATTTGTTCTCCACCTGCCACCACTTCAAAATTTGCTGCAGAATTTGCATATGGATTAAACTTCATGTTCTCTTTCTAAACAAGGACATTTAATACAAGTAGTGTATTTTTCTACAAATATGGAATAAATACTTCTTTTTCTGAGTATGCTGTTTGCAAGAAGGGACTGTGGTTTTTCATAGAGAGCAGAACAGCCTTAAAAATATGGAATGTCTAGCACAGTGACCTTGTATTTATTTCTGTATCTATTTGAGACATTTGTTTATTATGTTGTTAGGATTTACATTTGTGTGGGAAGGATTTAAATGGTAGTGCTTGTTCAAGATTTAGATGACCTTGAGGAGGAGAATATGACTATTTTAACCTGTCCTCCTTTGCTCATGAAGAAACTGGACCAATAGAAGTTATGATGGCTAAAGAAGGAGGGTACTGATCAGGGTGACTCTTTCCCTGGTTGAGAAGGATGGAAATCAGCAGTGTCCATCAGGAGAATGAACCTCTCTCTGGTCTGATTGTCATCCTCAGAGACCCTTTTCAACAAAAGCCTTGCTTCCCTCCTTGTTCAAGGGCTTTCTCAATTGTGGAAGCAGTAACCCTCACGTTTCCAGAGCTTTATACAGGTGTCCTACCCTGTACAGGGCATTAGCTCTGCAGGACAGATTGTCCTGCTGCCCATTAGTGCCTTCCCCAGACAAAGCTGGGGTTCATGTGACACCCCTCATATCTCCAAGGGAAGATATCCCTGCCTCCTCTGTTGAATGCTTTTTCTAACACCTCTTTCAAGAGCATGCTGATTTTTTCCTTTACAAGTCATCCTCTCTGCCCACCCCTACAAACTGAATTCCTTCACCCTCACCACTGCCAATATGACGTGCAATTTCTGTCTTCTGTTCATTATCACTATTTGTCATCTTTCTGTCTTGGGGATAATTTTTTTGTGTTGTTGACAGAGGTGTCAAGCTCTCTTGGGCAGGGATGAGCCAGGAGCTTTGGTTATGGAGGGAAGTAAGTGTTAATTGGTCCTTTAAAGCTGACATGTAACAGACTAACTCCCTGGCTCTGCAAGCAGATTCCAGGGACAGACTGCCTTTCCTTTCTCCTGTATGACCTTTGTCAAAAATTATGTCCTGGCCACTGACTGGTGAACAATACCCTCCTTGCAGGGAAGGACTTGAAAAGATGTGGCATTCTAAAGGTGTCCTGTTACCAACAGAGAAATAAATAAAAGAAAGTCAGCGAGATGTTGTAAAGGACCTTATAAACTCATAAAACCCCACATTTGGCACAAGCAAATATAGGACTGAATTTGGAAAGTTCATACCACAAATCAGTAGCACTATAGTGCAGTCACTGAAGACGAATGACCATTGCTCCAGTTTCACCACCCTAAGAGCACAGCAGGATTTCCTGTGGTGAGGAATATACCATGCTTTTCAACAATTCCCAACTCTCTCTGCCTTTTCCCAGCTACTGCCCTTATCACCAGCCCTTCTGGAGGAGAAAAGGACCTTCAATAATAATCCCAGCCTGATGTTTGCACACTTTAGGCAGTTAGTAATAAAGGCCTGTCTTTCAAGGCTGTTTCTAACTTACTCTGAGGCGTAGTAAAGGTCAAAGGTATGCTTAGCAAATGTCAGTAATGACTTAGAGATACAAAACTAAATGGACATCTCACAATACATACAACTAACCTAGAAGACACCACACAAAACTGGAGCTACTGCTACAAGGAGAAAACTTCTCCTAGACCAATACAATCAGTGGATAGCTGAAGATGATAGCCCAAGGTTGGCTGGCAGAGACCAGCCCTGAACTGGAAGTTCTGGGCTTGCTCGGGCTGGATGCTGTGTTTCAGTGCAGGGTGGAAAGTGCAGGCATAAAACTCAACCCAGCCAGCCCCTAATGAAAGCACCTTGGAGAACCAGTGTGAAGTGATCACGCATGATGCTGGATGAGCTGAACCACCCTCTTCCATTTAGCATTTCTTTGTGATTTTTTTTAAATTGGAGTCTTAAACACTTTGAGAAAGCTTGAGAAAGACGGCAGAGGTCTTTTAAAGCTACGACCTCCCAAATATATGTGAATAATTGATACAGTCTTACATGAGGCCAGTGTGTATTGAGACTCACAAAGGTGTATTGAGTTCTGAGGGTGTCCAACACTTCTCAGATTTGGCTGAATAATATTTGCGAGATGGCTCATCCAGAGTGCTTTGAAAAACAAAAGGGTTGAATAAATGATAAAATAACAAACAATACAAAAGCAAAAACCAGAAGCTATGCTCAGGTGCAGGAAAGCCCCTTACAGCTGGCTAAGGCACTCCAAAAAGCACATGAGCACCTCTGTGCTCCTTCTTAAGTACTTAATGTTTTAGGAGGGCTTTTGGCTTGCTGCCCTATAGAAAACAGCTACATTTCTGGGGAGCAGCTAGAAGGTCCAACAGGTGCTCCTGTCCTGGCCCTGAGCCAATCACAGTGTGAGTATCAGGGAAGATTCAGGTCCATTTTCCTTTTAAGTTCAGAAATAAACCAAAACTCATTTCCTTATACAGAATCATTTGCTTGGGTGTGGGAAATACAATGCCACAAATAATATTTGACAGCTTCTTCAGTTTGTGGACAACTAAATGCACTGAGGAATGAGAGATGCAAAGACTTGTTTCCTCCTTTCAGATTGTGCTTTGTTTTGCATAGCATTACGTGTTGCTCAAAAGCGAATGTAAATGATAAATTTCGGAAGGTAAAATGGCTTGGGGCAGTGTCAGAAGTTTGAATATAATTATTTCTTAAAAATTTGTTTTGTAAAGGATAGCAGAAAAAAACTTATGCATATGTTTTGACTTCTAATCTAGGCGTGCTTAGCAACTTCAGGTGGAGTTTGTATTTGGTAATTGCTCCTGTGCTAACTCTTATCCCTAACAGGGATTTTGTAAGTTGAAATATCCTTCCATCTCTGTGAGAGTTTGTGTTGTCCCCTGAAGGTGTAGTGGGTATGTAACGTGGTTTGGTAATGGTGAAATTACACTCCTGTGGGCGAGAGAGGACAGATGAGGTGGTGGCAGACGAAGGGCTTCAGCAAGGGAGAACCCCAAGCAAAGCCAACTGCTTGAAGGTGGATGCACGTGGGCATGCAGGCCATAGGAAAGGCTCTTGGTTTTAAAAAAAGTTATTCTAAATTCATATGTGCCTCAAACTGCACATACTCAACTTAATACTTACAGGAAAGTCCTACAAGCTTCTCAGGAGACACAGCAGTGTTCTCCTAAGACACATGTGTTGACACTAAAATGGCTGTTGTGACCCAGCTCACTCAGTGAGAGGCTCCTCTTGAAAGAGGGCCTGAACTCTGCCAGCTGTGATTGTCCTGCATGTGTATCCTCCAGAGATGTGAGGTACACAAGAGACAAAGGGTCACCATACCATCACCAAAGGCACATGAACAATGTGACCTCAGAAACCCAGCTGTGTTTTTCCTGTTGGCAAAGAGGTTTCTTGGACGAAAAAACAGATGAAATTTTGGGTCAAATGCACCACAGCCACCACATGTGCTGGGTTACTTTATCCAGTCTGTGCAAATGGTTACCACAAAAAGTGCCAGTTTTGATTGCCACTGACAGTCTTGCAGAAGGAAAAGATCACAACTGGCACTGTTTGAAGGGTTATGAGGTGGGACTTTTGTGGCCACTCAGGCATATCCAGGCACTTCTAGCCAATTTGGCAAGGAGAGCAGTGCCAATGGTTTCTCTGTCTACAAGCAAGGTATCAACTATGCCTTCAAGAGTTCAACATCCGAAGAGCTTAACAAATCAAAGTCCAAGCTGCAACACAGAATTTCTGTTGTCAGGGAATCATGTTGGCTGCCTTAATGATAAAAGTGGATACATACAGAAAATATGCAGGAGGGTATTTGTGCTCAGTGAATCCCTCTGACCAGACAGGTGACTGGTGTGTGCTTTATCAGAACTGCTCCTGCTCAGGAAGGCAATGCCCTGAGATGATTTCATCTCCCAGAATCAGATTCCAGATGTAGAAGCTTCAGAAATCACCCTGCAACCTAACTATGCTTAATAGTTCTCATCTCCCTTTAAGGCAATGGGACAAAAAAATCAAACCAAAAGTCCTAGGATGTTTGGATAACACATCCCTTCTGCATGCGCAAGCATACAAAAAAAAGAGAATTTTAAAATGACGTGCAGCTTGGCTTGTCTGGGAGTGCAGAAAATGGACAAGACAAATCCCACCCCAGGAAGCAGCCGTATTACATGGAATAGACTCAGCACACCCCGGGGATGCCAGAAGGTCCCATGTGGAGCTGGGGGTCTCCAGAGGCCTGTGGGGAGCTCCCTGGTTTGTATGCCAGAGAGGCTGGATGTGAGCAGGAGTTCACAGTCAGCAATTGTTTCACTTTGGCAAGCATGAGTCAAGGTTTCCCTGGGAAGCATTTTGAAAGGGTTAAACTTACACTCCCTATAACCACATGTGTACATAATCTTTTAGAGGAGAAAAATGTACACCTAACAATTATGTAGTGAGATAGTTTTATACAAAGAAATGAATGGGTACAATGGAGAACAAAATTTTATAATATGTAGATACTTTGTCACTATTTGTGGTAACTATTGATAGCTATTTTCTTTTCTTTACTAGGGACTAACTTCAGGGTGAGGCTGTTTTTTTATTCACTGTTTTATTGCTTTGATGCAACATTTATACTTTTGCTGACAGATGCATTTCCATGATGATAAAAAATACAAAAACACAAACCAAAAGTGTTTCCTTCATTTTCTTCCCCCATCCCATGTATTTAATGCTAGCAAATATATGTAATAAAACTTCACAGGCATATAAGACATATACTGTGAGATTCTTCTTTGGTTTGCAGCATCAAATTGGTAATAGGTTCAGACAACTCATAGAAAATAAAAAGTATTCTCATTTCTTCATATGTTAGAAGCACAACATCTTGAAATTATGACTTTAAAAGAGAATGTCATTGTAGAGCTGGTAAAAAATTAAAATGTAGTGTCCTGCTACAATTAAGGTTGGGATTTTCAACATGCATTTCAGAGACGGGTAAGTCTATTGTCAGACATAGTAAACAAACCATAAAACATATAGAAAGAGGGTAACAGACTGTCAGCTGGGCTTCTTGGCAATGACTTATTTTACAGCAATTTAAAATGGATGATCATATTTATTTTGCTTTCTTATGAATGATTGTAGCTTTAATATTGCACTTGGAATTTTGTATTTCTGACGTGCATGCTGCTTTCCAGGAGAGGGCAGTCCACACCCAGGATCAGTTGCTTTCCATCACACTTTTAATCCAAGGAATATAGCTGGAGACTCGAACATAAACACCAGGTTTCATGGGTTGGGCACAGCCAAGGCCCCAAGAGGTGACTCCATGTTGGACAAATTTATCTTGGTCCCGACAGACTAGAGGTCCTCCACTGTCCCCCTAAAGAGAGAAAGAACAGAATGATTCCTTTTTGGATAGACACATGTGGCCTTCCCACAGGAGGTACAGAAATAGAAGTAACTCCTACACACAAAGGACACAGTAGATATAAGAAAACACTGGAATTCTAGCAAGGCAAGAGCTCTCTATGCATATTGTTGACCACTTTTGTAAAGTCCTCTTCATGGCACCCAGGCATTACATTTATTTTTGAAGTAAGGGGATTTATTGAGAAAGAATCTGATTGCCCTTGTTAACTTAAACTGTGCTTCCTCCCTCAGTCTCTTTTCCTGAGGTCTTCATGGGTTCCTCTTGTTACTAGATGATCCAGTGGTACTGATACTTGGAAATTAACAGTTCCTTTTGGTCTTGTTTTACCTGTATGGCAGGCTCCACTGCAACCCTCCTTACTGCTAAATGAGATGCTCTTAAATGAACTAGCTTCGACATTGAAGGTAATCTGGTTGAGATTAGCAAGGGGGCCTGGGGAAAGAAAATCAGGCCTTTTGTCATTCTAAGTTGACTTCCATACACCTGACTTGTGCAGCTGCATGTTACCATGTGCTCTGGAGTTCAGGCTTATCTGAAAAATTGCCCAGTTCCCAGCAGCAGCCAAGGGAGCAAGGAAAGAGCAGAAAACATGGCCATTTTTTAGCTCAGATACCATGTGGTGTGTGGTAACATCCCGATGATAATTTTGGGCCTCTACAGCCCAAAAAGAAATGCTCTATTTGATTTGAATGTGCTTACAACCGACTCTGATGCTCACAGACTTCCTTACCTGGCAGGTATCTGTGCCACCATCGATATTCCCAGCACAGAGCTCATGCTTTTGAACTCTACCATTCAAAAATTCCCGGCGGTTGCATATTTTATTCTCAATTACAGGAAAGCCAGTTTCCTTCAAGTAGCCAGTACCAGAAGTACCTTTGCAAATAAAAATGAAACCAAAAAAAGAATGAATGACAAGGACAATTATCTTATTAACAAAACACAAATATCAGGATATGGATAAGCAGTAAAATCAGCATAGTGTGCACTGTGCACGCACTTCCCAGGCACAACATGATGATACACCAAAATCAGTAAGCATTATCAGTATTATGGTACTTATCACCCTCTACCACCCACCATTGACCTCCCTGTTCTCACAGTACATCCATGTGGATCCAGTACCTGCAGATACTTGTGGGAGTCACTCCCATTTTGTTTCTCTATATCTGAATTTTCTGTGGAGGAAATTAGGTAGGAAGCAAACAGTTGAAAATGGCATGACGGGTAAGGAGGCAGAGAAGGTACCAGTGCACTTCTCAACCAAGATAGAGTGAGAGATTTTGAAAATGAGGGTTTTATTGTGTGAGAGGCGAACCAGCCTGGTTGGGAGGAAGAATCACTCAAGAGAATGAGCAAACTCACATTTATGTGATTAAGAAACATCCTAAATCTAGAAAAACTTTCCATCCAATTGGACAGAATCCCAACCTGAGGAAAAGCATATGGACTGAGAGAGAAATGACTCCTTAGCTCTGCTTCTCTTGTAACATCTATTCAGAGGGTTTCAGTTTGCATGGCATTGTACGATTTAGGAGAATCAATGTCAGAGAGACACAGAGGAAAGCTTGGCAGCACCTGATGAACTCTGATGAAGTAAGTTTTTCATCAATAGCTTATGTGGGGCGCAAGAGAGGGCACACTTTGGATACAGGTATATACCAGCCTGCAAACATGGAGCTTTAAAACGTGTTAATGCTGTCTCACCTTTTGTATCACCCCAGCCTGTCACATAGCACTCCTCTCTGCCTCCTAACACGGAGTTTTCTTTTGGTAAACAAACTGGGATTACATAATTATTAATGGCTGCTGGTCTGAAATGAACAAAGAGGAACACTCATTAGTACAATTATACATAATACTACCTTCAGGTTTCTAAAAAGATTCAATATATATTTAGCCTTTTATCATTTAAATTCTTAGTTTCAGTTAAGGTTTATTTCTGACATACAAAATCATTGCTTTTTAGGCTCTAAACCCACAGAAAATGATACAAAAAAGAGAAAAGTCTGAAATGGAGAATGACAAAAAAAGAACAAACATTAATCCAGGAGAATGCTTTGACTTAGACTAATGCATAGCCAACAGAACCTAATTATCAAACTATTACTACAGGTATGATTTAGTGACATTTAATCCCTAGGTGTTAGCTTGCTCTTTCTGCATCCAGTCTGATTTTAAATCACTTTCTGTCAGGACACTTAGCACCCAGCAGAACCTAAGTCCATGTGATTTGCCTTTGGGTGCAGCTAAAGCTCATTTAGAAGACCACTTATTTAAGCTGACCCTGCATCTGTTTTGGACAGATGCACTGCAGCCAAAGCAATGAAAGCCCAAGCACCACACATTCACAACTGCTTGCAGCTGCATGGAAAAATTCCTTTTGATTGCACAGTTCCACGGAGAGCATTTCCAATGAATGAAAACAGATGCAAGAAGGGCCATACTGGGCATTACATCAAACTCTGCCTGCCCACCGGCCAGCCCCGATGCAAGAGGAAATCCCCCCACAGCACGGAAACAGCCTGGAGTGGCATCATGCTAATGCTGCAGGTTTCAATCATCATTACCTTATCAAGGTACAAGCACATAGAAACACAGACTTAAAGCTCCTCTAGGCATTACCTCCTCCTATTCTGCTGCCACTGCCTCACCCTCCAGCAGCTGTCATCCAGTGCATTTCCAGCCTGGCTAACTGTCCCTAGCCTGCCTCCCCTCTGAAAGGCAGCCTTTGCCTTTCTGAAACCCTGGAGGTTCTGCAGAAAGGGAAAAAAGAGGGGGTCTCAAATCCCTAACTGAACACAGAGTGTGCAGAAACACTCATTTCTACAACACCAGCAACCATGTTTTAGTCATCTTGTCCTGTCAGAACAAAGGAGTGCTTCAAGTAAAAAGGTACCTGCTCAGTTTGAGCAGAGCAATATCTGCTCTGCGTGGCTCCTTGAACAACTTCTCTACTTCCCGTATTTGTACTGATGGCTCTTTTGCTGTTTCTTTGTGTAATCCAAGGTATACTCTGTATGCACCTGGTCGTGAGGACCTGTTGGAAATGATGGCACATGGTGAACTGACAAACACACAACCAGAACAGAGACCACTTACAGTGTTATTGAGCACCTTCTTCTATCAAAGCCACATAGCCAGCTTTGGAGTAAACTTAATCCCTTATAATGGCACAGGAGATCATATTGGCAGAAGTGATCACTGTCACTCTGTTTTACAGTCAAAATTCAGCTTTAATGAATGACAAATAGACTTGGCTCAATTCTCAACTGCTTGCAAGCTGTTTGCAACCAGCTTGGGTTGGTTATTGGGTCTCTTGTTTCTCCTGTTATTTTCTATCTCGTGTAAGAAGCTGCTACTGGTGCAGACTGTAACAGATACTTACTTTTCTAAGCAGTGGGCAGCAGTAAGAACCCACTGAGGATCTATCAGAGTTCCCCCACAGAAATGCAAGCCAAAACTGTAATAGAGCAAAAAGTCATGAGAAGGGCGGTGGTTTAAGATGGGGAAGTTAATCCTACTGTAATTTATCAGGTAATATTTTGAACCTGTGTGCCTTTAGAAATTAAAGACATTATTCCACAATTTCGCTAAGAAATGTTCTACTTTCCTTGAATAATGTTTCTTACAGTGAGAGTAGAGTTCTGTGGACACTTAGGAGGCCTTGTATGAAAACACCTAGATCTTCATTCTTAGCCAGTGTTTCTACTACTGGAAAACCCTGTGTGCAGTGAGGTTAACCATTTTAGAGATTTTGAGTTTTTCTAGCTCTAATCACAGTCACAAAGCTCTGCAGCTGGCCTTGATTCCCAGTTTTATTAATAATTTTGCAAGTAGAATAAATACTTACATGGAAGGACTGATCATGAGGTGCACTAGCCATACTGTTGCTTTTATTCATTGGAAACTAATTCTATTCTAGAATATAGCAACAGATTTAAAGTCATTCTGCCTTCTACTAAAATTGTTTTTGAAATTAACAATTGATTATCTCAGTATTTGTCACAAAACAGAGAGTTCTTGGTTGTCCAAATGACCTCCTTTAAGAATAGCATACACAATGTTTAGCCTTGAGTTATTTTTAAATGAAAATCAAGTTTAGAATGCTTAAACCTCTTACTGGAATATTGTATGAGAGGCAAGGTTTCTTTGCATGTAGGGTCTAATGTAATGGGGAATAACCATACCTGGTACGGAGACTGATCTGCCAGGGCCAGGAGTGTGGATGTGAAATACACCCTGCGACAATCCTTTGGGCACACAATTTTGGTCTGAACTTGGCTTTTCCACATTCATACTGAGAAGGAGCTTCAGAATAAGAAAAAAACATCACTATGAGGAACTTCAGCAATTTGCTATGCCTTCACTATGAAGTCAGTAAACTCAGTAGAAGGTGAGCCTGTTACATTTGTTACTTCAGCTTCTGATTCTCTTCAAGTAATTCTATACCATACATCACATGTATTTTGTTAGGTTGCCTTCATCTGGAACACTAAAAATGCCTAGTAATTTTTTTTTTCACATGTAGTTCTCCATGGCCAGCAAATTACACATAGGTAGCTCTAAGTCAGATAGAAAACAAAAAACAAACCCAAAACTACAACAGAAGGGGAAGGAGAAGAAAAACAAGAGAAAGAAGAAATAAATTCTCTCAGCATTCTTAAATGGACTCCTATAGACGTCAGCATTGCAGAAGTTGCACTGGCAGATGTTTTAAACTAATCTTTGTGGTACAGCACGTGAAATTCTAATGCTGTCTCCGAGAAACAAAATTATGTCAGCTCTTGACTTAGGACCATTTGACACTTCAGATGTCTCTGAGTTATTAAAAAAAAGTAGTTCTTATTTGGCCTTGGTGAACTGACTATTATCAACACAGAATTTAGAATTTTTTCAGCAAAAAGAACTGACTAATGAAATTAAAGGCAAAAGCCATGTTTCCTCTGTTCTTTACATTACCATCTCAACAATAAACCAGTATTAATTTAAAGAAGAAATGGATCATCAAAATAGAACACAACAGTCATGTGAAAATGTGATTTTTTTCCTTAAGAGTCCCAGCCTAACACGTTCACTGCACTACTACTTTCACAGCTCCAGTGTGTATACAACAACTTTCTTTTTCTTGTTTGCTCAGTTTTGGGCTTTAGCTGAGCCTATTTTCTTCTGCTCACTGCTGAGAGGATAAAGTAGCAAGAAAGTCATCCTTCTTTTGAGAGCTACCTCTCCTCCTAGCATAGTTTTTGTTATTGATAGACATTAGAGGACTGGAAACCAAACAGTTATAAAAGTTTATCATTGTACACTTTGTTGCACCACCTCATTCAGAGCTTGATTGCTACTAACAAAGACAAATGGCATTTGGTTAAATATTTAGGTTAACTATTTGGTTAAATATGGTACAATATCAGAGGAGGGACAGTCTGGTTGTCATCCAGAACAGAACCAGAGCCACAGGAGCAGGGAGCACAAAAATTTTGCTGGTGTAAGAGCATGCCTTGTTCAGCAAGGCCACACACAGCGTAATGCCAAGAGATTAGGCTGGGGCAGGGAAAATTTCTTCAGGAACTGCCCATTTTGAAACACATGGCAAAACCCCATGAGCTTCACTGGCCTCCATGGCTTGTGGTGCATTTTGGGGCTTTCAAGAAGGACCAAATCAAGTCTTCAATCAGAGACCTTGAACATCACTTCCCAGTTTCTTGGGAAATTTCTATTAATTTCTAATCTAAATCTGCACTTAGATCAGTCTTTCAGACTAATCACCAAGCATTCTCCAGCTGTATAAAAGGGCACAGGAAAGGGAGACACAAGTCTTTAGGGGAAAGGGAAACACTAGTCTTTAAAGGAATAATTACGGCACTTGGGAATGTCACAGTACTCCCAGGCTTTTCTTGGGTCTGTTGTGTAGCACCAAGGTCCATTCACATCTCCATCAGGATTCCTGCAATACTGTAACAAAGAATAAAGGCACCAACTATTAACCAGGGAATAAAACAGCGAACCAATAAAGTTTCAAAATAAAATTAAATGTGGGTATTTTTTTATTTCCACCCAATAAGTGATTTCCAATTAATTTTGTCAAAATTTATTTCATTTTTCCATGTGCTCTGTGAGTTTGGAAAAGGACAATAAAAACCTGAATTTTTCAACTGTCTTCAGACAGTAAGCTTCACTAGGGCAACCTTGGATCTCTGAGGTCTCAAAAATTAGGAGATTTTGACTTTGGATTAAACTTTCTCAAGCACAGAAAATATCTATTCCTGCTTTCCCTGCAGTTAACAGAAGCAGCAGGATCAGTCCTGAGGTCTTTTCACATCCTCTCTGGCTGCACAGCTCAGGGACACGTGAGTATTGTGTAAGCTGTTCTTGCTCAACCTGATGATGCCTGTGGTGACGCAGGGCTGCAGTGTTCACGCTCACGCAGGTGCTGGTTAGCTGAATCACTCTCCAGGTTTTTCCTGGGCAGACTGACTGATCTCTGCTCAGCACAGACACCTCATACAACTGCATGCTACCAAGTATCTTTCCTAGTTCCCTTCCCTATCCTGAAACATATCCCATGTCTTAGAAAAAAGGAGAAAATATTTGCTACCAAGAGCCCCTGACAAATGCAGGAACCACGAATTTATGGCAGGCAGCTTTTTAGAGGGCGTTTCCCCAATCTGAGCTTGGGGAATTCAATGCAGGGTATGTGATGCCATCAAAGAACTGACTAAAGCAAGTTCTAAAGTCATCTACCCAGTAAAAAATAGTTCAAGCTGTCAACACCAAACAAGCTCTTTATATCGCATACAAAGCTTGTCACAAATTAGGCAAATATTGTAAATGGGATGTTACAATTCTAAAGAACTGGTGATGAGTACATTTGTTAGGACAAGGAAGATGAAGGTTAGAGAGGGAGATTGCCTTCCAGGATGGTCAGGTACTCATATAGCCCTGAATAATGGGCTGTGGCAGAAGCTGGAGGGCTGAAGGGCAATTCCTAGGGTATGAGGGGCTACAATCCATCAGCTATGTATCTCAAGGACCTTGTACCAAACACTGGATTCATCATCATCTCACGTGTCCCTGGTCCTACTGAAACCTATGATCCCAGGTGTTCTTTCTGTCAGAGGAGACAGAGGCACTGCCCACAGACAAACTCTGGTTCGTCCTCAGTAGTGGGGAGAAGCAAGTGTCCATCTGAAGCCCCTTGGATGTGCTGCATAAACGCTCAGTAGAGCTTCTGGGCATCTCTGTGCCCCACAATGACCACACTGGTTATGTCAGCAGGAATTATCATGATCAGGTTTTTGGACTGAACTGAGGAAAAGAAATTAACAAAGCCCTGCCACCAAACGCTCGCTGAGGGACCCTGAAGAAGACAGGCAAAGCTCAATGACAGCAAGTTTTAAATGAACAGTTGTTTACATTTTTTTCCAGGCCTGCTCTTGGATGAGTTGTGGGAGTGAAATAGTCGTGGCTATGAGGTCTTTGAGAACTCCACTCTTGACAAGTCCTGCCCCTTGCAGTTTTTGCCACTGTGCCACGGTAGTCTACACCATTTTCAGTCATGCAGTCTGTGAAAAATGAAGGAAAGAAAATGCATGTTAGCTGTGAGCTGTTGGGCCACGTCCATACTTGATGGTGGTGAAGCAGAGATAAACTTGAGGAAATACTTCTGCAATTTACACATCCTACGTATTATGCAGATGAAAAAGGAAGGGCTACATAGTGTCAAGGATGATTAACAATGATATGTTAATTTCCTAGCATCTTAAAAGTTTTCTTCATGATCACAAAAGTCATAAATCAAAGAAGCTTACGTTCAGTCAATCCTTCACGACTCCAGAAATCAGGGCTACAAAGATGATGCACTCATAACATATTTTCCTTGCAGACACTGATATCTGTCCAAGGCCACATTTTACAGTAGGTAAAAAGCAGTAACACATATTCAGCCAAAATTATTAACCTTCTTACCGGTGAAATGTGCCATAGCAAAAAAAAATTTAAAAAAGCTACTCTAACCATCTACTGCATAACAGAGTTGCATCTGAACTGAATCAAAAAAACCAGCTGTTCTCTGATGGTAAATGGAACCCTAGAAGTGTGAAAGCATGGCACAGAAAAAGACTTTTTGGAGCAGGTGCCAGCAAAATGCCATCACTGCTCCATTTTCTGTCATTGGTGGTTGTCCTCCCACAGTAGTGCGGAGACTAGTAGTCATCTGCTTCCTTGTCTTTCCAATATTGCCAGATGTAGCAGGTAAAAGATGCAACATTATTCTAAAATGTAATGCATTTTAGAAACCCTGCTATAAAATTCTACAAAAATGCTCAGAAAATGAAGAGAGTGGATACAATATTATATTAAATATCTTTATCTAGAGTTTCCTGTATTTCACCCTCCTTAAATTCCTGAAGATGTTTCTATAAAAACCAGCTTCCTGGTTATGAGCATTTTTGGGGAAGATGAAAGTATTCTCACCAGGGTTTGTTTCCTGTGTTGTCTGAGGAGGTTTAGGTACAGTCTGTAGCCCTTGGTCATCACACTTCTTCAGGGCACAATACTCCCACCTCACACTGGGGTCGGTGGTGTAGCACCATGGACGGCTGTCAGCATCCGGGTTTCTGCAGTAATTTTGGCTCAGACCCCTACAAATCAAAACATATTATATTCCTATCCATGCCACTGCCCTGGGGAGAGCTCAAAAGAACATTTTAGAAAGCAGATCTGCTACAGAGTTAGCATATATACATTTACATTATATCATGTACATTCTTTCATGGGCAGTTGAAATTGTTTTTGCAGCAGGAAGAAATTAGGACACATGTATGGAGTATTTAAATGTGCCAAATACTTATTCACTGATTAGCACTTATAGTAGAATATAATTTAAAAATCCAGATAAGAAAATGTATGTATGTATAGCAAAGACATAATTTATTTTACTTTTTCAAATATGGTAATAGCTTTGAAAAAGAAATAGTTTTTTGCATTTGGGAAAAAATAAGTGATAAATATCAGGAATAAGAAAACAATCTATCCCTTCCTCAAGGTTTCAATGACTTGCAGACTAGGAAGCAAAGACTTAAACTCACAAATAAATTAATGCATAGAAACAGTTATTATCAGTATGAGGGAAAATTTATGATAACTATTAATTGCCTTAGAAGCAACGTAGAAACACACAGTTAATTAGTCTAAAGTATAGGAGTGACATCTGTGGTTTTTTTCAAGACGAGGTTAATAAAAAATATTTCCATTATAAAAAAGAAGAAAAGGAAGGGATTACTTTTATCTAGGATACTCACTTCCCAGCTTCATAATAATTGTTGTGCTATGATGATGCAAATCAAAACAAGTACATGAAAGACCACTGCCCAATGACACTGAGAAATGGGAAACACACGTACGCATTTGGGAAGTTCTCTGCCGTTTTGTTGTGTCGGTGAGGCGACATCGAGCTCCAGGCTTGACATTTCCTTCCCGTGAGAGTGAAAGAGACTGTGCCACGGTAAGTCACCCCATTGCCCTGATAGCACTCCTCAGTAACTTGAGCCTCCTCAGCCACATCAACGGCTGTAGTGAATAACAGAAATCACTCTCTTGCATCTTAATACTTTAACGTTTATACTTGAGCACAGAAAGACAACAGAAAACAATAAGCCATTGTTTCACTGACCACAACAGCATGCTCTCTGTAACAGAATCCTTCTCAGACAGTAGATCAAAAGGAAGATTTCAAAAGATGTTTGCAAAAATTTCATGATATGCTAGATTAAAAGCACTTGCACATCATTTTACTGTCATGCACAGAGATTTATTGCAGCCAACAAGCCAAACAGTAACACATGGATCAAATTTATTTCAAGTGGGGGCTGTCTATGTCTGCCATAGACTGAAGTGTGGAACACAACTACCTTGTGTAAGGAGAGTTTTCTTCTCATTGTTTTCTATGGAGTCTTGGTTCAATGCTCCTAAATTATCTTAGGTTTTGCTACAGATTCAGTTTTTAAGGAACTGGCATGTAAAGCTAACTAAATTTTCCATGGAGCATTTAAAAATATATCAGTGGAGGTAACCACCACTGGGCAAAATTAAAAGACTTCTGTTACTGCAATTTTTCCTGATCTGAGTCAGTAGCTGACTTAAAACCTTCTGCACTTAGCTGCCAGACTGAACACACCAGCCTGGGCCCCACATCAGGAACTGAAGCCAGGAGTCCAACTAGACACGGCAATGCCAACAGTGACAGCAACAATGCAACTGAGCAGAGTCACACAAGATTTTTCAAAATATTCTGTGATGACCCTTCACTTCTACTTGTCTCCCTGTTCTTACCAGGGGCCTCTGGCTTGGTACTGTCACAGGAGGGGATGTTGCAATATTCCCACCGGGCAGTTGTGTTGGTGGTGTAACACCACGGCCTCCTCTCACCATCGGGGTTTCTGCAGTAGTTTTCATCTAGGCCCCTAAAACAGAAAACTTGACTGATAAAAGTCTCTCATGGAAATCTGTTAAAGGTTATGAACAAAAAGACAATCTCTTGCTGCCTAGGTTACCGTTGTATTTACTCTTATGCCATCTGTTACATAAATAATTGCAATTCACTGGTGTTTTGGATGTGCTAAACCAGACACCTGCTCGACTGATGGGTGAATTAAGAGATTGTGGTACTTTGAGGCCAAGAGTAGCACAGCAGAAAGAATGTCGGGTAAAAGAATCTAGCCCCAAGTAGGCATCATAACTGTACCATTCTTACTCCACCTGGTTTCATCTGAGCAACCATACAGTGAAAGCATGAAATGAGGAGGGAAAAAGTCAGTCAACCAGAGCTTGAAAGTCAGAAGAGGAGACACCAGTATTCAAGAACAAAGAAGTCAATAAAAAAATGTATGAAAAAATTGAAAATATGAGGTCCAGCAGGTGTAACTGAAGAATTTTGCAATATAGATGAAGAAAACTGAATTTTGAGACTTGGTATTTCTCATGAATAGCAGAGGGGTTTCACTTACTGGCAGGGATAGTTTTCAGGAGTGCGAGCGTGTCTGTGGGGAGATTGAGAACTCCAGTGCTGACAGGTATTTCCTGATTCAGTAACAGATATTGTGCCTCGATAGTCTTCTCCTCTTCCTGAGAGACACTGACGTCCTGGTTTGGGAGGTGGTGGCGGTGTTGCTATTACAGGAAAAGGAACTGAAATTAATCACTGCCTTCTAGATACAGTAAAAAACTAAACCAACAAACCACTCTGAACTTTATAATTAAGTGGGCTTTTTAGATTTCTTTGCAGGTAGGTTTAAATATCAAAATATTTGAAAAGTCTGAAAGGCAGAGAAAGGATCTAAAGGTATCTTTCTCAACTTTTCTTTCTCGTATTTTGAGTTCTTCATAAGCAGTCAGGCTGTCAGAAAGGCATTCACCCTTTACAGCAGCCAGGATACAATACAGGATACAAAAGTCAAGATATGAAAATGATAGTAGCCTCATCAGAACAAAGCTGGAAAGTGAGCAAGTGGTAATAACATGGAGAGAACTGGGGTGAAAGGGTCAGGCCCATCAGTGATACTGACAGGTGCATGTGTAAAATAGACATACTCTGAGTGGTGAGAGACAGCAAGGATGAGGTCTAGTGAGAAGTCCCAAGAAAAAGTATAGCAGCAAGGACAGGCCTTGAGGGGGAAAGAAAACTTAAAAGGTGGAAAATTGATTTGGAAGAGCAAAACAAAAGATGAAGTATTTTCAGGAAGCATGAAACTTCTTGGCATAAAAAGAAGAACATTAGAAGAAACACGAGAAATGCCTGGTCATAGAAAAACACATCAAGGAAGGGAGATGTGCTCCAGACAAAACCTTTAGAAACGCCTATGACAGAAATGTCTGGCCTCAATAAAGCTATCAGAGGTTAATTTTAAAGTGATTAATTTTTTTTCTTTCAGATAAAATCCAGCTGTCTTTTGTACTTTTCTTTATCTTTGGGATCTCTTCTGTTTGTTCCAGATCCTCGCACCACTCTGACTGGAAGAAGCTAGAAGTCAGACTCACTGCAACGAGGAATGTCACAATAGTCCCAGCGTTTAGTTGGACTGGTAGTGAAACACCAGGGCCGAGGCTCCCCATCAGGATTACGACAATAATTATTCTTCAGATCCTTCTCCGGAAAACTGAACCAGAAAAAAAGATTTTTAAGATATGCTACTAATAGCTGTAACTATTATCCTGTCTGGTGCAGGGTGGTCTTCAGCCCACCACTGATGATAAAGAGACCATCCCAGAACCTGACTCACTTTTCTGGGAGGTATCCATGGGAGTGAGGTTCCTGGGAGTCCCAGCGTTGGCACTCAAGCCCAGACACTGTTGTTGCAACTACTCCATGGTAGTTTTCTCCACTGCAGTGCATGCACTCTACTGTAGGAACAAGGCAGAACAAGTACAAGAGAGACAAAAAGCTCCTGATGAACTGGTCTAGAAACATTCCCACTTGTCTCACATGAAGCACAAGAGCCTGATCAGAGCACAAGGCTGAAATACAGTCATTTTTTGGCAAAGTAAAAACTTATTTTCCTTGATAAGATGACTTTAACTAGTTGATTACATTTGTAGTATTCATTAAAAAAAACCAAAAAAAACCCAAACCCAAACCAACTTTACAGACTACAGGCTTTAAAAGAGCTAAATTGAATCTATTAAGATAAAATTTAAAATCTGTGCTTTGCTACTGTCACATTTTATTGGTTCCATTCTAATTTCATGATATATGAACACACCCATATGCCTTTTTTATCTAAGGGAAAAAAAGACTTTGTATAGCTGCTTTCAGGCTCTTTTGATATCTTCCTTGTTGATGATGAAAATGTTTTGGAAAGATTCATGTTGAACTAAATTCAAGTTTGAAACAAATGCTCAATTAGAAAATAAAAGTAGCTGAATAACTTCACATTCTTGAACACATTTTGCAAAAAATGGAAAGAAGTCAGTATGTGTATCCTGACCTTCACACTCAGGGATGTTACAGTAGTCAAATCTGGTTTCAGGATCTGTTGTGTAACACCAGGGTCCCTTTTCATCATTGTCAGGATTTCTGCAGTAGTTTTCCTCCAGTCCTGCATTGGGATATTTTTCAGGTGTGTAGCTGGAATAGAATTAAATGGGATTACAGAATGAGGAAAGTGTCCCAATTATTCAGCTGAGGACTCTAAAAATAAAATCTTTATCTGAGGACAATTTTGTAGATTTTGGTCTTTAGAAGACCCCTAATTGTTACTGTGTGCCATTGCTGGAGCGTTAGAAGTGCTACAGTGATAGACTTCAGGAAACACGGAGCCTCTATGGCCAGTTATGTCTTTAATACTTGCATTTTCTTTAGCTATTGGTTTCCAGCAGTTATTGTGCAGTCAGGGTAGCATGTGGCACGTAGTGAACTGTTTCCTCTGGGATATGTTCCCTGTGAGACTCAGTGAGGATGTATTTCTGAAATGTGAGAGTCCTCTGTAACCTGAATGCTACAGCTTCTGAATAAAAGGTTACTACATAAACCCAGGCAGGTATTTTTTATTAAATACAAGAAATACTGCCTTGTTAATTGTGTACTCACTGATAAAATGATGCACTGCTATCTCATCTGCCACATGTTATACCTTTGGCCAAGAGAAGAAGTTCTTGCTCTGGTGAGATTATTGAAAAACTCTGATTTCAGCAGAACCAGATGTTTCCCTGCCTAGTGTTTTGCTCATGTAAAGACCATAAAATTTAAATGTGACTGCCAAGGCTGACAGTGTCTCTACTGATCATGTAGCACCACTTAGAGGTCTCTGAGTAACAATTCAGAATAGAGAATTATTCAAGATAGGTATAGAAAAATATTTTATAAGGAGATTTCTAACACCAAAAAAATTGCTTACAAGACAAATTAGCATATATGGATGGTTTGACAAAATTTCAGAAAAACATATAAATAGATAAGAAAAGACCTTACTTTGGTTTATGTGGGAAATTGTCAGCCCAATTCTGGCACCGCACACCTTTCTGAGTTTTGGCTTCTGTTCCTCTGTAATTTACTCCTCTTCCCTCCTTGCATTCTAGAAGATAAACTGAAATGAGATGTGCTTAATCAGTATCATGACATACCCATTGGATTCTAATATATACAAAATCCATTTTCATGCTAACACAATTAAAGATGTTTGATCATATTTTGATTTTCTTATATTCTCAAAACCAGATATTTTACATCGTAAAAATCTGCTAGTTAGCTGATTAAGTGGACTTAATTGGGACAGAAAAATGTATGTGAAAGCAAAAAAAGCTCTACATCAGAATTTCAGAGAAATAAGTGTAACACAACCCAGTTATTTTGGGAATGTGCCATAATAGATTTAAATAACAAAATAAGCTTTAAACACTTAAATAGATACTATAACAAAATAGAAACACATTCTCTTTTTCTTACATCCTATTAGATTATTATAGTTATGCACAGTAATTAAAATCAAATCTTTAAAGATTTGAATTTGAATTCAGTCACCTGAATTCAGCTGAAGACAAGACAGCTGCAGTTTAGGGACAGTCACTGTCAGGCAATGTGTCCTCTGGTTCAGAAAACTAAGTAGGAAACTCATTTTCCATTTCCCTAGGGAAGCAATCTGTCTTTTAGGATGTGACCTGGTTTGTCTTAGTGTCTTTAAGTAGTGTCCAAATCAAATACTTGTAGAGACCCAGTTTTTCTCAGTACTGAAGTTGTAACAAACTGACATACAAGCAGAAGATTAACAGAAATCTGGAGAAATAATGGCATTTTACACAGACCTGTCTTGCCCAAAGTGAAAAGCACTAATATTTGAATCCAGAATATGATTTAGCTTTGCTGAGGGCTGATAGTTTAGACCTGAATTTATAGATGCACCTTTAGGCATGCTTTTATTTCAATGCGTACATAGAGGCAAGTTTACTCTAGAAACTTTAGCTGGAAGCCATTTGGATCCCTCAAACAATTTTGCAATAAAATAACATGAAACCCCTCAATTACTGAACATTGAATCAGTCAAGTGTTGACTCTTCTTGTTTTGTAAACTTTTAACGTTTATATAACCTTTAGGGCTTTTCCTTTCTGATGAGAAATGACTAACTTTGATACCCAAACTCAACCCTCTTGGGTTGAGTTGTCTCTTGGGTTAACTATTTACAAACAGATATGTAGGTAACAATTCCCAAATGCAGCTTTAATTCTTGTTACTTTTATTATAAGTCAGAGAAGATTAACTTTCTCTTTTATAGCACATACTATAGAAAAAAATAATATCTGAAACTGTCGGTTTTATAGTAATTGTCATTCTTTTTGTTGAACACAATAAATAGCAACTAGGTTTCACTGAGTCATTGCTTTGACTGAAAAAATTACTGCTAATAAACAGGTGAGCAACACAGACACTGTCTGACACATACACAGTAGGCTGTGTTTTTGATGTTTATGATACCAAGGTCCATCTTTTGGTTTCTGCAGGTAGAGGTGCAATTTTTGGAAATTTTGGTTTTGTCAAATGACTGTTTTTCACACTTTTTGTAGTGTGGTTCTGGTATTTAAGGAAACTAAAACACGTCTGTGGCCTCAAAACATGTAGTAACAATCACCAATGGGTATTGCAGGACCAGATTCTAACTCCAGTAAACCCAAGGGATGTCTCAAAAATAAACCAAAATTACAATCTAGCTCCTGACCAAAGAAAGCAAAATCAATATGATTATTTATATATAACTTACTCATTCAGTCTTTTAGCTTTGTTATTTGTTAATTGATCTGCTCGGTTTTATTTCCGAATAGGAACTGCAGAAGATTTCTTAGCGTTACTTAATTGTGATTTATGGAAATTCTCACGTGCTTCTGTGTATTATGAAAGAGCTAATGCTCCAAACATTAAACTACCTACAGAAAGAATGTAGCTGGCAAAAGGCTTCAGAAAATATGAGGTTGAAAAGGACCCTCAGTTGCCTTTTGTCCATAGCCCCAGAAATAGCACATTCAGATTCCAAGGTGGGTGAGACTGCTCAGAGCTGTGTCCAGTCAATATCTGCAAGGGTGAAGGCTCCACAGCCTCTCTGGGCAATGTGGCCCAGTACTTACCCACCTTTCTGTGAAAAATTACTTCCTTATATCCACAGTGCCTGAACAAAATCTCATTTGGATGTTCGGCTGCAATCCAGCTAAAGCTGTTGAACAACTATCTAAAATATCCTTGCAGCTGCTATACACACAGCATCGTCTTATCCCACAGAGAGAGATAAGGGCAGGTCAACAGAGAAGGAAAGATGCAATTCTCTGGAGCTCATGTGTTTTTACTGTGAAGTTATTGAGATTCATGTCTTTTGCTTAGAAACTGGCCCAGCAAAACCACTTCATGATTTTCGGCAGTTGAGAACCTGGTTCATTTTATCTTTTGATGCACCTTTCTTTGTTGAAGGAGATCAAAGACTTGAAATAATATAGTTTTCAATCTCTGAATATTTTCAAATGTATTAATATGTTTTGCAAAGTTACACATCAGCAAATGGTCAAACACAATGTTCATTAAGTCATTTCACACAGAAGTAATTCTATTCAGAGTTTACCACATTATCTCATATCTGAATGATGTCTAAGGAGATGTTTTCTCCCTTATGTATTACTAAAGTCAGGGAGCAGCACAACGAAATTTATGTTACATTAAAAATAAACCACATTCCTTCTTCCCTGTATATAGCAAGAGCTCCATGCTCAATAACGTAATTCAAAAACAGTCTTCAAAACAAATTGTTTTCTTGCATCTGGCATAAGTTGATAATTTTTGAAATGGGATAAAAAATTGGATAGCTGCCATTTCTCAGAGACACATTTCTTATATTCAGAATTAATAAGAGACCATTTCTGACAAACAATCCTCAGCTATGAGAAAAATATTAATAAATAAAATACATACAAAAGGGGAACACAAAAATTGACCATGTGAATTAATTATATCCTAAAAATAAGAATAGGACAAAAATGTCACCAGATTAATTAACTGAAGAGTATGAACACCATACAACAATATACAAATACTATAAAAATAGGTAATTTTTATCTGAACCAGAGTCCAATAATATAAAAAAGATTTAGACTTACTTCTTTTTTCGTACAGAACTGCATTTGCTCTTCTGAAAATCATTGCTGTTTTGGTGTTCTCAGTCAATGTTAAACACTGTTGTTCTTTGCTGGTAAATAAGAAGGCCCTGTTGAAATTAAGAGGAGAGAGCTTTGTAAGAAACAATACTGAATATATGCTTATTTTCCTGAAAACATTTTTGAGTATTGTCATTTTATCAAACACTACAGTTCAGTGACACTTCAGACTGAGAAATCTGAGAATTTTCAAATCACTGAGTATTGCAGCTCACATTTTCAGTGGTGATTTTCACTTCTAAATGTTCATATCAAACTTAGGTTGAAAGGGAGTGACAGGAACAAATGGATAAAAAGTTTATAACCTGCCAGAGGTTCAAGAGACCTCATGTTGAAGGGGATATATGCATAAAGCACCTTGACCTTATTTCAAAAATATTAGTGGTCATTCAAGGAGTCAGACATTCCACAGTATGCAGCAGTTACCAAGAAGCGGGTAAAACACAGTCCAGGACCTTAAATTATCTTGTGGTAACTCTTCTGAGAGGACGCACTTTACAAGTCACAGCCTTTTGTCTTTTCAGCAAGTGTCTAGGCTGTAAACTGCAAAACTGAAGCAAATAGCATCTGTTATTTGCAGAATAGCATCTAAGGAAACCTTCTGACAGGCTAAGTAATTCCTACAGCTGGATTTTCTGAACCAAAAAAAAGAGAACAGCTGCATGGCATTCAGTGGGTAGATTCACACCAGGCAAGCTGTTATCCCCAGTTAAACAAGTTAAGCTGTCAGTAATGTTAAATTTGTACTAGGAAAGTAACTAAGGAGTACGGCTCAATCCCCCTCTAAGGTGGGATAACAAGTCAGAAGTATTGGTCTGAATAGATTGGTTTGAAGCATTAATGTGAAAATGCTGCAGTGCTGGCCTGGTCTTGAACTCTTAGCATTCATCTTCCCTCAAATCCTTCCTGCCAGATAGCCCCTGTTCTTGCTTGATTGTAACGGATCTCACAGAGAGATTAAGGAGGCATGACCTGATGTCGTTCCAGTGCCAAGTGATGGCAGGCTTAGACCCTGGGGTAGAAGCTAAGGAATGGTACTGTGTCTGAATATGCCTCAAAAGGGAACATTAATACCCTGCAAACTGTAGGGAAAATATATAATCTGAATATAAAGACTTGTCCTCTCTGCCTTCCTCCCTACTCTCCTGAACCACGTGCTACTGCAGCTCTGCCCTCTTTATGGTTTTCAGGGTGAAGCTGGGTCAAAGGGAGTTGGTGGTATTTCATACAGTCAGCAGATCCCCGTCATTCTTCAGGGTTACACCTTTTTAAAGTAAGTCCCATTTTCTCTGTTGAGTTAAAACACAAAGTCACAAAACACATTTAAGAAGTCGGCACCAGTGTATGCCTGCCTCGAATAAAAGCATTAAGTAGAACCAAGAACTTGAAACAGCACTGCAGACAATCTGCTGAGTTCAAAAGGTGTGCTGCAGAAGTGGCAGATTGGAAGAGAAAGCCCCTCTGCCCATAAGTGAGAATGGCCTCCCACCGCAGTGATGGACATCTCTCCTCACTGCCCCAGTTTCCTGCTGTTCTGCTGGGGCTCAACAGGCTGCAAGGCTTTGGCACAGGAGATCCAGAAGCCTCAGGCTCAGAGCAAAAGGCTCCAGTGGGGCAGAAGCCTGAGCAAAGACCAGTGATACAGGCTCATCAACACCTTTCATGTTTTCTAGCCCCTTGAGCCTGGTTAAGGCAACTAAAGCAGTAGGACTTGGCTGAAAGAAGGTTTAGGTGGCCATCTCTTTCTCAAAGTAAATAAAAGTTACTAAGTCCAAATTCTAGTCAAATTCCAAATAATGGATTTGTCTGCAAGATAGCCAATGCAATGCCATTATTGCTGTCCTAAATTTCCAAGAAATTAATTGTGACTCCTTGTTGAAGAAGGAGTGCAAGAGTCTTGATAAAACCATGTAAAGTTGGTTTGCAGTATGTCAAGCTGTGCAGCAAGATATCGTAATGTTTTTTAATAAAAATTCAACACAACTTTCTTAATTTCCCTATTTCTTCTGTCTTCATCTATATATCCCAGCATTGTGTTTCTACACATTTTTTGTTTTTCCAGCAAACCTCAAACCTCCACATAGTCATAAAGGAAATTCTTGAAAGTTCAGACTGCTTATAAAAAGGCATATTGTTCTATCACCTGCAATGAAAGATATATGTGGGAACCAGTGGAAATTACCTGCAAGCAAACTTATCCTCATTTTCACATTTCTCTGCACACTCTTCTTCACTATTTGCTCTATAAACTTGCTTCATTGGGTTGAGCAACCAAGCTCCCTCTGTTCTCACATAGCCATCTAGGACACTTCCTTGCACTGAAAGGAAAAAGAGAAAGGAGTAAAAATAGGAATAATGACTTGATTTATTTCAAACTCTCTTGTTAAATTTTTTGTCACACAGTTATGTGACATCATCATTAAATTGCTGGAATAATTGGGATAATGGTGACAAAACATGGGTAAATCTAAAATGCCTTCCTGGTATGGTAAAAGGTAGCATCACTGAAAGCCCAGTGTAAGAGAAATTCACCTAACAACCTCTGGGCTACAGCTGCATGTCAAATATATAGGATACTAAAAAGTACAGCTATGTTTAGTGATAAACTCAAAAAGTGCTCAAGAACAGTCCTCCTTGTAAAGGACCTTGGCATTTAGTATTTTCCTGTTACATCTCTGCAGCCTCAGAATTAGTGCATAGCACAGTGGCTTTCATGACTTCCAGCTGCAGGGTCATGGAGTTGCATGAGTCCCATGATTTTTACAGTTTCTTTATCAGTGGAGCATACGACTCTTCTGACGAACATTTGGCTCTGGGAGTTCTCTAGGGTTTCAACCCCAGACAGACACCCTGGCCCCTGGTCACTGCAGGACACCTCAGTCCTGCTCTGTGTTTTTGTGCCTGGCCTTATGCAACTGCTGAATGAAAGGCAGATGGGATGAACCAGACCATGACTGGAATCTCAGGAACAACAGCCATGCTGCAGAGAGGGACCTCTTCACTTTCTCTGCCCCCTGTCTGTCTCAGCCATGGCCCAATGCCAGCAGGAGGCACAAAAAGCCTCCTTGTCCCACTCAGACCCACAGCCTGTGAACGGGGGCTCCACTGGGCTGTTTGGTGATGTCTTTGCAGCTGAGAAAGGCAGCAGCTCCTTCCTCTCCTGGGTAACACTCTTGAGTGTGAAGCAGGCTCATATGTGTCCTGCTAGTAAATCCCTTCACCTGAGAGATAGTTCAGCCTGCAATGGGATATTTTCTTAAAGATCATTTTGCATCTACAAGTTGAAGCTGGTGAAAAGGGAGAAGAGCCAAATTATGCTTCTTCTTATACAACTGCAAAAGCATAGAAGTTACTGCAGGGGTTTTTCTGCATTCAGACTAGGGAAGAGTTTGTCTCTAAGGGTGACAGTGACTTTAGCAGTATGCATGGAAGAAAAGGATAGGTGCTGGAAAACAAAAGAATAAGTGAAAAAGAGTCCAATGAAATTTCCACGAGTTATTTCAAAACAAAATCATTTAGAAGAAATGAGTTTTGACACAAAACATTAAACTAGGTTAAGACAATATCATAGGGATGCTGCAATGCTCTCCACAAGGAAAAGAAAAACAAGTAAAGAATTCCTATTATGGTACAGCTTCCATGCAAACTTAATTCTGCTCTGTTTTGACATTTTGCATTGTCATTATTATTACAAAATTTGATTTTAAAAATACTGACAAGGTCATAAAAATATTTTCCCCTTTTCTGTTACATTTAATGGCAGGGCATAATACTTTAAGGAAAAAAAAAGGAAAATATGCATAAAACGACTGTAAATTTTCATGCTACCATTTTCCCTGTATCTATGATGTTTTATAGTCTCAGAAAGATATATTACTATCTTATTCAAAAATGCAAATATTTATTACCATTCCATAAAGGATTTGCAAACAAAAATATACTATTTCAGATAAAAGCCCAAGCTGTATATTTTTCTCCCTCATATAAAATTCTTACTTAATTGAGAATGGTATTTGATTTTACTGAGGCTGTTCTTTTGCAAAAAA
>VXBR01004700.1:193980-348614 GCA_013400215.1 Cisticola juncidis
TTAGAAACTAGAATTTAAACTCAGATAAAAATTCTTAGCATTAAATAACAGCTTTTTTTTTTATGCTGGGGCATGTTTATAATATTTCCAGCTAAAATCTACCCATATATTTTCCTGTTACCTCTTCTTATGTTTTAAAACTTTAAAACTTTTAAAACATTCATTTTATTGTAGCTTTATATATGCATTATCACACTCATAACTATATTTTTTACTTCAATCACAACATATTGTGTGGTTATACCGATGCCTGCAAGAAGATGGTGGCCTGAATCTCACACTTCAGGTTAAGGTTAATTTAAGGTTTTCAGGACACAGAATATTTATATGTATGAAACCCATATAAATATATCTAAAGAGCCAATTCAGTTCTTGTGTGCTCAAAATTTTTTGTATCATCTTCCACATATCTTTCATACCAAGAATATTGCAGAAAATAACACCAATCAAATGTGGTCTCCCTATCACATGGAATGAAAAATTCACCATTAAGAATGTAGTTATGAAAAAGACTGAAACTGCAACGTGTAGAACAAGCTTTCCTTTGTGATTCTCTTTTGCACAAGCATTTAACAAACTTTAAAGCAATCAGCATAAGGATCATAGTGGCTGGCAATAACACAGAAAAAAATTCCCAAACCTAAGATAAAAGGTTGCTGAAACCAGAGGGGGCCATGCCCCTGTACAAGCCTTTGAGATGCTGTTTCCCAAGGGTGCCCCTAACTTGCCATGGAAATGTTTGCTGGGAGCCATGAGTTACCCATGCAGACACCACGGCTGCTCCTTTCTTGTGTCTCTAATGAACACAAGCCTGGGGCAACGACAGCTCTCACTCTGTTCAGCAGCAGCTCTTGCTGGCCAGCAAGCCCCAATCCGTTCTCATCCAGGGAAGTTGTGACACAGGAATTTGGGGACCTACCTTCATCACATGGAGCTTGCAAGTGTCTGGCCCCAGTCTCACCTAGGCAAGCAGAAGGCAAAAGACTCTTACCTGAGCTGAGAAAGAACAGAAGGAGAAAGGCATCTTTGCTAATCCCCATTTTGGGCCAGCTTGGAGAGTGGTGGAAGTTGTGTGTCTCGGTGCTCAAAGTTTTATTGACTCGCACTGGAGTGAGGCAGCATCAAACAAACAAGGCAGGAGGATTAAGTTAATCATTCTCCCATGCTGGTCCCATGCCCCTGCGTGGTGTGGCCGTTCAAACAACCTTGAATTGGATGGATTACCAAATCAGATTCAATCATTTCTACTGGATGCTATTAAATGCAAAGGCACTTTCTTGTTTTGCAGGATATGTTTTGTTCTCAAATAGTTAGGTCTTTCTCTGCTAGAGAAAAGACAAGAATAATGTTGCTGGAAAGCATGGGAAATTATGTGTCCAGGCAGGATCTGAATTTCTCTTGACATTAAGTCCCAATAGTAAATTCAGCCATGCATACCTGTATTGATTTTTAAGGAGCAACTTCTATTTAATCTCATGGTAAGCATGATGATAAGATTCAGATAATATTAACTCTGCAAAATAGTTTAGTTTTACTTCTTTATTAAAGAATTCCTTTTCTGCTGTCTTCTTGACCTAGAGCTTTCTTTTTTTTCTTCTTTTTGGGAGTAGGACTTAATTTTAATTTAATTTAAACTTTAGATTTAAGTGGATATTCTAAACTTTAAACATTAAGTTTAAGAATCATAGGTAGCAATTTAGTGTTCTTCCTTACCAGACATTTAGCCTCACACTGCATGCACAGACTCATCCAGCAAGGGTGTCAGACTTTGTTCATTTGTGTTATCCTGATTTCAACATCAGCTCACTTTGCATTTCCCAAGCAGCCTTTACCTTGGAAAAGTTGCACTGCAGCACCATTTTATGGCTTCTCTTGCATGTTAACTCTCTGATGTTGCTTCCAAACAACTTATTGAATCAAGTGTGCTAGTGAGTCACCAGAGACAGGAGCAGGATGAATATTGAATGGGGAGAACTTGAATGGACACTGCTTGATCGTGCAATTAAATCTTCTGCAGTTGAAGGCCAAAAGATTAAAGAATCATGAGTTGCTTCTAAAAACCAATAAGGCTCTTCATTTCTATGTCATCCTGCCTGCTTTAAGTAGAAGTTACACTGTACTGAGGGCTTGGGATAAAACTAGGAGTGCAGGAGTAAATATGTGAGAGAGGCATTCTAGCATGAGAACAAGATTTGCCTATATTTTATTGACTATGTGAAAAATTTAAAGCTGATCCTGCTTGTGGTCCTATGCTATTTTTCTCCTGTAGGGTAGTATAATACCAAGCCATTTGGTTGCTTTCTGTGCTTGAATCTGTTTTAATACAACTTTTGAATAACAGCAAAGCATGGGATATCTGTAAAGGCTTGGGATACCACTGATTTTAGTTCAGGAAAACAAAGCAGACAGGCCAAGGAGAGGAGCCGACTGGAGCTGGACTTATCTCAGGGAAACGTCTGAAGGGTGATAGGGAGAATGGGTTGGATATAATGCAATTACATGTGGGATCAGGCTTATCAGGTTTTAGGAACAGTTACTCATTGGGAAAGAAGGACAAAACAAAGGAGCAGAATACCAAGTAGATTTTACTAGCAAGCAGGCTTTTGAGAGCTATTCAAGTCTGGTTTAGCTCCATGTTTTTAACAATCTTAATCTCATTTTCAATTCTAGCTTCAGATCTTGGTTTCCATCTCTCCTGGTCTATATCCCGACTCCCTGGCTACAACCAGCATCTGCTCACCAATCCCTGTGCCTCCTTCCCATCAGATATTATCAGATAGTGGGACTTTTCCTTACTCCAACACAAAATTTGTTTTCTGCTCAGCCCTGCCCTCTCTAGCATCTTTGGCACCTTCCCCTTTTTTCTGTATCCCCTGTTTCCACTGAGGTAGTAATTGGGTTACTGTGTTATGGTGCACTCCTGGTGGCAAAAGCCTAAGAAAATAATGCTGCACAAGTGAGTGGGAGTGCAGCTCTTTCTGCTGCGTGGAGAGGTTTGAAAGGCTCTGAGTCTTCACTGAGTTTGTAGAACGCATCAATAAACACTATGTGCTAGAGATTTCAATCAGTTTAGCTTCTCTTACTGGTTTTCAAAACCAAAGAAGCTAATTGTGGTAGCCAAAGGTTTGTTAACATATGTCCAGGATAGTTTGGGAAAATTTGCATCCATCAGGTAAGCAAACTCTTTCACAAGCTTTCCTCATGTTGAAGATCTATATATACTCCTTCACAATCCACACTCCTTCCTTACAGGATATAGTTGTTGCCACGTTTAGGCTTGGCTCTGGTTTCTCATCTCATAGTCTCAAATCTGATTAAAATGCACCCACATTGGTGTGAATGTTCTGAAGAAAGCAAAGAACACTGATATTGCCATTTCATTCGAAGATGGTAATGCAGATTTGAAGAAATCTTATTAATCTCTGTCTAAATGGATCTGATCCTGGAAAACTGGGTTTGAGAATACTGTAAGCAATTGTTCCTGGTACCAAAGCAGTCATTCTCTAAGTTTTCCACAAGAAAATGACAAAACAGAGGTGTCTTTCATCTGCCACACTGGCATTCCTCACTATTGTCTTGTGATAAGGATGTGACCTGTCAAGGCATTATGTTGGAGAGGATCTCTTGTAAACTGTTGATTTATCCTTTTGTGCCTTTCCTTCTTTCCTCTTTTCCCTCACAGATGCACACAGTATCTAAATCTCTCCCCAGTTCTGGTCTTGTGGTGTTTGTTCTCATTTATTTGATCACTGTGAGGCCCACCCATAGGTGGAAGTTTATCAGATCTTATTTCAGAGTCAGGGTACATTAGTTAGCACAGTGGTTAAAATATAAACAACAGTAGGAGGCTTTTTAAATAGAAGTTGACCCTTGAAATTTGGTGTACTGTAAGTTCAGCAAAATACCCCCACAAAAGAAATTGCAAACAATGTCAGAACACAGAGAACAATTTTTTGAATAAATTCCCTTAAACACAAATTCTCTAGATTTCAGAATCAGAAAATGTCAGAAAACAGACACCGAGTTATCACGTACTTGATAAGAGGAAAGAACGAAAGGAAAGATTTAGTTATCTTTAAATATCTTCAGAGGAAGGGGAAAATTCAAAAGGCATCCCTAAAGCATTGCACAGCTGCAAGACTGGGATGAGCATGGAGTAAAGGAGTTCATGTAATTGCTCCAAAGAGTAATGCCATGCAATGAGCAGCTGGGAATTTTTACTTTCTTTTCAAACACCGCCAGAAAAAGTAACAAAGGTTAGATGTATCCCTGATCCACAGAGCCAGAGGGAACTTTGGGCAGCAACCCCAGATGGATAATGTGGATGGCTTCTAACAGAAGGTGCTGCTGAACGTAAGGTTGGGAGGAGTTTGGGAGGAGGAAAGGTAGCCAAGTTAAAAATAAATTCTGTCCTTGCTCTGCACATGAAAGAACTCACAGGGCAGAAGGTCAGGTAGATAAACTCATCTCTATGATTTCTGGCCACAAATACTAATGGATCCAAGGTAAGGAAAATGAATGACAATACAGAGATACAGAGAGGATCTTTTTCCAATAGTGAAAGCTTCTGTTTTTAAGATGTTCATTTGTTCTTGCTGCTGCCAAATATAAGGAACCAGCAGAATAAAGTCAGACAAATGAGAAGCTAGAAGTGAGCAAGCTGAGTGTCACCTTTATAGCAGAAAGATCTAAAGAATTAAATAGTGAGCCTTCTGCATTGCTGAAAAAGTATTTGGAACTACAGGGACTGTGCAATTTCTTTTAACAGAGGTGTGGAGAGCATTAAAGCCACAGAGAATCTGACAGCCAGCGTGTAGCTCACAGTGTGCTTCAGGTCTTTGCACATGAGGGACAACTAAATCATGTTACTGCTAGACGAGAGGGTAAAATCATTCTTCTTTTCCTAGACAGAGACCATCAGAGAAACTACAGATAACTAAGGAATTGTGGATAGCAGAGGTATTGTGCAGCTTTGAGTCCTGCTGGAGTATCCCAGCATGTAACATCCAGCACTAGCACTGTTTTGGGAGTGGTTCAACAAAACTGGTGTGGTGATCTGCTGTAGCCTGCTCTACGTTGCTGTCAGCAGGAACACGTCTTGCACCCAGACTTGTCCTTCCTTGATTTTGTTATTCTCCTGCTGTGCTGCTGTCACCACCCTGCCTGAAGAGTTCTACCCACTCTTTACATCTAGGACTGCAGAACAGAGAAGCAGCACATAATAGGGCCTGAAGAGCAACACGTCTGATTGCCTTTTTAGTTCTGTTCTTCTTGGAAGAATCTGTAAGAAAGTGAGAATCTTTTTGTATTCAAGCTCCTGGAAGACCACCTGCACGCCAGGTCACTGCTGCACTTCTTTGTGTTTAGCAGGCGAGCAGTTCCTGTCTCTGCTGGTCCAAGTCACAGGACTCAGCTCCGAGCTGTGTTCTGCAGCCCATGCAGAGGGAGGGCTGTTGGACTCTTGTCAGTCCTTCCTCTGACACCTCCTGGTGCAACTTCACCCTTTGACCACTCTGTTCAAAAGGTCCAAGTTAATGGGGAGTCCTTGGATGGGGGTAAGGGCAATTTGGCAGCAGAATGTGGAAGAGAAATTGAAGAAAAGAAGCATAATGATTATTCCACTTCTGGTTACAAAAGCAGAGGACAGACTGTGTGGAGAAATTTTGCACTTTATCCAACAGTTTTCCAAGTGCTTCCTAAGACCCCTGCAAATGTCTGCTATTTGTCAGGTCTGTTCCGGTCTTTTTCTACACACTTAGGCAGTTTTACATAATGATCAGTGCTGCAGGGTTCTGCTAACTGATGGTTCCAGCTAGTGATGAAATCAACTGGCTTTGATTGTCAATGACTCAAGAAATCTCACTGAAATAAGATGAATGTTTATAATTCCTTAGTTCTATGACAGTTTCAGAAAAGAGGGACAAGCCACCTCCATTTTCACACAAAGTGTATACTGAAATTTCCAAGTGCATTTTCTGCTTGTCACTTACATGTAGGTTTATTTTCATGCTTATTCTTGGCTCATTAACTTGCACAAAGGACGGATGTTCTAACCAGTTTAATCTTATTGAAAGTAAGTCTTAAAAGAGTAAGGTTTAGTTTACTATTTTGACAAATTGCATGTGTGTGGGCATGCATATGTGTGTGAGGGTGTTTATGTGTGTGAATATAACCTACTACAACATCTTTGTTTACAAACAGTTAATAAGAGTGTTTATGACAGTTTCAGTTTAATAGATCTTGTATAAAAGTCCTCTATTCTTTATGTCCTCGTGCAAAAAGACTTTTGTCATTATATTCCACAGCTTGCATTTGCTGAAGACAACATTTGAAAAACTACTTTTTTTTTTTCCCTTTTTTTTTCCTTTCTTTTTTTTTTTTATGAATCTCATGTAAACTCCTAAGTTGAGCTCAGGAAATTTTGCATTAGAAATCATGCAAAATTTGTTGATCAGCTTTATCATTTGCTCCTATTATATTTTAATTCCAAGTAAATTTCTGAAAGGTAGACCGTTTACATGTGCTGTGTGTCCCAAAAACTGTAGCAAACCGTGTTCTATTTTTGGTACAGAAAGTGCAGAAATATGAGTCATCACAAACAGTGGGGTGGAAGGTGGATGAAAATAGGGTAAAAATTTAAACAGATGATGCTGTCAGCAATCTTAATAACTTTTTGGAATTATCTTATTAACTTTTTCCAAACTTGTTTTTCAAACTCTACAACACCTTCACTAGTTAGAAACTACCCATTAGTGTTCTGACATCTTGTGTAAGATACCTTCTTGAAAAAAAAACCCCTTTTCTAGCACTCAGAAGACTTTGGAGCTTTGCAGTTGTCTACAGGGTTAAGATACAGGAAAACAGAAAAATCCAGTGGTACTACACTTGAAAATGTGCCAGAATAAGGACATAAAAATCACCAAAGCAGATGAAATGAGGATTATGGTACTTATGTGCCAAGGAGGCAGAGTCCCATTTGATGACAAAGTCTTGGTGTTATCATCAGAATCAGAGTCCAAGTTCCTACATTCTTTGAAAACATATTGGCATGGTCCTAGTAGTAATGACAGGTAAATACAAGTAGTATTCAACTGTAAATATGAAAAAAAGAGATTTATTACTTAGGCACATCAAAGATCGGACAATGCAGGAAATCTTGCCAGAAGTATCACCTAAATAGGTGCCTGAATTAGGAGAGATGACTGACAGTAAATCAAGAATTCCCATGCTGCTAGAGAACAGAAAAAAACTGCAACCATTTTCTCAGCTGGAGAAAAAAATGCAAGATATCCAGACAATATCCTAAGTCACAAAATGATACATAAAAAAGACTCAAATAACTGTGGAATCAAGTCAAAGAAGATTCACAGGATATTGGAAAGTGAAGGCCTGACAGTCTTTAGCTCCTGAGAACATCCTACAGCAAGAGGCTGGGCTGTTAATTATTCACACAGATTTCTGGGAAATAAACCTGATTTCCAAATGCAATGCTTAACAACATGAAAATTATTATCCTGACAGTCACCCCAAAATTAACCAAAAAGCAATGAGAAGTAAAGTGTCTGAGAAGAGTAGCCTTTTTAAAACTTTTAAATCTGGAACAATAGCCTTTGGTTTACATGAAACAGCAGCAGCATTTCAGTGACAAACGCATGGGATTGTTGGGTTCCGTGGGGAGTACACGGCACGTCTGTCCTGCTGTGGTCTGTGCCTTACAGGCTGACTGTGCCAGGCCTCTGCAGCCAACAGCATCACCCAGGGGGGCAGATCCCAGCAAGCACAGCTCAGCATCTGCTAGCAAGACAGTATCAAATACCAGAAATTTCCATTAGACAGTGCCCACAGGACCTGCAGAATGTCTCATAGGAACCAAAAGAAACAGGAACAATTTTTGGGTCTGGCCCAGACCCAATAATTTATTACAGCGAATTGGTGCCAATATTTTTTCAAAGAACAGCACTACTGGCAGAACTTTCAAAGCCAACAGTACACGGGGGATAGAAAGCAAGTGCCAGATGGCAGCAAGCCTTTTGTGTGCTCAACAGGTTCTGAAAACATCCAAATTTACTGAGCATGAAGCTTAAGAAAAGCCTTTGAAGCTGTGGTACAACATGAGGACTAGGGAGAGATACACTGAGTACTATGCCTGAGCAAGGGGAGCTCATTTTGAGTTCACATTTCAGGTTTTTCTCTAACCTTGTCAATGGTTGTTTAGGTAACAGCAGGCTGCAGAAGTGGCTGTAGGCTGAAGCAGTCCCCTGTAACAGCCTGTTCAGATTTTCACACATGAAAAAGTGGAGAAAAGCCACCACCATTTGCATCATCCCTGGGTGAGAGTACAGGGGTCTGTGGTGGTGTGAGAAACTCCACATTAAGGGCCACATGGTTTGAAAAGGTAGCCTGTTCTAATGGCCAGGGTGGGGATACTAAGGGCAGACTGAATGGGGGAGCAGGAGCTTGGAGATTGGAACAATATTCAGGACTTGGAAAGAATCCAAGAAAAAGGTGCTGTCAAGAAAGACTCTTATAGAAGAGTTATTCAAACAAAAGAAATTGATGAATGGGTCAGAATGAAAGCAATAAATCATTGATGAAGATTATTAAGGTGTAAGCTGTGAGTCTACAAATATTTTATTTTTTAGCCATAGCTTTTCAAAAATCCCAAAATGAGTTTTTGCAGAGCCTGATTGCTGAAGGGTTCTTTATGGCAATAATAAAATACCTAAATACTAGATATAAATTTATAATATACTTTGTATCAGATGTTTGACAGGAAGACTAAAAAAATATAGATATTCTTGTTCAGATTTAGAGGTCCATTTCCATTGGGCAGGTGCACATTTCTTTCATATGTAGGTCAATACATATTCTGTTTGGAAGTGGTAAGTTTTTAAATGATACACAGAAAACTAGAACAACAGCTAAAAATTCTGGAATTAGCTTTGGTTAGTGGCTGGGAGTCAAGGGGTCAGGTGTGTTCCTGTTGATTTTTGTTGCTGCTGGAACATGCCCCATTCAGTTTCCTTTGGTCACTATAGTACTGCTTGAAGGACTTTCTTGACATTTCCAGTGGCAGTCCTTTTCCATTGCTCTGAGTGATATCCAGGCCCAATTCCATGGCTCTGGGAGGCTTGACTAAGGTGTGGGTGCTTCTTTCTCCATTTCCCTGCAGGAGAGTTAGCCTAAATTTACACTGATTTGAACTCTTTCAAACGTAAGGTGTTTTCCAGACAAGCAAGCTTTTGTGAAACCAAGGTTGATTTTTTCCCCAAATATAGCCTATTTACATGTGGGATTCTGTCTCTGCTCCCCTCCCATGCTGATTTTATGACCAAGCTGCATGACATAGCAGGACTCTTTTTCCCACTGCTTAAATGGAAAAATGGTGTGTTGGTTTTCCAACCCTAATAGACTTCAGAAGAAATCTAGCCTCAAGCATTTGTTTTTGGCTGCGATTACCGGAGGATAGGAAGTAGCTGCCACCATGTGGCAAACTGAACAAAAAAAAAAAAAAAAAAAAAAAAAAAAAAAAAAATGAAAAAAAAAAACAAAAAAAAAGGAAAAATTGCAAAGTAAGAGCAAAGAAAAAGGTGAGAGGAAAGCAAATAATCACTGTCTATGCTAGAGAAAAGCTCTTAGTAATGTTGACGATTGACACTAATATTAGAGTAACTATTCTTATGTTTATTTTCTTAACATCAGTTTTATAGCTAAATGACATGAGAAGGGGAAGAAAGTACAGCAATCTCTGGAAGCTTTATGGTGAAACAGGAACAGGTTTTCTTCTTTTTATTTTTCATATTCTATGGATGTACATACAAAGAAAAATTCTTGGCTTTGTTTTACAGGTGGAATATTAAAAAGGTGGGTCTGGCAAATGGGGTGGGAAGGACATCCCTTGCATGTAGCTCAGCAAGGCCAAGTGTGCTTGTGGGAGTTGGGAGTGAATGAGGACAGATACCAGCATCTGTCTGGAAGCTGCAGGGATGAGGAACTGCCTCCTGCTGCAGCAAAAGCCACTCAAAGACAACTGGGTGTTCTCAACCCTCAGTAGAGGTGGAGTGAGAGCTGGGCAGCAGGACACCACAGGGTTGATTTTTAATGCGAGACTGTGAACAAGACCTGTGAACAACATATTTGCAATAAAACTAATAAAGTATTTCCCAAGTTAAAAAATGGCCACTTGCTTGCTGACAATAGTGATTCTTACTCAATAAGACAGTGGAAGCAGGGAAAGAAATGAACCTTAATAAAATGCTGAAAATAAAATATCCCAGGGAGATAAACAATAATGTTTGAAAAGATAGCCTTGAAGACTTTGAAAAAAAGAGTTATAAGAACATGTTGAAGGACTACAAACTAAAGTCTCCTAACTGACTGGATTAAAAAAACAACCCTTCAGAAGAAAGAAAAGCTATCCCATGAACCACATCAACAATTACTTTCTGAAACAAAACAAGTACATTTCAAAGAATAAATACTTTTATGAAAAAAAGATTGTAGTAATTAGTCTACGAATAAAATACTATTAACCACAGAATACAATGGGAATATTCAGGAGATCTGTTACTCTTTATTAACGCTTATCGTATAGCTAATAAACGGCACAAAATTTAAATAATTTAATTAAAACATATGTAAAGATGGATTACTCATACAAGGGGAACTACTGTATCTTGAAAAGTTAAAAAGCAACAATGCTGCACTTAGTTACAGACAAATTCTAGTTCCAATAGCCAACGGTTCCAGAACACTTCACAAAATGTAGACTTAATGACGTGCTGTTACACTGCCATCCTGTGGCAAAGTACCTGAAGTTTTCTGAGAATACAAGGGTTTTCCAAACGACAACCTACCTCCAAAAAGACTTAGCATTCTTGTTCTGAGGACAGGAAAACATCAGTAGAGATTTAGTTATGCCTCAGGAGATGTTGCTCAAGAAACATAAATAAGGAAACATAAAATTTTTTTTCCCCAGTTTTTTCTTCAGAGAGTTCATGACCTCATTGTCTGGACACACAATTTGAACCTCTGACTTCTGAAACCTAGATTTCTGGCAGAGAAATAAAATGTGTTTACCTTCTTTTCCTCATGTTGCAAAATAAATAGACACTCTAATACACTGTCATCTGTCTCTACCCCCTAAAAACCCAACAAAACAAATTAGCTAAAGAAGCCAGATTTATTGTCTCCTGAGGTGGAAAATGGGCCTGACTGCTAGTTGCTTCTAGGTCTCAGATGGCACAAACACCTCATGTTTGTCAAAGGTGTAATGGTCACATTCTTTTGAAACAAGTATTCCTGGAAACTTGACACAAGGTTTTGGTAATAATAGAAATCCTGTTGATGTCTCGTGCCAGGCGTATTTAAAAGGCTTTATAGCCCATTACTGCTGGTCAAATTAGACAATATCAAATCTGCTTCCTATGTAAATGATTGAAAATGACTGGTTTTGAGCTTGCCCTAACAGAGCCCCTCAGCTGCCAGGAAGTTAGTTAGGAAGGAACATCTGGATTTTTGGTCCAGTCTCTTGTTCAATGCAAGGCCAACCTGAAACTGAGACCAGGCCATTGTTCAAGGCCATTATTTCATGAAGTTTGGGGTACTGTGAAGGACAGAGAGATAAAAGAGTGGAGATACATTAAGGATAAAGAGAAGCACAAGAATACTTAGGAGCTTGATTTTGTTTGTTTTATGCCAAGGCAACCCAGGACACCTGCCTTACAAAAAAAGAAGTATTGAGCACTTGAGAAAACAGAGGACAGGTAAGTACAAAAATAAATAGTAGTGTCTGTCACTAATAACACAGGAGGTAGAGGGAAGCCAGGTTTCAGAAGGTGCATTCTTTTGGAAGCCAGTGTAATTCATAGGCAGAATTTGAGGAATGCAGTGCTTGGGAACCATGTAACCAACTCAGGATCACAAGCATTTGCTCACCTCTAGTTTGTGCAAATTGCTGTCAACCGAAGGCTTATTTTACCCAACTTCTGAAAAAAATAAACCATGTTCAACAAAACCCTTACACTGATTTCTCAAACCTTCTAGTGCATGAGGGACCTTTGACATCTACAGTTTTAACAAAATTTTTACACAGAAGAAATGAATATACAGTTTTTCAATGACAAATATGCTTATTAGGTAATTATCCCACGAGGGAAAACAAACAAACAAACAAAAAAACCCCAAAAAACCAAAACAAACAAACAAAAAACCCCAAAAACCAATCAACCAACCAAACAAACAAAAAAACCCCAAAAAACAAACAAACAAACAAACAAAAAAATCCCAAAACACTGCTTAAATCAACTGCTAAATCAGTCAACAAATAAAAGTTTCTCCAGCATCTGCGTAGCTCGAGGACATCCATTTGTGCTGCTATTTGCAGAAACCTTCCATTCCAAACGCGTGCGCATTCCAAACATTTGTCACCTGCCCTCCTGAGCCCAACAGAGCCCATTCCCATGGATTTCATCCTTCCGCAAGCAACTGGTGTTAGTCTGAACTCTGAGAGCTAACATGTACTTTCGACATTTCTTTTCTTTTTTTCTAAAGGACCACAAATGTCCCGTGGTAGCGCTCCCGTTTCTAATGCTTTTCACCGGTTTTTTGTGATTTGTTGTTATTTTTTTTCCCCGCGCTTCCCAGCGCGCCTGCGCCGCGGGCGCCGTTTCCCTGGGAGCCGGGATTGTTTTGGGCGGAACCATCGGCGCGGCGCTGCGGAGGGGGGGAGCGGGCCAAGGAAGAGCCCACTGGCGGAGGGAAGGGGGGAGGNCGGGGGCGCGGGGCAGTGCCGCGGGAAGCCCTGATCCGCAGATCGGTGGTGATCGCCCCGCCGCACTTCACGGGCTTTATAGTTCACGGGGGTGACGTGCGTGGGCACTTGTAGTGAACTTACGGTGCTTGTCCATGCCTGGCACTTCGGGCTCCAAAGCGGGGATGCCTCCCTCGCATGCGGAATGCGCATCTGGATGCACATCACATCCTCGTTGAATAATTCCGTCGGTTAGTCCAGTTGTGGTGTGTGGTCTGCGTGTCCCTTTAGATCTTTTAAATCTACCACTATTCTTCCAGGCAAAGCAAAATGCCACACTAGAAATGTTTGGGGTGGTCTCTTGCTGAGAACACATTTTCATAATTAGCATCTAAGATAAAGCAGAAACTTAAAGCTTAATAAAAGTTTTCTATATTTCCTTGCATAGATCTGAAGCCTGTAATTTTGCCATCAGAGTCTATTTGCAACTTTCTCTTGACTAAAAGTGCCAAATTTCTGGGGTAAAAACCCCAACCTGACACTTCCTATGAATCAAAAGCTTTCTGGTATGTTACTACTAGAACACCAAGGATAGCACCAGCCTTTTAAAACATTTTTTTTTTTTAATTAGGATGAGTGTAAGCTGGTAGAAAACGACTGCACTTGTTTTAGTTTTTATTTGACATGCAAGTATACAGGTGTTTACCTGGTCTGTCAGTTTTCTGGACTTAAACTGAAATACTGAATTTTCATTAATAAAACTAGATTAGTTTTTGACGTCAGATTTGTCAATAGTGAAGAGGAGCAGATTCATCTCAGTGTAATTTTGCTGTATAATTATGAGCTGAAGCTCTTCCACATCTCAGAGAAATGATCCCTACATGTAGCTCAATTAGAAACCTACTAATAAAACCCAAGATTTCCCTCTATGATCTAAAAGATGAGAAATAAACAAGGCCTGATGTTCTACTTATTTTCAGTCACTGAAGTTTATGCTCACTTACTGTGGCAAAAGAAAAATGAGGAATTTAGTTCAAGAAAATCCTAAGAGTGCAATTACATTTGTCAGCTCAGTTTCCTAAATAGTTATAATTAGGTAGAAAATATTTCACTTCCCATTGCGTGGTGCAAATTCTGTATGTTCTGCCCATTGTAGTATGGGTTTGATTTATCTTTTATTAGTGGTCGGTAAAAATGGGTTCTGTGTATGGTGACCACTGTGGCATGTTTAGCATAGAGAATCCCTGTATTACAGATGTAGAATATAGCAACTTAATGAGTATTGTAAAATTCTGTTGAAAGAGTTCAATGTAGAATCACTTACAAATACAGATAGAATATTGGATAAGAGCAAACTAGATTATTTTCAGGAAAGTATAGTAATTGGAAGTTTGGGCTTTATGAATTTGTTTTACTGTTTATTCTTGGTGGCTGGACTATGTCACTGTTCCAGGTATGTGTTTTTATTGGTCTTGGATTGTTTTATATTTACTAGCATGGAAGAGAGCCAATCTGATCAGGCAAAAATGCTTTTTACAAAACTAATAGTAACTGAGCTTATTCAGATTGGGGCATGGTGGTTGCTGAACTTTGATATGGGATTAATTCTCTCCTATTCTAAGGGGAGATTACACTAAGTAAACAGCCTTGTTCTTATCCTTGTTGATTAATGATCTATATTTACACAAGCCTGATAGTTGCTTTAATGCACCGTGTTGGAGACCATGAAGTTCTAAATTGTAAATGCCTATTAAACAATAGCACTGTCATTAGAGGACTTTATCTCTTGGTTTGTTGCCACAACAGGGCAGACACTGAATAAATAAACAGTGATGCACTCATGGGTGAATTTTGCTAATTCTTCATTTTACAGAGAATGCTTGTAGATGTGAGGCGAGCTTAGCCTTTGGTAAGGTGTTAGATTATAATCAAAAACTATCTGCAAAATCAATATTTTAACCAACCTGTAGGTTGGTTGGCTTTTTTGGTGGACTAATTTATTTAACCTTGACCAGAAACTTATTTCCATACTCAGAATAGGTATGTACTTATTGCATTTTGCTTTTGTGTACTGTATTGTCTCTCATATTTTTTGCTGTGAATTTAAGTGCCCTTCAGTATTTCATTTCTTGTTTCTAATTAGTGTTTGAGGACTTGCTGAAATCATTCAGCTAATTATAAGATACTTTTCCATGTTCCTGTGGTCCTCAGTCAATGATTAAAGTGATAGAATCTGCTGTATATTTTGAATTTACTTAGTTTTCTGAATTATGTGTTTTCTATCCAGTTGTGAATTGACTACTTGGAAAGCAGCACTTAGTAACTGTAGTACTTTTAAAATGCCCATTTGGTTTAACCAAGTATAAATTGCAAAAGCAGTTCTATTTTTCAATGGTATTTTCTCTTTTAATTTATTGAAGAAGTGTTATTATTAACAGTTACTGGTTTAGTTGTGACAGTAAACCTTCTCTGTTGGAGTCAGAACATGTTTTGGATAGCGACTATATTGCAACCTCATCAGTGTAATTTCAAGCATATTGCAAACTAAACATTTTCTTACTGCTAGTGAAGTCCATTTTGGTCACCCCTGCTCTTTTGAAACATCCTTAGTTGTTGGATACTTAGTATAAATGCTAAATGAAGAAAACTAATTACTTGTGGCATCTGACTAGTCAGCTCCTCTGTAATCCCAAACCAGCCGGAGCACTTTGCCTTTTTTTTCCTTAATTTGGTTTAGTTTGGATAATCAGCAGACCAAAGCACTGAGTGTTAAATGACCTGAAAGTAACAGGCCAGTGCAAGTAAGGCTGAGCAAGAGATGAGAGAGATGTGAGAGCAGGGTGGTGTGGATGCTTGGGGACCCAAGTACAGCCTCAGCTCTTTCCTGTGCTGGTGAAATGTGTGTGTGCCCAGGAGACATTTTTAGTGCTGAGGCCAAGTGCTGTGTTTGGCTCACTTCACTGCTAATCAATTCTCTCAGCCTCAAATCAGAGTAGCTGCATGCAAACTGCCTCATTATAGTAATCCATAACTCCTAAACTGCACCCAGGCATAGTTTGGGTGAGTGTTAGGTGGCTTGGACCAAAGTGGTGCCAGAATAATGCAGCCACACGTCCTGGCAGTGTTTAATGCTATGCCTTAATTTGTTAGGATCAGTGTAGTCTGGGTGTGCAGTGAATGGGAGTTACTGGTGTCTAACAGGAGGTCTTACCTCGGGAGAACTTGGAGCTGTTACCTGGTGGGCTGTGGGGGACACAGGTACCAGAGTTCCTTGCATGGAAGGCGAAGGGGAACATCACACCTTCATAGGACCCTACACTTTATTAGTTCCACTGTTTACAAAACAGCTCTTTGTATTAAGGTTTTTTGTAGAGCAGTCAGAATTTTCTTGATGGAAAGATAAACCTGTGTAATATTTTTATTTGCCTTCAAGCTCTGTTTGGATTGCATTTGCAGGCTTTTCTCCACAACCAGGAGGGCCTAACAATTTTTTTCTTTAGAGAAATGAGTTTCATGTAGTTGCTTGTCTGCTTTATAAAAAATACAAATGCTTTATATAAACATAAGTATTTAGAGATTTGTAATAAAGTTAGATTTGCTGGCAGATACTAACCTTCATACTGAAAACTATCAGCTGGCTTCCTCAATGATGCTGTCAGGAGGGGAATCTGATTAGAATGGCTTCAACATAAATGGTTTCATGGGTCATTATTATTTAAATAAACTGTTGGGTTTTCTAGAAAATTGAAAGACTACAGTCCTGAATTATTTGGCTAACGTCCAAAAACATAGCTAATTAAATTGCTGTAATGTTGTTTTTATTTACCCTCAAATAATAAGTATCAGAACTGGGGTTTGAAAACTTCTAATAATTTAGACAAGTAGGGAAATACTTCCAAATAAAGTGTGCTCATCCCTAATACTAATTAGCAAAGATTTAATTATTAACTTGAAGTCTATGGACAACTTATGTTAATGACAGTTGTTAAATACTTTAAATAGAATGGTGAATTCTGATGAAGAAGCAGCTGTTGTGTTGAGCCACGTCTAACTGAGGACTGAAAATGCGAGCAGGTAAGGATCCTTTGTGTTTGATTTCCAGTACCCATTTTAAAGTTAGAATCAGGTGCAAATGATAGAAGTTATTTCTGTCATATATAAATCTTTAACGCTCCATTGGCTTCTTTTTCAGTTCATGATTATAGCTAATTTTCAAAGTGGTGTTACTTTTTTTATTTTAAATTCAGGGTATTTTGTAAAAGTTTTACTGACAGTGGTAAATATGCTGAGGATTCAACTGCCTTTTTCAGTGGTGTTCCAGGTTGCATTTTCAATTCTTAGTTACAAATTAAGCATTACCTGAGGAGAACTAGAACACCTACTCCTTCAAGGCTTGAAATGCTGCTGATGGCACTATGATGCATAGAAAGGCAAGAGTGCCAGCTCGTGGCTCTTACAGGTCTGTCTCAGGATGGTGCTGCTCTGGTTTCCAGACCCAGTAAGAACCCAGAGCTGCTGCTTCTCCTGGAAGACAGTGTTGTCACCTGTGCTCATGAACAGTAGTGTGTCCTTTGCCTTGGCTAGCCCAAAGTTTTGTGCTGATCCTGATGTGTGTGCTCTTCAAAATGTGCTTTCTTCAGGAGACAGAGTAGGTGGTGCTGACTTGAGCAGCAAATGGAAGACTGGTGTGTGTGTCTGTGCAAAGCTGCTGAGTTATCCTTGTATGGGTTATGTTGGCAGTGGCAATTGTTAACTGAATACAAAGTGAATTTCTTTGTAAACTTTCCCTGATAAATAATTTTCATCCTTTGCAATTTTAAAGCATGATTATGCAGTTTTTTTAGCAAGGGTGATTAATGAGATAGCAAATCACACTCTCGATTTCTTTTTGCAGTTGAAAGTGAGGCAAAGGCAAAAACCAAAGTCCGCTTTGAGGAAATCTTCAGACGCCATGCTGGCCTAGCAGACACAAATAAATCAAAGAATAAGAAATTTGACTCTCAAGAGAGTATTGTGGTGAGTTGGAACACATGCGGGCTTTGTTTGGTTGCCTTCCTTAATGGAGAAAAAGATCAGGAAATTGTATTGCAGAAAGGAGATGAAAGCATTTAAAAAAATGAAGTGTAAAGTATGTTTCTGTACATACCCCTTTGTTTTGGTGACATGCAGGCATGTACTCTTTTAATGTCCACCAGTACTTGTTTTTCCATACCCTTTTTTATAAAATGTTTCAATTCAGTACTGGCTTTACTGGGAGTTAATTAGATGTTTGAGGGCTAGTAGAATTATAGCTGTGAAAGTATTTAATTTTGAGAGTACTGCATCTCTGCAATACAGGTATGTCTGTCTACTACAGCTGTGAATTGGGAAGTGATGAGATCTCAAGTATAAAAATAGTAGAGATAATAATTCCATTGTCTACTTTTTTTTAAATCTCAGTAATCAGTGAATTTCTGCATGTGCTGAGCTTTGTGTCTTGAGTGTTCCATGTTCACGTTGACTTTTTTTGAAGAGTTTGACCTTAGCTTGTGACTTGCGAATTAGGAAGGTTTCTATCACCCGGACTTTATAGTTAGATGACATTTTTGTTTGTGGCATATCTGTCACTAAAGGAGCCTCAGAAATCTCTCTGAGTTATGGTTCACATTGTAGTCTTTTTCCTGAAGAGGAACATTAAAGTTCAACATGACCTTGTTCTATATAAACCTGATTATTGACTTGGAAGATTTGGAATTTGGAAAGAAAGTAAATTGTTTAGAAGACAAATTTTCGGGTTTTTATTCTCCTCCTGATAGGCTTTATATTTTCAGTCTTTTTTTCTTATGTGTCCATATCAGATTCTGGAAATGAATGTTCCTTCATTAATACTCATTTAAGACAAATGAATGGTATTTCATGTAATATCATAAATGTTACATGTAGTTGTATATATTAAGTATATTCAGAATAGATACATTAAACTTAGTATTGCTAAATATTTGGTTTAGATTGACAATTTGAAGTTGGATTTTGTATGGACTTTTAAAAAATTTGTATTTCTTGATGTATATCCTTTTTAGTCAATAGTCTATATAAAGAATCAACTTGATGTTTAAAAATAGTACAGAGAGTTAGAAGGTGGTTTTTTTTTTTCCTTCTTTACTGGCACATGTGTAAATAAAAGACATAATAAATAAAATAAACCCTTCCTCAGTGAACTTTACATTTTTATGAAATGTGAATTTGTAATTCCGTAATATATAAGTATTTTTGAACACATAATTGTATGTTCGTATGCAACTACATATTACTCATAAATGTTTAAAACTTGCTTTGGTATTAGAATCAGTTTCCATTCCAGAAGTCTCTGATGTAAAACGCTTGTGTTTTAGAGTTATGTAGAAACAATTAAAATCTCAGTGACCTGAATCACAAGTCAGTGATATGCAAACAAATTAAAAAGCATTTTTAAGATCTGTGGAAGCTCAAATTTCTGGCTTTGTTGAGGCTCTAAATATTACAAATCAAATTACTTAAAAATTAAGGACTTGAGGAGAGCTTGTATTGAAACCCATTATTGACCATTTGGAGTATTTCCTTAAAGTGTGACAAAGTTGCAGGAGCTTAGGTTGGTATTTTCCATCCTGGTTGCATTCAAGTAGGAATTTCTGTAAAAGCTTCAGCAAATAAACAAGTCATTTCTCTGTAAAAAATAAATGTGTGTGGGAGTGGAAGAGTAAGTAGATGGAAGAGGTTGACTGGTTTTGTTCCCCTTTTCTTCAGTTCGTATGATTTAACCGTATAGTTTCTCATATTTTGAAATAATATGAAATTTGTCAGTGTCACACACTTGCCATAAATGGTCTTCCAGCTTTGATCAAAAACAGGTCATGGTTCAGAGCCTATCTCCACTTGAAATGTTCCAGTTGGTTTCCTTCCTTTGTCTTTGCTCTAGCCTTTCTTAAAGATGTATAAGATTGAAACCTGAGTTGTGGAGCTGCAGGGGGTTGCTATGGTTTTAAATAACAGAAATGAGGATAAGGAGAGTGCCTGCCTGCTTGCCTGCTCTGCTCTGTGTGCCTGCTGCCTGGAGAGCCTGCTTGGACAGCAGGGAAGCGATCTGCTTGGAGGAGGAAAGGTCTGTAGGGCAGGATGAGGTTGAAGCCACAACTGGTAGGAATGAAGAGCTTGTAATGGAGATGGAAATACACATCAACTGTGGCCAGGAAAAGCTCTGCTTTGCTGTTCAGTAAATAGCCACTGAGGCAGTGGGTGTGAAGCCTAAAGGCATCGTGGAAAAAACAAGCAATTGAAACACAGTCGGAAAGTGAATTTGCTAATATCCCTTCTAGTAAGTCACCATATTTATTTTTTACCAAATGTGCCTCCTGTTACAACTTGTTGGCATGAGGCAAGCCACACATCAGGCAATGTCCAGGTAAATTAATCTGTCTAAAGTCGTCATGAAAATGATTGAATTTATTTGGTTCTGTCTAGATTCTGTGGTTGAAAGAGGATTTTTAAAAATTTTCTAGCAGATAAAAAGGTTAGATCCCTCTATGGAGGCAAAATTTTTTTCCTTAGACTGTAGTCTGAGCAGGTTACAATATTGGGATGGACAGGCATTGGTAACTTGGGTTTTGTGTTCAAGGCAGGACTGCAACAGACTTACCTGGTTTGTAGGCTGAAAGGCACTGAATAATTGTTGAGATTTCCACTGGATTTTACCCTTTTTTTTCTTGTGCTAAAATAGGAGAACGGATAATAGTTGCCTGTATAATTGATCCACACATTTTTGCAATGTTTTCTGTTAGAATTTGGTGGGAAAACCCCACTCATTGTCTTTTCTGTAAATTAAAGTTCTTCTAGCTTTGAGTGTGTATATTTTATAGCCTTACACAAGTAATAAAATTGGCAGTAAAATTGGTTTCCTTGTACATTAAGATTTTCTTAAACATCCCATCCAACAAGCCATTACAAGTCCATTCATTGTAGGTTAATGATCTTTTACAATGAGTACATGTCAGTGCTTCAGTGGGCTGGCAGTGTCCATCCCTAATTTTTCAAGGTGTGCCTCTATTATGGGCGGAAATTCAGGCACCTCTGTAAATCAGGTTAAACAAGTTTCCAAATACCATGACAAAATCACTCTATAGATTGCCAGCTTCCACTCATGCATATTTGGGAAGTCTTTTTGAAAAGGTGTGAGATTCTTATGTGTTAAGAATCTCACACCTTTTCAAGGGGGGAGTGCTTCCTCTGCCCTAGTGTAATGTGGCCACAGAGCTATTTTGAAACAAAGCCCTCATAAAATATGTTCCATATTTTAAACTGAGAAAGTCAATTTCAGGTCAGCAGCCCTCTGGATTTACTCCAGAGACAGCCTTGTCTTACTGAGCTGCTTTTCTAGCCTCACTCCTTTCTGTAATGCAGTTCAGTGTTTATGTATTGGTGATTGCTCTTAGTTGATATCTCTCAGTACTGTGTTCCAGAGAATCTGTACCAGTGTTCCCACCTCTGCCAGAATCCTAATCTGAAGGTTTCTATGAACGTCTTGGCTTTTACTTCATTGTTTTGTAACTTCTTTGCATCTTTCTCCTCTGTTTAATTATGTCATATAATTGTAGCATGTGGGAATGGTGGCCTGAATTGAGATCATGCAGGCTATTTATCTGAGGAATTTGAACTGCAGAAGCAGCTTTGTTCTGCCTGCAGTATCTATTAATGTTCCTGAAATTTGCTGTCATTTGAGACTGTGGTTTGTTTTTGTTATAAGGAAGTGGCCTCAAGTTGTACCAGAGGAGGTCTAGGAAAAACTTTTCCCTTGAAAGGATGGTCAGTCATTAGCTTCCCAAGGAAATGGTGGAGAACTGTTCAAAAGGCGTGTGGATGTGGCACTTCAGGACGTGGTTTAGTGGTGCTGGGTTAATGATTTGACTCGATGATTTTAGAGGTCTTTTCCAACCTGAGTGATTCTATGAATCTATGATTTTTTGGTTTGTAGACAGTAATAATAACAACAAGTTCTAGTAAGTCTTTCCAGCCAGTTTTTTGCATCAGGTAGATTTCTTTAAGGAGATTTTTCTTGAATATCAGAGTTATTTTAGAAACTCTTGACCAAGTCATAGATGAGGACTTTTTGTTTAGGATTTCTCAAATAACTCTACTACTTGCACTTAGTGGATTGATGTTTCATCAAAGACAAAAGTCAGCATGACCTTAGTTATTGGCCACTGTTGGGTTTTAATTGTCAATGTGTTTTAATCTTCATTTTTCATACTGTACAGGTAAAGTTATTCACAGAAATAAAGATAAGGAAGTGAACAATGCAGTAGGAACATATTGTTGAGATTGCCACTGGATTTTTACCCCTTTGTTTCTTGTGCATTAAACAGGAAAACTGATAATAGTTGACTGTTTTGGGGTTTTTCTTAGTTTATACAAAGCTTACTCTTTACTTCGTTTATTTTCCTTACTCTATCGTGTATTTCAAGTTATTTATATGAAATTTTCCACATCCTGTTGAATCATTGACTTACAAATAAATATGTTGTTAGTGGTTTCTTTAAGCAAGTATAGATGAAAATACAAGGACAATTCGTTCATACTTACTATACATATTTACTTATTATATATATTGTCCCTTTTAACAAATGTTTGAGACAAACATCATTCTGTAACTGGGAGATGTATCCTGACTAAAAGGGAGCAATGTGTGTGTTTATGGAGGAAGAAGGTCTTGGCAAATAAAACTTTGTAGGCAGATATGTATATTTACTCCAAACTTTTAAATTTGCTTTTGCTGTGTTTTAAAGCCCTTTCTGATGTTTCATGTTGAAGCTGTAAGAGAGTTTTCTGTAAGACAACAGCATGAATGAACCTCAGTGACTTTATAGAAGTTACATCAAAGAACAGAAATCTCTGTATTGACCTTGAAGAATTAGGCCTCAGTTATTTGCTGTGTTCTTTGATATTATCATAGAATTGGATTTAAATGAACTTTAAAGGTGATCTAACCCAAGCGCCCTGCCATGATCAGGAACATCTTGAACTAGATCAGGATGCTCAGAGCCCCTTCTATGCTGACCTTGAACATGTCCAAGGAAGTGGGGATGTGGCATTATAACCTTGAGTAACCAGAAGTAGAAACTTGAAGGAGAGAAAAGTTTACAATGTGTTTTCTATAATACCATCAAGAAGTGCTTAAACAAATGCATTAGCTGAAATTTTGTTCTGACAAGCAGCTTTCAGTATAGGAGACTACAAACAACTGAGCCTGAAATCTATCTCTAATTTGGTTTTCCAGTGGATGAAAGTATTTGTCATTGTGGCGCATGTAGTCTTCTCATCCTCCACAGTGTAAAACACTGGCATCTGTTTATGGAGTAGACTTGTTGATTCCTTTTTTTACTGAATATATGTAAAAGTCATATGAAAACATAGTGTAACATTGAGGATGAGGTGCCCAAATACTAAATGTGTTTTTTCAGTGTGAATTTTCTGTTGACTTTCCATCTGTCACTTGTCAAATTGAAACAATGAAATAACTAGATCTTTGATTTAATTTTACTTTGAGTAATGTTGCTGAAGCAATAACATGAAGTGCAGTGTTTGTCCTTGGAACATGATTTTTAGTAAAAATATGTTTTATGTTCTTTTCATTTATAGCTTGATACCTTTAAAAATAATATTGATCTATCTAAGGAAAGTGTGAATGATGAAGCAATTATAAACAACACATACAATCCTGAAAAGGAGAGCCCAAGATTTACAAAAAATAAATTGAGAGAGAAAGCTTCAATTGCAAAGAAAATAAACAATGATGTTGTTAGTGGAGAAGAGAACAAGCAGCCAAAGTCAAACAGGAAGAAGAAGAAATCAGTGTTACAAGAAGAATTTAATGAGGAGGAAGATTTATATGAAGCTAAATTGGGGAGTTTTGAAGAAAAGACTAATGATTTTCCAAAGAAGAAAACAAAAAGTAAATCACAAACAGATGTACTTCATCAAGAAGGTGATAGAAAGATCAAAAATTCCTTGACTGAAGTGAGAAATGTAACTGAATTAGAAGAGGAAGAGCAGCTAATTCAAGCCTATCAGCTGCATGTGGCTGAGGAAGAGGCAAATGCAATTAAAAAGAAAATGAGAAAGAAACTTAAGGAACAGATGTCTGAATCTACCTCCACTGTTCAAAGACATGAAGTTGCATTGAATAATGAAGTGAGCAAAAAGAAGAAAAAGAAGAAAGAGCGAGCAGTTTTAAGTGAAGCTGAAACAAGGTAACATGACAAACTGTACATGGTGTGTCTGTGAATCTTAAACAAAATGTTTCATTTTAAGATAGGCAGCAGCTTTCTGATAAATTGTTCATAATTTCTAAGTGATTACTGGATGATTCCATTAGGAAAAAATAGTACTAAATCCTGTCTCAAATGGCTGTCATGATTAATATTTAGCTCATGGATTCTTTTTAACTTTTTTTTTAATACTCTTCATTGCTATTTGATGTCTTTGTTACTGTGGAACTCATTCTTAACTAATTTAAAGTAGTTTTGTGCATGATTTTTTTTAGTGATAAGTGATGGCCCTGATCCAGGAAAAGAGTATGTCTTTAACTCTTCACATAAATGTTTCTACACTTGTCTGGAAATTGGGGGAAAGGAAGGAGGGAGAGCACTGAAAAAGGCAAGACACTAATGGAGCTGAGGGCTTTTATGTTTTCAAGATACACAGATGATGGGTTGCAGGATTTCAAGTGGATTAATAATGGCAATGAGTGATTGTATCAATATATGCAGTGGATTGCAGTTGCTGACAGTGATGCATTACCTTGCAGTGCAATGTCCCTTTCTGAGCTGCAGCATCATCATCTAGAAGAAGGTGGCAGTGAAAGTCGGTCACCTGAAAGACTATTTACATCAGAAGGACAGAAACTGGAGGAAAGCATGGATAAACAGAAACCTAAAACCAAGAAGGCTAAGAAGAAAACCAGAAAAGGTCTGCAACAAAATGTTATAATACTGTACTACTTTGCTGGACTTCTTTTTTGTGCTGCTGCAGAAATATTTGTCCAAAATAGTAATATGGAAGTGATTGTGCTGTTTGAGTTACTTATATTTATTAAGCTACTCAATTGTACCTCTGTTCTTCCAATTCTGAAGCTTATTTATGAGGATATTTATTTCATAAATGAATCTAAAATTTTTAAAATTTGTTTACTATAAGTAGTTGCGAATTGAGACACAAGTTACTATGTTCCATTAGTGACAGTTTGTTTACCTTGCTCCAATTTCTAGAAGAAACTACGGAAGTTGCTGCAGAAAATGATGAGGAAATGAAGAATTCAGAAATTTCAACTCAGTCTAAATTTGGTTTTGGTGATGATCTTCTTTTGGGAGTTTATATCCATCGATCGGATCGACTTAAAATTGATCACTTGGTATCTCATCCTGTGGTTAAAATCCATATTGTTGATCAGAGAAATGGCTTGTATGTGAAGAAGGATTACAGGTGACTTTTAATAAACTGTATCTATTATCACTGATTACAATAAATAGGTATACTCTTCCCTATAAAATGAAATGTGAAAATGAAAACAATTGGGTATTTTAAGTTTGAGTTTGTGTAGTTGTTCGTTAGTTTCTACATCTATGATAATGTGTGTATATATATATATATATATATACACACAATGAGTGAGGGTGCTATTTTTCTTTTCCTTTTGGCACTTTTAAATGCTCTCCAGTGTTGTATTGCTCTTGAGGCTCCCCAGGGCAGTGGTCCCAGCACCAAGCCTGACAGAGTTCAAGAAGTGTTTGGATAGTGCTCTCAGGCACATGGTGTGACTCATAGGGCTGGTGCTGTGCAGGGCCAGGAGCTGGACTTGATGATCCTTGTGCATCTCTTCCAACTCAGCATATTCTGTGAATCTGTGGTATTTCCAATACAGTTCATTCTGTATTCTTCCCAAAGGCAAAATTTCTTCCATGTCAAAAGTATATAAAAACCAAGAACATGTTAGTAAAATTCTTGTAGTATAAACAGCCATCTGGCTTTTATATTAAGAACTTTTAAAATCCTTAAAGGAAGTTTAGTTCTTTCGATTTCTAGTTACTTCAGTTGCTTGTTTCCACTGCCATTATCCATAATTTTTCTGAAACCAAATTTTAATGAGGCTTAAGCGGTAGACTCCATCGTGATCATTATGCGTTTATTTGCTAACAGTAACTTAATTGTGTTAGGATTTTTCAACTTCAGCCTGTAGTTTTTCTGTATACATCGCAAATTGTCTTAAATTTTTGGTGAATTTAGAAAATCTTTTCTAGAATCAGACAAATAGTATCTTACATGTTTCTTAGCTTTCAGTAATTGAAAATATTGTTTTGATCAAGGTTGTTTTTTAAATGCTCTAACAATTGTAATTCTTTGGAAATCTTCAAACAGCAAGAAGGAAGATTCCTCTTACGAACAAGAAGAAATAGAGCACATTCTTCCTATAATGACCCAACCGTGTGACTTTAGAAAGTCTAAATCAACAATTCCAGAGTGGGAAGAGCAAGTAATATTTAATGAGCGTTTTACTTATTTTATTCAAAACACTGAGGAAAACCCTCAGGTTATCCTGTTTTTTGAGGTAAGATGAAATATTTGGCATCCTATTTATGCACATTCTGGTTTTTGGTTTGTTTCTTCAACAGTATCTATTTGACTGAATTGGGTGTTTTATTTCAGTTACACTGGGTTAATAAAGTGTTACAAAGTCAAGAGAAGATACCAAAAAGTTGGGGGTTTTATAGGAAAGGATCCTGTTTTGATAGTAACAAGGAGTACGAAGCATTGTTATAAAATCAGCTCTTAAACTTCTGAGGAAGGCTGGTAGGATGTGGTGGATATCACTCTTTTCACATTCTTGAAATCTGAAAAGAGGTTTAAGTACAAGAAATTCAAAGGTAGAATTTGTCTGCATGTGGCAGCACCTTATTGTACCAATGAGCAAACTATTGCATTGTTTCTGTTAACATTTTACACATCTACCTCTCCTGTCCCAATCTTCATAAAGTAATTATTAATCTGCCCTCCAGTACAAATATGTTTAAAGGAAAAAATTTAGGTTGTATATTCAATGTAATTTTTAGCTTAGGCATTTCAATATTTGTAGAGAGATCTTGTAGAATAAACATAAAAATGGCAGCCTAATACAATAAATATTTTTTGTTCCTTTTATTTTTTTCTCTTTCAAATAGATTGAATATAATTTATTGCCATATGTTTGTTAATGTTTTGTGATGCTTGTAAATGAACATATTTATAGAATTAAGAACCCTTAATTGCTTAACACAAAACTAATTACGTTTATGTAAAGATTCTTCATGGAAATAATGTTGGAAGCAAAAGTGTGATTCCACCGAAAAAAGGCTGTTTGGCTTCTCTGTGGCTTATGAAATATAAGTTTGAAAAAAGTATTATTCTAAGGGGTTTTTTGTATACCAGATAAACTTCCAGGAGTAGTGAAATATGGGAAAATTTAGGTCCCTGACAGAAAAATGAAGACTCATAGGCGTGCCTGGAAATGTTCAAGGCCAGGTTGGTTGGAACTTTCTTTGAGCAGCCTGATCTAGTGAAAATGTCCAAGCCCATGGCTCAGAACTCTGATCTTTGAAGGTTCCTTCCAACCCAAATCATTCTATGACTGATTTGATGACAAAAGTGATAAAGCTAGGAAGGAAAAACTAACTTTTTGGCTGTCTTTTCCCATTTAGATTAATATGTAGCTGGTTTAGCTGTCAGAATTGTGATGTAAATGATTTCTGAATTATTAAGAAAATTACACATTATTGTTTTTTCTCTTTTACTGAGATGTAAGGAGAGCAAGAATAAGTTTTTTTAAGACTAGGCTTCTCTTTTAGTGGAGGTCATAAATAGTCAGCAGATAAATGCATGAGGACCTGTTATTTCTATTTTCATACTTGTGTGGAAGAAACACTGGTTTTGTAATTTCTTAAAATTTATATCTGTTTAAGTTAGTGAATTGGCCAAGTATATTTTCAACAGATTTTTTAAGATTACCATATGTTCATTAGAAATGCATTTATATTCCTGCTGATACTTCTAGATCCTTGATTCTCCAAGTATGCATGAAGTGAGAGCCAGCTCTGATGTAAAAACTCAGGAAAGTCGTTACCGAAGAATTTGTTGGGCATTTCTAAAGGTACTGTAAATAATTCAATGAAGAACTAAAATTCATAAATCCTTTTATTCAAAAATCTCAGACTATACTAAGTAGGAAAGCATTTTAAAATTTTTTCAGCAACAGAGGTGGAACAGAAAAAAATCCTTGTTTGCTTGGCTGTTCTCTCCTTTTCCTCTTCTTCCATTCTGTAAAATCAACACAGTAATAGGCTTGACATTAAAGAATATGTGTTTTTCAAGAAAGTATAGAATGTGTAAGATTTGTTTGTTTCTTCATGAGGTACAGAAGGTTGTTTTCTATTAGGATTTTCTTGTGTTTCTGTGATTGTGAAGAAAATTACAAATACACTAATTTCTGCACTTCAGCTGTTGTGTATTCTAGTGGCATTTGCAGTTGCCCAGTCTTTAAAAAGACTCTCTAACTTAATTGTGGAATGCTTCTCATTTTCAGTTGCAGTTTGATATGCTGTGGCAATTGAAATACAAAGGTGTGAAGTGTGAGATACGGGTAATTAGGCCAGCACATACATACTTTTCTACCCTTTTAAGAGAGCCTTGCTTGTGTCAGTAAGTTCTTTGAGAGCTGACAAACTTCAATTTCCATGAGGATTGTTTATTTACACCTGCCTCTGTGCGTGATAAACATTGACAGTCATTGAGCAGTCCACAACACAGAGGAAATGTGAGAAATACAGGAGAAGATAATGGACTGCATGTATAGGTGAAGGGATGGGGGCCTCTGTAGCAATTCAATACAAGGATTCTTTTGAGCTCTGCCCAAGATAAATCTACTGGAATCAGGGGTCTGCTGACCTGTGTCTGTTAGCAGAGCTGGTAGGAGCTGTGCATCCAGACATTCAGTGCAACCTACTCCTGAACAGAGGGAAGAATGAATTTTCAGCTCATAAATATGAATAAAATTGTTGCCTGGTCTTCATTCTTACTGCAGCTGCCTAAATTATCCTTTTACCTCTGTCAGTCAACGTAGAAATGTCCCGATTCAACACTGACCAGTTAATGACAAAAGGTACTTCTGGTATTCTTCAGTTCAGTAGAGAGGACTCTGTCTCCTCTGAAGTTGAAGAGGTTACTACATTGCTGTACCTTCTGCTCTGAACCAAAGCCTTACCAATGCCCTTCATTGCAGCATTCAAAGAGGACAGATTTGGAAGAAGCTGTTTGTGGATTGACAGTCCTTTGAGATTTGGTTGACTTTAGCAAGTGGCAGTTTAAAAAAAAAAAGAAAAGAGGTACTGCAGAGGTCTTCCCACTTTCTAGATATTACTGCTGTGATGCATCTTTTGAAAGTAGGCTGCCATCTAAGATTTAATCTTCATGATTTGACCCTGAGGGGATTAAATAATACTTAGTTCATTATCACTCTCAGAGTTAGTGTATTTCTGCAATTGGAAGTGGATTTCAAGAGTTTGTACTGTTAGTTAAGATATTAGAAATTACCAATTACTTTTGCATTCATCTTTCTTCCTATCTTCTCTTTTTAATCACTCTTCCAGCTTGTGGGTGCAAATGGAATTCTAAACGTTGGTGGAAAACTTCGTCTACAATTATATCACCCACCTTCAAGGACCAAGTCACATTCAAATGTTGTTGAGGTTTATGACTGGTGGGCAAAATGTCCTAGAAATCGTTACCCATCAACTTTATATGTAACTGTAAAAGGCCTAAAACTGCCAGATCATGTAAGTTAAATATATAATATGTAATATATAAATATGTTTGTAAATTTGCAGACTTCTCCGTAGGAACTAGTTCCTAGGTGGAGCATGTGAGTGTGTGTTCATATGCATGTATATAAAGCTGTGCTTACATGCAGTATATGAAATACATAATAAGAATGTTATATATCAAGATAGGTGTTTCAAACTCAGCCTTTCATAGGTATCCTTGAAAAACAGGCATACTTTTCTACCTACAGCTTTGAATATTTTGCCACTGACAGAAAACCTCAGAGTACTTTCTTGAAGATTAATGTTCCTTCTTACTAGCAGAAATTCCATTTTTAAGTCACTGAATTCACACGGGTGTATAAATTCTTTGAGGAAAGATGTAAGTTACTTAACTTTACTTCCCTGCACCCTCTAGCTGCATTGAGCTGTATTGTTTTTCACAAACGAAAGCTTCTTTAAAAATAGGCTTACACTGGTATGTGTTGAGATGGGCATTCAAGATAAATATGGCATTTTCTTTTCTCCAATGAAAAATACAATATTGTTCTATTATATAATTTCTCATTGGTATTTAGAGCTGTAATACTTTCTTCTGCTCACTTTTGTGCTATGAAGCCTGGTGAGATGTGCAGCTTCTCAGAAGTACAATACAATACAATAGTGGAGTAATTCTAATTTTCAATGACCTTGACAGTTCCTAAAAATAGGAGATTATTGATTATTTGAAAAAGTTGTGATACCACTTGATTGACACAGCTTTGGAAGCTTGGATTACTCTCCGACTTCCTGGTTACTTTAAATGATATTTTGCAATGCAGTTTTCATGTATTAAGCTTTTCCAGTCTCTGTGTTACAGATATAAAAATGCAAGACATTTAACTTAAAAGTACCTTTTTAGAAATTACATAGTTCACTTCAAAAGTATTTTTTCCCTGATACTTAGTTTTGTTTGCCTTAAGGTTGGTCCTTCTTTTCACTCTATGGCAGCTGTTCAGCAGGAACAGAGTAATACAGCACTGTCTGAGCTCCAGAGAGAAGGATGTGAACCCTCTTCAGAGGAGAAAAAGGAGCCATTTAAATGGTCAAGATTACCTGGACAGGTGAAGCGTTTTTCTTTGAACTTTAAATGAAAATAATTTTAATGTTTACTATATTTTTGTAAGTATTATGAAGGAAGTAATAATTAGAATAATTAACAAAGATATTAAACAAAAAAACCCTCTCATAGATAGTAGAAGAGGCTTAAGCTTAGCAAATGTGGTTGATTTAACCATTTTTTCACCAGAACAGCCAGGTATTTTTAGCTGCAGAATTCTCTAATGATTTGAAAGAGTAGGGTTATTTGAGTAATGGAAGTAAGACAGGAAGCCAGTTCTCAGATTTCAGCTTGAGTAGAAATATGTTTTCTTGACTTTTCTATTTGTTTGTTGAAGACATTTTTAAACTATAACAGAAAGAGCTTACGTTGAAGAACCACACAGCTATTGTGGATATTGCCCTTCACCTTAAACTTTGAATTTAGTTTTGGAGAAAAAGCCATTGGGTCAAGAAGATGTAATATGTGGGAGAAAGGAAGGGGGTCTAAAATACCAGTTCACTTTTTTGAAATGTTTCATCTCTGGTTCTGTCTTGAAAAGTCAAGATATTTAAATACAGATGAAGAATGTTAAAATGATTTGGTAGAAGACCAAAGGTTTGAGTGCCTTTAGTTGGGTTTCTGAGTTCACACTGCAGTCATTAGGTTACTAACAGTTGTGCTTAGACTCCTTAAACAAAATTCACTTACAGTCTATCTCCACAGCTTACATCTTGAATGGTAGGCACTATTAAGCATTTCTTAAGATTAGGGAATTTATTTCAATTTAAATATTTTTTAGGTTTTTTTAAACTTGCAAATTGTTTGTAATAATGGGACAGAAAGATATACACATTCGTGGGGTCCTAGGCTGTGCTGCAAAACTGTCTCTATTTATAATACTCTGTTGAATTTTACTTTGGAATGCCATTAAAATGCTACTAGCCTTTTAGAACTTATGCATGTCAGTAGCTAAGAGTGTGTTCCATTCCTTGGATAGTTAATATTCCTACCAATTGTTCCCTGAAAAGCCAGGCTTGCCGCATACCCAACAAGCACCTGTTTTCCCTGCGAGGTGGAGATATGGGCTGCTTCTGCATCCGCTTCTCGCATGATGGGAGAACACTGGCAGCAGCATGTGCAGGAAGGAATGGCTATCCCATTGCTTGTAAGTCTAAATACATTTTGGCTTTTTGCTTATAATCCATGTATTTGGAAATTAATGATTAAGGGAAGTTAATTTTTAAATTGTGCTTTTTTAGAGTTTCTGGTTTGTAGTTGTGATTAGAAGATTGTTCTGTGCATTAAAGAGCATTGAGGAAAATGCTCTCTCTGTGTTGATAGGGCTGGAACTGGCTTTTCCTGCGTGGTTACATATACACATGGTATGAAATTACACCATTTCTGCCCAGAGGCCTAATGGAAATACTAAATCAGTTTGCAGAAGGAACATAGTTTCTGATGATAATGTTTTAAGGGAAATAACATTTTCAGCCTCAACCTCATACACTTTTCATATAATTTTATCTCCTAATCTGTCTTGCAAGTTAGATACCAGAATGTTACCATCTCCAGACAGACTACTGGAAGCTGCTGTATTCCATGGTCCAGTTCAGTCAAAGTTTCCTTATAACAAATATTCCTTATAACTCAATTTTTTGACTGCTTCATCATGGTAGCTTTGACTGCATAGTTCTTAAAACTTGCATAAAAGTTTTGAGATTTGGAGAGAGCAGTATTTTAAGTGTACACAAAGTAAGTGTTTGAATGCAGGGAACAGTAAATCTAGATTCCTTTATTACACAGCCCCAGAAAATCACCTCAGTGTTAAAATATTTCTAAGACTGTCAATTAGTTGTCAAAATTTTACAAAACCCAACATAATCCTAATCTGGTTTTCATAATTTAATGCAAATAAGGTGTTCCTTAAGGGATAAGACATTTGTGACATCCGTGAACCACTAGATGGAAGTAGAGACTTGCTGTCTATTCACATCTAGCACTTACTTCATCCTGTTGCCTCAAAATGAGAAGATAATGAGTTGATTTATGCTAGCAGAAAGCAGCCTAAGATTAGACTAAACTTTGGCTCTAGTAGCTACATCTGTTTGACTGAATACTTACAAAACTTTCATTTTTCTATTTCAACTTCCCTAGTGTATGAAATTCCTTCTGGACAGTTCCTGAGAGAATTTTATGGTCACCTTAACATAGTGTATGATCTTTGTTGGTCAAAAGACAATCACTATCTTCTTACTGCTTCCTCTGATGGCACTGTCAGGTCAGTATGGTAAGATGTTTTGGCAGATACCATCAGAAGTCAAAAAGAAAAAGAAAAGTGTTCAATTCATTGTTTCACTACAAACTGTGCTATAATGTTTAATTAAAAGATTTGGTTACCATGTGACTGAAATAATATAAAAATTGTGATTTGGTTAATCACTTACACTGTATTTACTATTTCTAATGTATTTGTATTTGAAACCAAAGCTTTTCCAAAAACTCTAGTGTCTAAATCTGCAGTGCAGTAAAAAGCTAAGAAAGATTTTGTTTCAAGAAGACACTGAGACAGTTGTAATATTCTGATCCTGGAGAAATTGTCATACTATGAATGCAGTATTAAGTTTGCAAATTTGAACACTAGGCAGGAAATCGAAAATTTAGCATGCAAGTTATGTGTGTAAATTTACCACTGCATATATGTATATTGGTGGTGTTCTTTTGATTTTTTACACTTAGTAAATAATTCAGGTTAAATTGCTATAAATTAATTTTGATCCTGTTATTTCTTAAATCGAATCCTCTACAAGTAAAATGTACTTCCCTACAGTTTTCATGTTAAAATATTGATCTGTTCAGATTTAAACCGAAACCCTCAAAGCTGTAGATACACTTGGAAATACTGCTGGGACACTGTACAATTTTATTGTGAACAACTTTATTGGTTTATGTAGAGCTTTTTGGGTTTTTTAGCCCTTCAGATTCCTATCTATTATTTCTGTTATGCAACTCAGTAATGCTGCAGGCAGTTGCGTAATTGAAATACCAGAAGAATTGTTAAATGATATACTGTATGCGTGGAATTGTTTTAAGGGGTTTTGGTGCTTTTATGTAGGCATAAAGAGTGTGTTGAGAGTTCAGCACATTATTTTTTAAATTTGGGGGTGGATTAAGTAAGAATTTTTTATATTGAGATAAATATCAATTTCAGTTATTTATGTTGCGTATAAGACGGCCAAGCTGCTCCTTGATTCTTGAATTTGTGGCAGCAAGTTGAAACTGCAGTGGTCTGCCTCCTTTTCTGTGTACTATGTGCAGTCACTGTACAAGTTATTAGTTCCTGTATTTATTGTGAGTTGCCTTCAGCTCCTTAAAAAGTGTCAGCACCCCACTGCTCTAAAGTCATTATCAGTTTATTATTTGGATTATCTCATACTGAGTTCTAAGGCAAATGTGAAGGTAAATTCATGAACTTATGTCAATTCTTCTTTATATATTGTTCTATGTTATCCTCAAGTCTTCCCAGGGTTTAGTCCCACATTATTTGTAAACAATAAATTAATTTTTATTTTGTTAGATTAAAACCATTCTAAAAGATAGGTAAACTCCTTGTGACCTTTCTGCATCAAATTGCAAATTAATTGCTGTACTCCAAAGGGTTGCAATTTTGTAATTAAGTCACCTCTGAGTAAGCTTAGAATTCTTCAATAGTCACCAAAAGTGGTTGCCTCAGCTGGAGGGGTGCCACTAAAACAATTCAGTAACATTTTTTAACCGAATACTGTGTGTAATGTGCTGCCCACCTGTATATGGTGATACAGGTATTGTTTTATTCTTTATGGACTCATCTTTGGGGAAGGCTCACTAATAAAATTCATATTATCAAATAGAAAACAGTAAGAAAAATGTGATCTTACAGCTATGGATGGCAAAGGATAGGAAATAGATTAATATTATGAATTTATGTGATGTAATAATCCTTGAGATCATGATCACTGTTTGGCTGGTAATTATTAGTCTAAAATTTTCTGGGATTTTATTTATATTTAGTGGCCCTAAATGTTCCTTTATGGCTTTTCTTGTTCTAATATTGTTTTAAATGAATGATACCCCAGAGGAGCTTAATTTGGTTGTAACTCCTGAAAGAAAGAAATTAATTAATTCCATGTGATTCTTTGAGTATTTCAAAATGGGAAATAAATCCATTTAGTGAGTAAGTAGTCATTAATTTGGTTTGAAAACATATACTGTGCAAAGTAGTAAATTTTTTCTTAATTCTTGTTAGAAAGTACCATATTAAAGGATTAATAGAGGTGGGACAAATTGGTGTGATAATCAGGTATTATTAAGTGCTTGGAAGCATTTGGCTCTAGAACAAGTAGCACAAAATACAGCATAAGTTATATGTATGTGTGTGACTGCTTTATACAGTAGAAATTCTAACTTTGTTTCCTTTTAGAATGTGGAAAATAGAAATGAAGGCAGCATCTGCGGTGAGAGTTTTCCCTCATCCTTCATTTGTCTACACTGCCAAATACCACCCAGTTGCTGACTCGTTGGTTGTGACAGGATGTTATGACTCAGTGATTAGAATCTGGAATGCAAACGTGAAAGAAGTCCATGGGCAACTGCTACAGGAGCTTGATGGCCATAAAAGTTTCATCAACACACTTTGTTTTGATGCAGAAGGTATGTAGTTAATATTGCTTTTACAAATAGTTGTCTTTCCAGTTGATGACCAACTTGAATATTACAAGTTTTCTTTACTTCATGGAGGCAGTATATTCTTAGAAAGAAATTGTTTACTGGGAGAGTGCTGAGACAGATGGCCTGAAGGTGTTCAAGTCCATGCTGGTCCGGGCTGTGTTCTAGTGGAAGGCCTCCCTCCCCATTTCAGGGAGGTCAGAACTAGATGATTTTTAAGGTTCCTTTCAACCCAAATCAATATATGACTCTTTGATAAAGAAAGTGAGGTAGTAGTAATTAGATGGTGAGAATTTTAGTACTAGACTTAAGAAGTGGGAAAATGATGAACTTTTCAATATTGACAGAGAATAGGAAACATGGAGAGAAAAGGACAGAGGAGAGAAAAAGAGGTTTGACCATTGTGAGTCATATTAACTGGTAGGTTTACAGCTGAAAGTGAATGTTGTACTGATACGTACTACCGGAGGAAGAGTTGTAAATGGGTGAAAATTAAAGTTTGAATTTTTCTAGTATTAGTGACATCATTAATCGTGAGGTAGTTCATTTAAGTCACTGGAGTAGGTACTACAAAGAGGAAAGCTGTATTTTTTATAAAGAATAAATATTTGTGCTTAAAGAACCCTATTTTTTCTAGTTCAAGGTTCTCTTAGTGAATGTGTAAGTAAGCATTGAGCTGTCATGTGAAGCTCGTTGAGCTATAAATGTTCACTTTTTGCTGGTTTTGGAATATGAATATAAATGAAAAAAGATCTAAAAATCTGCTCTGTACCTCAGGATTTAATGTTTATGCTACATTCACATTCATGATATCAGCTTACGTCATGCAATATGAGCAAAATGCATTTGAAATGAGTGTATTATGGCAAAAGAGATGGAAGAATTGGTATTTGCCTATTCAAAAAATTTAGAGAACAAAGGTTGTTTCTTGTTTTCTGTATTATTTTGTGGTTTACTTATGAGGCATTATTTCTCAGGACACTACATGTTCTCAGGAGATAGTTCAGGACTGATAATAGTTTGGGATACACCTGTAAGAGGAAGTTCTCCACACCTTTTTCAACACTGGAAGATCAGTAAGGTAAACAGGTTTCTTAAACTAGCATTGTAATTTTTATGTGAACTGTTCCAAGTTTACTAATCTGATTTAAAGTTTTTTTTAATACACTGCCTTTTGTTCAACTACAGAGATGTACTTTCTTTAAAAATTGGTATAGAAGAACTGATACAATGTGCAGTGGTTCACTGACTTAGGTTTTTTAAACTGTTTTTCAACTTAATTGGGTTGGGCACTAGAACAAGCCCGCCATGGAAACGATCGCACCACCAAGCCTGAGAAAATTCAAGAAGTACTTGCACTCTGAAGGCACATGATGTGATTCTTAGGGCTGTCCTGTGCAGGGCCAGGAGTTGGTCTTTGATTTTCACAGCAGGTCCCTTGCAACTAAGGATATTCTAGGATTCTGTGATTCTGTAATATTTTTTCCAAAATAAGCATGAAAATACTTGAGGTTTGATAGCACTGTTTTAACAGGTAAATGCTTTGTTCTCTAGAAACAAAAATAAAATAGATCACAGGCTTGAAAAAACACCTTTTTTCATGCCTTAGAGCCCTAATGTTCAGTCAGCATTTCTGTCATCAGCCTAATTTTTTTAAAATTCAGTCACGACAGAATCTGTCTCATGGTTGTAAAAAGTTGATGTCTAGGATGTAATGCCTTAATATGGGAGCAAACTTCTTCTTTAACCGCATAAAATGAATTGAGCAGAAAACTAGTAATGCAAGAGACAAATGAGCAATAATGCATAAAAACATGAGTTTTAAAACACAAAGTTATATAATTTTCTTTATTTTTCATCCTTCTGTAGGAAATAAAAGAAAACGATATTAAAGGAACACCAATAAATCATTTGGAAGTGCATCCGAATGGAAGACGTTTATTAATCCATGCAAAAGACAATACCCTGAGAATTATGGACCTCAGAATGTTAGTATTTTTGGTGACAAATGTGTATTTCCTTTATGTTTTAAAATTGACATGGGAAAATAAAACACCATAAATGTATTAATTGTGTAGTTGGGGAGAAAAAGATGTCCTAACAATCAAGGATAGAAATGTTAGGGTTAGGAAATGATTTCAAAACACTTCTGTGTTACAGACGTTTTGGGTGATATTGAGTAAGTCCGTTAGAATAGAGTATCTAAAAATTACTAGATTACTTGGGAGCCTAAAGTGGCATGAAAAATGCAATGTTAGTCTTCTAAATATTGAAATCCCTTTTAAAATGCAGTCTGGGCATGAAAAGAACTTGGAAGTGGTCACATTTGTGTGTTAGTTTTGCATTTTTAAGACTCTGGGAAGGATATTTTGATGATGAAACGGGAGATGATTGTCATCATAAATACTAAAAAATGCAGTGATGTAAATGTTATGGTTTATTAAGTAGGCTGTGCAATAATTTCGCAGGTTTTGGTGATTTTCTCATTCTTAATTGGTGTAAGCATAATAAGTATTTTTAATGACAAAAATAAAAAGCAAGGAGATTATAGATTCACTTGAGTTTGATGTTGGAGAATGACCAGTTCAATCTAATAATTAAATCACAACAGCATGCTACTCAGAGATTTATACAACTGGATTTTTAGTCTCTTGATGGATGAAGATTTTACAACTTCTGTAAGCAACATGTTCTAGTGTTCATTCACCCTCAAAATAAGGGTTTTTTTCTCTTATTTTAAAGCAGAATTAGCTATAATTCAGTTTGTGTCCACTCCCTCTTGTCCTTTCATTGGGCAGGAATGAGCAGAGTCTCTCACCAATCACTTACATATGATGATAAGATGCACTTAAACATTCTGTTCTGGAAAGTCACATTAAAGATATGAACAGCTTTTCTAAATTGTTTCATCCTTAATTTGATAGGTTTCTTTCTGCCCCTCACCACAAAAAATTCCCAGTAGGTATTTCAAAGATGTGTAGATGTGGTCCTTAGGTACATGGTTCAGTAGTGGATGGGACAGTGCTGTGTTAGTAGTTGCACTTAATTATCTTGAAGGTTTTTTTCCAAACTTAGCAATTCTGTTGTTTTACTGGATTGAATATTTGAGCTAGCTGAGGACTCTACTGTATTATGGTGCACTTTTCTCTTTTACTGTAAATGATAAATTATAATGTCCATGCTAGAAGCTAAACTATCCACTCAGCTGAAGCATGAAATTACTGAATTAAGAGAGGGAACCTGTAGTTTTTGAGGCAGTGTTCTTCTGTTGCTCCTTTTTCTAAAACTTGCAGAGTTTTAGTTTGAGAGGGAATGATGGGCATGCATATTAATCTTTAAGAAAGTATTTAATATGAGGTGCAATTTCACCATTAGTTTAAGCAAATTTATCCGTAGGATGTACCATCTCCTGCAATCTCCCACACCTTTGGCTGTGTATTCCTAGCATTTCTTTTTTATCATCTCTGGAGATCTTTTGATGTGGGGTAAGTCAGATCACTAAGCTGATCCAACTAAAAATTAGCCTACAAATACAAATCATTACTTTTCATTTTAATCAACTGTCTGATCAAACTCATCTGATCACTGCCCAAACACTAGAGAAGAAATGAGGGAGAGCCTGGGAAAATAAGGGTGGAGAGGACACCACCAGGACTGCTACTTTGACCACAGAACACAGTTACATTGACTTCAGTCTATCAATAAACCACAGGGTCAGATACCCAGCAGTGATAATTTTACACGTCAGCATTAACTGTTCATTCCCTGCATGAGAAAAGAGGGGGTGGAGGTCACAGATGAACACAATTCACTTTGATTGACAGCTGGTTGCTCTTAACTTTCCTCTTTCAACTTGCTCTTTTGATCTTTTTGGATAATTCTGCTGTCCTGTCACTTAGGTATGTGATCAGGGATTTAGTTTTAGTTCAGTCCTCTCCTTAGGGTTTCCTATGAAGGTTAGTTTTACATCTTGCAGGTCTCTTCTATAGACATCTCAGAGATACTATCTTATTCATACAGTTAAAAGTCTTATTTGGGCTAATATGATCTTGCACTGTGATCATTAGAGCTTCCTTTTCCCTTACTTGCCAAATAAAATTTCATCTAAGGTTATATGTATTTGGAATATTGTTTAAAATAATTTTCCTGTCATATTAAATGCACTGCTCTTCTCCCAGCATATCTCCACTGTTTTTGTAGTAACAAATGTGAAATAATACTGCCTTCTTTCCTTGAGGGCTGTGGTGGCCTATTGCTGTTCTTCTTGCCTCAGATTCTGCATCGTAGTACTGCTGCTGGGTTAGCCTCCACATTGAACTTTGATATCCTTTTCCAGGCTATGCCTCGTGTTTAAAATAGCTTCTCACAAGCTGATTTATGCTTCTTTCCATTCTTTGGTGGGTTCTCACCTATTTGATGCCTGCTTGACAGCAGGTCATTATTACTGTGCTGACCAATAGTGTTTCACTGAAAAAATATTAGGATACCTAAGTTGCAAAATAATATTAAACATATTAATAGTAAATGAATGATTATGTCTGAAATTTGTTGATACTCCTGCTGGTTTTCTGACCAAGGAGACATTAGTCTGGAGAGCTGACAAGAGCTGCTGCATAAGTTTAATCATTCAAGCTCAAGAAGCATAATGAAAACTTTTCTGACAGAGCTTGGACTAATAGTGCAAATTTCCCTATTTTATGCAAATAAAGGGTAAATAAATAGTGCACACTGCAAAGAGTGTGTACTTGCATATCTGTTTCGGACATACTGATTTTTGTGAGGACTAGAGGGGGAACTGACACTTGAAAAGTTACATTGTCTTTTCTGAATATATCTTCTATATATTCTTTATCTTTAGCTTGGCAACAAAGAAATATGTAGGTGCCACAAATTACAGAGAAAAGATTCACAGCACCTTAACACCATGTGGTACATTCCTGTTTTCAGGAAGTGAAGATGGAAAGGCTTATGTTTGGAATCCAGAAACAGGTAACTACTTATTTTATGGGCTTAAGCCAAATTGTCAAAGCTGAGGAGGAAAGGATTTTTAAAGTTTTATTGAAACACATTTTACATGGAATAAAACCTCAGTAAGACATTCTTAAATCCTGGAGCTTTAGCTCCCCCTTTTAAATAGCTGTTATTAATCTCTGAGATTTAATGCGCTAGAGGAAATTAATAGAGGTAACATTTATAATATCCCACATGACTGGAGCACCTGAGGCTCAGCTTTTTGTATACAGCAACTCTTTACATGTGGTGAAAATCTTATGATGGAATGCACAAAAAATGTTTTAGATCAGATAAGTTTTTCTGTTTTGTTGTTTAGATTTGACAATCAGACTCTTGTTCAGAACCACTTCATCTCGTGGTGGATGGTCAGAGACTGACTAATTTTGTTGTGTGGTACATAAAGTTTCTCTGTCAATTAGACCCCAAGCCAAGGAATTTCAGAAAGTTAGCTACCAAAATTTTTCTGAAAAAATGTGATGAAAATGTAGGGTGGAGTTTATTGTACAGGAGGTAAAAGAGACAAAAATATGAGCAGAAAGTAGCAGAACACCATTTTGGATTTGATGACATTATATTTTGTCTGTAATTGTAATCTATATATTTTTTTAAAAATAAAAAAGTAGATATTTTGAAACTTTGATAACTAACAGTTCTGTTTTGAATTTCTTTCCACGTTTTCAACTACATTAACTTGCATCTCTGCTGCTACATAATTTGCCTGAGAACTTTAAAAAAATCAAGTAAAAGGAACTTTTTTATTAGTATTTTTAATTGGATTTTGACTTGTGTTTACACACTGTATTTGCATTTATAGTGCCATCAGCTGAAGAGCTAATTTTATTTATATTTTTTAATAATTGTCTGCTCAACTTTCACTCCTGTTATCAGTATTATATAGCTGAAATCCACAAGTAAGATGGCTATCTTTGTACATTGCAAGCACAAACAAATACTGTGGAACGCCACCTTTCCAGAACGTGCTTATCAGAACAAGAGAACTCATCTAACCTGGTGCATTCTCCTCTGGCATTTCCTGCAGCTATTGCAACAGCACTAACTTTTCTGACTTATTGAATAACTTAAACACATGCAATATTTCCTTTGTCTTATGCCAAAATACTACTTTTCAATCGGGAAATCAACTGAGGAATACTTATTTACAGTGGCAAATACTACAATAATGCAAGATTTAACCAGCTGTTATTTTGCTGTATCAATATTTCATATATTTTTCCATGGCATTAATTAACTTATTTCACTTTTGCAGGAGATCAGGTGGCCATATATTCTGAACTCTCCTTCACATCTCCACTTCGTGATGTTGCCTTTCATCCACACGAGCACATGGTGTCTTTTTGTGCCTTTGGTCAAAACCATCCAATACTTGTATACATTTATGATTATAAAGGTACAGTACAAATTCTCTTGATACTCACTTGTAAGTATTTTATTTCAGAATCAATTTGTTAGTATATGTACTTCTTTTGACAGAAAAAGAAAGCAGTCGTTTGATGATAATGCATATCTTTTTTCTGGGAGGTACCAAAACTGAATTGAACATGATCCTGCACAACCTGTTCTATGTGGTGCTGCTTTAAGTAAGGGTTTTGGCCTAGCCAGAATCACCAGAGGTCCCTCAAGATTTTTGTATTTCATACTGAGTGATTTTTGCAGCAGTTCATCATATATATATAGCCCTTTTTGCATATAAAGCACTTCTTGCAATTTCAGGGTGGATTATGGAGCCAGAAAATACAATTATTTGGAAAACTAATTAGTAGCTTAATCAATCTGAGTAACTGGTGCCAGCTATATTACAAAATAATGTTGAGGATCTGTGTAGAAATGAATGAGAATGTATAGAGTTCTAATAAATAGCTGTTCTAGATGTGATTATGTCAGAGATACATTTATTCCCCATGTTGTATTGAAGAGAAGATAATAAAAAATGCTAACTTTGAAGTTTTGGTATACAAAATAAAATTCAGATTGTCCTTTGCAGGCTTTTTTGATAGTTGTGTTCAATTAAGAATATTTCCATCTAGAGAGTTAATGTGTTAATATGAGTTATGCAGTGATCTTTTTGTATGAATTTCATTTGCAGGGGACATAGATCTGTAAAGCTAATCCTGTTTTTATACACTGTTTTTTTAAGTAACGTAGTAATAGGATTACTCATATAAAATCTCAATGTAGATTATTTGTTGAATTGGTTGACTTCTACAGGAACATTTAGTGGAATGACTTTGCAATCAGTATTTAATGCTATACTTCAATTAAATAGAAGGTGGGTATCTTAGAAAACAATGAAATTTTCAGGGGATGAAGGGCTTCTTAAGAACTTTTTGATCGTTGAACAGGCAGTTATAAAAACTTAAAGTAATAGTTTGAAGTATATATATGTGTGCATACACTTCTAGAGATTACACAGCACAGTGGTAGTTATTTGTGTCTTCTGCTGTTTAACTGCTGACAGTAAGACTTTGCATAGGTTGTGGTCTTTTTTGTATCATTGGTTACTATCTTTTTGTTCCTTTTTTGGTTAAAAGCACCCTCTTTGCTTTCAGAAAATAGTCCTACTGCCATAGTGTTGATAGAGTTAAACATATAGTAATACAAATTTTAATCACTGACACAATTTTTAAGACTCCGACAGCATGTGTTTTAGATACACCAACAGTTTTATTAATATCCTGGGCAGAACTTCCATGAAGAATTCCTTTCACCTCTGTTGGCTTGAGACCATAGTACGAAAAATTGCAAAAGTCAACTCATCAGTCAGTGTGTCCTGTGCCTGTATAATATGTCTGTCAAGTTATGAAATATTGCTCAGGCATCATAAACTCACTTGAACTAGGCTGGAAAAAATGTGAAATGTCACCAACTTGAACTCACTGCAGGCTTTATAACTTTATTGCCTTTGAAAAATTCCTTTTTCTTCCCACTCTTTCCCCCCATCCAATGACACTATTTCTGTATGAGGAACAGTGTTGTTTATAAGCAATACATAAATACAAGTTCTGAGAGATTACTGAAGACAAATAACTGAAGTGAGATATTGTGATCACAAGAGCTGGAGGGAAAATGGGGTCGTAAGGCTAAAATTTCATGTTACTTTCGGGTTTTCCCTGTAGCACTATTGGTACAGTTTCTGATGGTATTTGACTGAAGACATGGCTGGCAAAATGACTGCAATCCTTCAATTTTTCTTCCCATGGCAATGTAAGGCTTCACCTGAGACATTAATATTGGTTATCTCTACAGTTGCACAACAGGAAGCTGAACTTGTAAGAGATCTCAGTTCATCATTTACCACAGCTGTACCAAGAGGGCCACACTTCTTTAGCAGTTTTTCTGAAATTCCTGTACAAAAAAACTCAGTGATGTCTCCAGCAGATCAGTTTGTCAGTGTTGCAAGAGCATCAATGAGAATGCAGAAGGTGAAACAAAAACTCGATTCTGTTACGGTAAGTCAAATTTAATTAATTTCAGAAGTGTATAGTCTTCCCATATTCTGGACCTGCTATACATTTAAAAACACATACATGTTGTCATGGCATCTGGTCTTTAGAAATGAGATCTCTGACTAATGCAGGTGTAAGTAGGTCTTAAGAAAAGAGCAATCATAGAAAACCTAATTTTGTTTTTCTGTACTGATGACAAGGGATTTTTTTGTGCTAGTGCCCATTGCTGTTTGTGTATTTATGTGAAATTTGGAATCCATAGATTGTTATGGCTGAGATTCCTATCCACCTTAAAAATTGAATGTGGCATAAATGGTAGGGGTTTTAGGGAGCTGCAGGGTTGGGAAGAGAGCATGCCCTGTGCTGGGCACAGCTGTTTCAGGCCAGCTCAGTGAAGTACAGTATGGACCCACTGCACAACTGAAACTGGAACCAAGCAGGATATGGCAACTCTGAGGAAACAGACTTGAGAAAAGTCAGAACCTACTAGAGGAAGGAAACACCACAGCAGAGGAGAAATGCAAAGGAAAATGTGTCAGGGGCACAGGTGAAGATAGAGGAGGAAGGGTGTGAGAAGTCAAGTGAAATAAGGAGATGTGAAAGAAGACACAGAAGGAGGCATGATGGTGATGCAAGAGACACAAAACAATGGAGAAATGGAAATACAGGGGAAATAACAGAGTAGGCTTGAAGGGAAAGACAAGAGATACATGAGGACACACAAAAGAAAACACTGATGATAGTACGCCTCTGACCAAGGGGTTGCACACAGTGGAAGAATCCTTGGTGGACAGGTACAATCCCCAAGGGGATGTTGTCTGGTGGAGGATCCATACTAAGGCAATTGAAAAGAGCATGCAAAAGAGAGTTGAAAAGAAAAAAAGAGTCAAAAAGAGCAAGTCACTGTGTACTAACCTCACTCTATTGCCCCTCCCTTCCATTGCCTTTCCATAGGGCCTGAGTGTAATGTAATGTCAAAATCAAGGAGACTGGGGATTAGAAAGGAGAAAAAAGGTGCCTGAAGTGGAGACAGAAAAAGAGGAATAAAAAATGCTTTCTTTGGTTGGGTGTTTTACTATTTGTCTTGCTTCTCAATACCCAAATCGGTAATTAAAGCTTTTGTAATTGGCAATAAATTTAATTAAGTTAAATTTCCCAACTTGAGATAATTTTGCATGCAAAAAGAATGCAGAATGTTTCTGAATAGCACAGTGAAGTTTTAATTACTTTTCACAATGACAGGAACCACATTTGAGTTTGCATTTACTGTTTTTCATTTTGAAGTACTTTTGAGTATGTGTAGATTTTTTTTAATGTAGTTTTAGGTTTTGTCTGCATTAATAAGTAGTGAATCACAAAAGAAGCAGATGAGTAGATGAAAGCAGTTGTTGCTAAGGTTGCTGTAACTACTGTCATAATGCTTTAGGGGTTTTACTTTGGGTTAGATTTAGTCTGGTTCCTTGGCTTTGGCGTCCCCATTAGGCCTGACCTTTGTAACTGTCTGGAAGAAAGCTATCCCACAGACCTTCACACAGACCACAGATTTCTGAACTATGAACTCCCAATGAACCCTTTAATGAAACACCACATGGCAGCTCTCATGGATAACAGTAACATCTTGTTTCTACCTTTCAGTTCCATGTGGCCTGACATAAGGAAGCAAACCTTGTTTATACTTTCTGCTCATCTACAAAGTGAGCACCATCAAGTTGTTTATCAGAGAAAGACACAAACAACCTGGAGAGAATGGAGCATGTAGCCTTGTGTCTGGGACAAGTACTCCAGGAGGATACTCCAGGATAAATTTTTACTGTTCTGGATGTCTGGTCATATGAAGAAAAAGATGGGGTTAGAGAATTTATGAGAGACTTTATCTTGCAGTTTACTCCCAGATTAACCAGCAGTTCTGGACTGTGGAAGACACATGTGGTTTAGCAGAAGCATGTAGAAGTTCCACATTACTATGAGACTAAATGAAATAGATAAGCCTACAACTGTGTTTGAGAGAATAACTTTCAGCCTCTGGAATTTTGTAACACTAGATTTCCATTGGCTAGTTTGGGATGAGTAAGTCTACTATGAGCAGTGTAATGATCTGTGGTTTTGACAGCATTCTCCAAGCCCTCTACCCATGTGGGAAATGTCAAAATTTCATCTGAGTCTTCTCACTGTGTGAGTTACCAAACAGTACAGGATGGTGGTTGAAAGAATCCACATCCAGTTTGATATCTGTTACATAGCAGTAGTGATTATGAACACTGAGAAGGCTTTTGTGCAGGGCTTTATGAACCATTGAGATATTGGGGAAGAGATTTTTTTGAGAGGAGTCTTGATGCTAATCTTTTCAGTGATCCAACGTGAGACTCAGGGGACGGTGGTAGATACTTTCAAGCAGGGCTAGGATCATTTTTGCATGTGGCTGCAGTATTGCTTGCCTGATTTATCACATTTTGGACAGCCCCAGAGTAAAACATACAACATTAAAACTTAAAATTTCTACTTTTTAACTTAAAATTAACTTAAAACTTAAAATTTTCTACTTCTTACTGACAAACACTTTAGCAAACCATTCATGTGTGTGCAATTCCCCTTCTTGTATGAAAAGTATGCATGTATGTAAGTGCAGGCTTTGCTGGAAGGCTTATTAGAATGCACATTCACATGAATGGTTTGCTAAAGTGTTTGTCAGAGTAGAACTCTTAAAAGTTGCCACTCAGCCCCATGTGTGAGAGTGTGCTAATGTTTCTGGGAACAGACAAGCGAAAATGGAGAAAGATGACTTTAGGAAACCACACATAGGGTGGCTTGCTGCAGTGTGGTCAAGTTGTAACACTAAAAATCCAGATGAGAACACAGGTGTTACCTTGTGTGTATTTCACAGAATTATAGAATATGTTGAATTGGAAGGAACCCCCAGGGATCAAGTCCAGCTGCTGACTCTGCACAGCACCATCCCCAAGAGTCACACCATGTGCCCGAGAGCACTGTCCAAACACCTCTTGAGCTCTGTCAGGCTTGGTCCTGTGGCCACTTCCGTGGGGAGCCTGTTCCAGTGCCCAGCCACCCTCTGGGTGAGGAACCCTTTCCTGGTATTGAGCCCAAACCTCCCTGACACAGCTTCAGGCCATTCCCTTGGGCCCTGTCACTGATCTCCACAGAGCAGAGATCAATGCCTGCCCTGGCTCTTCCCCTCGTGAGGAAGCTGTAGCTGCAGTGAGATCTCCTCTCAATCTCCTCTTCTCAGGCTGAACAGAACAAGTGACCTCAGCCATCCCTTGTACAGCTTCCCCTCCAGGCCCTTCACCATCTTTGTTTATGTCCTTTGGACACTCTAATGGTTTAATGTGTTTCTTACGTTGTGGCACCTGAAACTGCACAGAGCTCTCTAGGTGAGGCTGCCCCAGTGCAGAGTAGTCCTGGTCTTCGGGTTATGTTTGCATGCCCTTGTCACAGACATGTGACAACAAGACCATGTTGGGACAAGCATGGTGGCAGCATACCTTGTAGACCTGGCCCAAGGTCACACCTGGAGTCATGTTTTATGAGACAAAGGTGCTGGAACACACAAACAGAAAATCTACCAACACAGGGGTCTCTGGTTTTAAGATGTGTCAAGAGCATAGACACTGGATTTAAAATTAGAGTTTGGAGTTCTGTAACTTAGATACAGGACTGGAAAAATTGATGTCAGTACATTAGAGTTTGGCTTAAGTTAGATAGAGAGAATATTCTGATCCTGTATAATCTTGGGTTCTTTGTCTTATGACCTGTGCCCTCTTTCCAGGTGCTGTTAGAACCAATAGTTTTTTTATTTTTCTGTTTTTCTTCTTTTTGCGTAAACATGAACCTTAATGAATGATAGATAAATGAAGTTTTATTCTTCTCTTCTGCTGCATTGCCATTGTTATTAGCCCAGATATTAGAACCAAGAGTTGACTGTTGTGGTAAAGGTTTAGTAATTAACAAAAGCTAACGCCTTTTGATACAAAAGGTAAAAATTAATTTCTGTATGAAACCAGAATGCATAATTGGCTTCTGTACCACATAGAGAAATTACAGAGTAGTGAATCCTGGAAGCAATTATTATTTATCTCTACCTCAAGGAACTAATACTGTTACATGATTCTATTCATGGAAGTTTTTGATAGGAAAATATTTAACTCATCTCTGACTCTTGGAAGTGCTCATAAGTGTTTCTCATTCAATGTTACTATTTATGTTTTTTAAATTTCACTTCCACCTAGCAGTGAAAAAACATATTTATAACTATCCATAACAAAGGAATGATACATATTGTGTAGGTATGGAGAGAAGGGTTTTCTTTGAAGAAAATTGGGCTCTTAGAATGAAATTTGGGCTTTTAGATGTCTAACTCCTTTATACCACTTATAAATAGCATCTGCATATATTCTGTAGTACTAGTTTTTGGAATCAATTACATGTTGGGTGCTTTATGTCTCAATATATTAATGCTTCTAAGTTAAAGTATATTTAGCTTTTCCAATCCTTACTTCTTGATGTATTTCTGAAAAATGCTATTAAAAGGTTATCTAAGTGGCTAGCAAAATTCTGATACTCGGAGGGTATTAAATGCAGTATTAGACAAGTAGAATGTACAATACTCCTTCCTATGTACAGAAATGCTTACAGTTATTTGGTTTTTGGTTTTTGTTCTTTGAGTGTATTTGTTACTGTGGCATAATGCATAAAGAAATAGGTACTGTGAGAGAATCCAGAAGCTTTTATCTTAGACTGCATGAAATGTACTGAACTTCCATCACTGAGCTATATATATCTATAAAATATATTCATAAATTCATGCTGCTTTGGTGTAGTAGACATCAGATATTAGACTATTTCATACTTTCAGATGATCTCCTTGTAGAATTTAGTGGACAAGCAAAATACATCATTTTGTCTTAAAATAGAACAGAATTTAAAGCCACCACTTTTAAGAAAAAAATGTGCAACCCTTTTGGGGAACAGATAAGTGTGATACTGAGCCATCAAGTGGAAGAAGACAGAAATTTGTGGTTTTGTCTGCAACAAAGACTTAGAGGCAGAGCTGGATGCCCAAGTGGTGTGTTTTTTTTCATGCTACCATTTTCAGTCTTGTAAGAATCTGTCCTCTGTTTCATCTTAGTTTTGGTAAATTCTGAAATACCATTCTTGGCTTCTGGGTTTTAGATCTGGAAGGTGAGAGTTCTAAACTAACTTACTGAAACTTCTACCTGGAGATAGAAAACTGAGTTCATAATACATGAAGTACTGAGGACTCTTTAGAGCATTGCCTCTTCTGTGAATTTTCTTGGCCTAGTACAAGATAATGCTGGAGTGCCTCTGCAGGCTGAAATAGCTGTTTCACTTCATCATGCCTGCAGTATAAAATGTTTATCTACAAACTACCAGGGAAGGTAATGGTATTCTATAATCTTATCATATGTATTAGAAATGTGAACTATTTTTAGAACCTCTTTTTTACTTTTTTATCATATTAGTACATGATCCTGTAACACAGGCAGTCATTTTCTGTATGACCTGTATGATGCATCGCACTGGATGAGAGCTTTTAAATTAAATTGGTGGTTTTTTTTAATAGTGATGTAGGCTTTTTGATGTAGGCTTTTTCCTATTCCTGTATTCCTCTTAAGATTGCTAAGAAATGGTCTTAATCTAAGAAATTTTATTGCAATTATTACTTTACACAAAGCTACTCCCAGCTGCAGATTCTAAGGATGTATTTTGTAAGCCATGATGCATGTGATATCCTGTAAACCTGTGCATTTTATTTACTATGTTAAAATAGTTTTTATAAAGCTCTTTTCTCTTTGCCAAGCAGATACTGTTGAATCATTGTGCTTTCATAAACTGTTTATATGAAATGGTTGAATTATTACTAGAAGCTTTATACAGGTAAAATACTTCATAGCATATGAAAGTTTTGCCAGAATTTTACTTTGTATGTCTTTAAGAAATATTTCATTATAAAGTAAGGTTTTAGAAATTTAGAATTGCCCTCTGAAAAATGTTACAAAGCAGATCAGGTTCTTAAAATCCGTTATATTTTTCTGTGATGGAAGATTTTTTTTGCCTAATAATTTTTTAATACATTCCTTGTTTTTAGCAACCACCAGGTGAATTTTAACACATCACAGTTAAAATAGATATATGTGCTGGTTTTGCCTAGCTTAGAGTCAAACCATGGCCTCTTTCAGCACTGTATGGCTCTCAGTGGCTTATATTTTATATTAATGGTATGCCAGCAAGAATTAATTGCATTTATTTTAAACACAAAAATATACCATTACAATAATTTTAGCAGAGGACAAAATAAGATGGTGTTAAGAATTTTTACTGTGTGAGGATTTTACTGATTGGTTCTTTGTTTTCAGTTTTTCCATATTGACTTTCTTGCCATGGAAGTTTGTACACTTAAGGAAAAGTTACTGATAAGCATTTTTACTATGTATGGCTTTTACTGATTGGTTCTTTAATTTTGTTTCCAGTCTTACCATATTACCTTTCTTGTCATACATGTTGGTAAAGTTATGAAGTTTAATAACTTAGTGTTTATTTTGTCCCTGCTGAACAAAGTTAAACAGGGCTGTCTGAGTACTGGTATTCAAGTAGTATTTTAAAGCAGAGAAATCTGGATTCATTCATGTTAAAACCCAGCAAATTACTTCCACTTCTGCCAGCTGGCTTGTTTTTCTCAACAACTAAAATGTTGGGAAAGCAGCTTTTATCAGAAATTTTTAATATGAGAAAATACGATAAATGGGCACTGAGTCAATGAATAGCAGTGTTGACAACTTTGTTAATGGTTATTGGGGCTGTGATAGAGTTTCTTGCAATATGGAGAACATTTTGTCTGCCTCATAGGAGGTTGTGGCAAGGTTTGCCTCTTCTCCTGGGCAGCAAGTGACAGGACAAGAGAAAATGGCCATAAGATGCATCAGAGAACTTTCAGGCTGGACATCAGAAAGAATTTCTTCACTGAAAGGATCAAGTATTAGAACTGTCTGTCCAGGGAATGGTGGAGTCACCATTCCTGGAAATGTTCAGGAAATGTTTGGATTTGGCACTTAGAGCTATGGTTTAGCTGACAAGGTGGTGTTTGTTCACAGCCTGGGCTTGATGATCATGGAGGTCTTTGCCATCTGAATGATTCTGTGTTGGGTGCAGAAAGGAAATGGATCGTGGTTGAAATACCAAGAAACTATAGCTGAGAGTTAAAGAATCATATGCAAGATTAAACCCAGAGTATAACCAAATTCAGGAGGGATTGGGGACAGTGTGTGGGGTGGGGTGGGGTTAAAAACATCTGAGCACCTGCATGATTACCTGAAGCTCTGTACTCTTTAGAGTCATCATGTCCTTTATCAGCAGGTACAAAGGAATAGGTTTGTATGTGTATTTGACAAAATATATGTTACAAGATTTTCTAATGTCTTATTTTTCATAGTAGAGAAATAAAAGGAAAAGTATCTTTGGGTGTATTTTTTATGGAGCCAGGTTGCATTCATCTTTCATTTGCACAAAAAAGAAGCGATTTTAAAATTACCTACTGAAGGAATGGATTTTTTTCCCCTGGTCATGTGTTTTTTGATAGCACTAATCCTGACATGAAGTCACAGTTCATATAGTAACCTACTGGACTCTTATTAAACAAGACAAAGCTACTTGTTACTGTTATTGGTGTGACATTTCTGCTGGGATGTGTATATCTCAGCATGTTCTAAGCTGAAATGCCAGTTTTATCCAGTCTAGGAAAGATCATTCTCTTTGCATGTAATGGCTAAATCCTGTGTATAACCAAGCCTTTATTTAACTGTTCTGTATCTTGTGCAGAATTTAGTGTTCCTTGTAGCTAAACGAAAGAAGCTTACTATTCCAAGTGTTTATTGCAGTCTTAATTTCTCCTTAAAATCTTTTTTCAAGACAAAAAAAAAAAAAAAAAGAAAAAAAAGACATTTGAAGTAACGTATAATTGAAATGCCAGGATTCTGGCAGAACTGAGGAACTGAATATACATAATTACTTTGTAAAGAAACTTAGTGTCTGTAGACAGTGACAGAACTGTAGGATCAAGCCCCTGTTATTGCCAGTTTTCATTTATATGTCCTGGTCACTTCTGGGCTTCTATTGGGAAAAACAGTTGAGCACTCAAGTTGCAAGGAAACCATATTGACACCTAGACAAATAAGAGGACTGTAGGAAGCCTCAGGGGAACACAGTTGCTTCAGACAAGCAAATAACGTGTGGATAATATCTCTTTTTAGCTGTGTTTGGCTTTTCTACTTAGTCTAGTGCTATATAAGAGCAGAATTGGTTATCTCTAAGTGATTGCAGGACCCTACCACAGAATCCCAGCTTTCAATTGAGTTCTTCTAGTGCTACTGTCAAAGTAATGATTGTACTTTTACGCCGATGTAAACTTGATTCAAACTTATATTGCAAATTTAAAAGCTGTAGTGCCATATTCCTACTTTAAGCATTATTGCCTATGTATTGTCTTCTTACATTGAGAAGAATACCAGATTGTGTTGTGGGGGATTTTTATTTCAGATTCAGCTTTTAAATTCTGAAGAATAATGTCTTAATAATGCTTTTAAAGTGTCTTTAAAAGCAGTATCCTAGAGACATAGGCTTCAGAAGAGAAACATAAAACGAAGAGATTGAGAAGTAATATAGACCTGACTGCCTTGGTTTGGCTTGCAAGTTGATTACAAAGGTCATACAATTGCATTCTTAAGAAAAAGAGAATTTGCTTATGCCACCTTGTCAAGTCTTAGAGCATTCTATTTTTGTCTCATGCCATTCATTTTTAATGTAAAAACTAGTTTCACTGAAAGTGTGTATTTGCATAATTTGCATAGAGCTGCCCTAACACAAAAAAGAAAATGCAAATCATCTTTGTTTTAACCTGGCAAAAATTATGTAGGTGTCTTTATTGTGACAGAAACAATAAGAATGTTTTAACTCTTAGTTTTATTCAATTCTTAAATTGTAGTAAACAGTGTCTTTGATAAAGCTGTGGTTTATGCATGAAGAAAGCAGAGCCTGTTGAGAAAAATAAATAAATTCAGGGTTGGCTATATTAGCCAACTTTGATCGTTGTTGTAAAGGTATTTAGCAATGATTTCCCACAGCATGCATTTCAGAAAAAAAGATTGCTTCATATTGTTCTGTGGGTAGTCTTATGTCTGCCTGTTGCAGGAGAATTAATTATTTTTCATAGAATAGTGTACTTCACCTGGAACTAGTTGTGCATGAATCACTATTCCTCACTTATTAGCTGAGTGCTTCTCATTTCTGTTAGTGTTGTGCCTTTTTTTTCTCCTTGGGCCTCTTAGAGATTTAAATAATGCTTAAAAGCTAGTGGCAAGAAGGTCATTGAAACTCTGGTTTTGTCTCTACTTTGGATGGGCAGTTTTTCATAGCTCACCTGAATTCAGCTTAACTGCCACTAAGGGGTGGAATGAATCACTTCCTGTAAGACTGCTTAGACTTAAAACTTAATTTTTAATACCTCTTTTATTGAAAAGGATTTTATCTTTTTTTTAAAGCCTTGGACAGGAAAGAAGTATTCTAAGAGAACGTACGCAGCATTTTAGAACAGGTGATTTTCTTAAATCCTCAGGTCTGCACATTCAGTCTTATGTATGTCTTGTTGCATTTGATTTCAAAGTGTTCTGTTTGGCGTATATAGTGAGAGTGTTTGCATAATACAGCAGGAATAAAGAGAAGTGAATTAAGTGTTGTACAAGAATAATTTACATAGAGTTCCATATCTCTTATATAATTTGTTCAAGGACCAGAATCAAGACAAGCTTAACTTCCTGATTCTTCCTTCCAGGATGAACTGGGGAGGCATCTATTAAGTGTTAGTTTTCAATAGTTTACTCTGTCCTTTTTAGTTTGATTTCCAAATGCCTGTATATTCAACTGTCTTCATTTCCTGGTATTATCTGAAACCTAATTTTTGATAGCAAATTTGAAAGAGATTTCCATTAAAGTATTTGACTGGAAGGCCTCTTTCTTATGGTGTAGTGTGCACTTAGCTAGAAATTCATGCAAAGGGGAGATCATCTCATTTATCTAGGGAAAAACGCCCTCCCTGGAGTTTACATTGGATTAAAGAAGATGAAACACTGGGAAGCTGAACACAAAACATTTGCAGAACAGATTATTTTTTTCTGTTTTTGAGTAAATATGTAAGCTAATGGCTTTCCACCATTTCTTTTGTATTGGAGAAAACTTTGTATTAATGAAGCTTACTTGCTTGCATATGTAAATGTAAGAAGAGCTGATTGATTTTGTTGTTGCAGTTTTTCAGAAAAGCAGGCCTCCATTCTGACAACATTTCCCAGCTACTGTTTACTAGCATTCATTTAAATTTGTATGCTGTAGTAAAATCTAGCAGGTTTAATGCTTTTTTTAAATCATGTTCAATGATTAGTCTCATTTTCTATCTTGCTTTTCTTTCTGTCAGCTTTGCAGTATAGTCATTACAACTGTGCACTTCTACTGCAAGATTCCTTGTTAGTCAAAGATAGTTTTTACTATAAACTTTCATCATTAGAATTAAATGCATATTCCTGCCCAAAAACCAGACACATTAAGATGAAGATCAGGTGTAGTGGTGCAGAGCAGATTGTAGCAGATACCCTCTGGCACAGTCAAGTAATTCAACACACATTCTATTGCTATATTACCTGCATTCCAGTACTCCTGCCAGTACCCAAATATCATACATTATTAAATTGAATAATATTTATTGAATTACACAAATAATAGTTATATAAAATATATCATTTTTGAGATAGTTAAGCCAAAGCAAATCGATGATTATCTCCTTTCTTTAAACAGAATTTGCAAGCCAGTAGTTTGAAAATGTGCAAAAATCACTGGCCCACAACTGAAGTTTAAGGTTCTGATCTGGAGTTTACTGAGGCCAAAGGTAGTGCTCCAGTGATTGGGAGCTTTTATTTTGATTAAGTGACCATATGCTTTCATTCTATATGATGAAATAGGCTTGACTTTTGAAAGGGTCAAGAATCATGTTGTCGTATGTAAATAACACTCAAGAATTTTAGTATATGACTATTTTGCTTGAAGAGAGTTACAAATATTTTTTAAGACCTATTTTTCTTTCACTTTAGTTTTGATGTATTAAGGCATTGAAAATATATTTAATAACCAGTAAAATTCTCAATTGGATCAACCAAAAATTTAAGATTATTACATTTTTCTCATAGACTGTATTGAAAAATATGATAAGAGTAAAATTTGGGAAGGGTTTTTGCTTTGTAATAGTTGTATCTATATCAAGAAAGTCCATAGGAATACAGATTTTAACTGCATCATCTCTGTTGCTTTGGAAATTAGGACTGGAATTATATTATGTGTAATTTACATATAGAAAGTGTCTAGGATTTTGGTGTTGATTGCTTTGCAGAAATTAATTCTGTGCTAGGATTGGTTTAAGATTTTTTTTCCTATCGTGGTATCTCTTCATGGATGTAGTGTAGTTTGAGTACTCAGAAATGAGAAATTATTTTACATTTGTAAGTTTATGAGCATAGGTACATGTCTTCTTACTTTTATACATGAAGTTGCAGCAAAATGCTGGTTCAACAATTCTGTTTCATTGTTTGCACTACTTGAGAGTTAGTGGTCATATATAAACACACCATTCAGTTTACAGTAATTTTTCCAAGTGCCTCCAAATACTAAGAAAAAATAAATATTGACGTTGTTAGTCATCATTGGCTTGAGTTTTATTTTTTTTTTCTGAAATTTAATAGTTATTTACAGCAAGCAAATATTTCTCTTCTAGCTATTGCATCAGTAAGTCACCCAGGAAATTACACTTCACTTGCTGATTTGTCTTCCTATTACAGGCAAACTCAAATCTCTTGCTTCCTGCACCATCATCTCTGTCACCACACTCCAAGCTAAGACTGCCGGGTGCTCTGAGTGCTCCACTGAATTCTCTGTATTCTTTCACTGCTGAAAGTGGTAAGTTTCTTTATTTCTTCACTCTTTGTAGGCAAGGGGTGATAACTTCTGTAAGGACCTTTTGTTTTTTGCCTCTTAAAATTTTGCTGTGCAGCTCTTTCAGGGACTAACCCAGTTTTGTTATAGGTGATACTGTTTATTAAGTGCAGTGTGACATAGTCCTATGCTGATGCATATTTCTTTGTAATACTTTTTTTTCTTTAAACTATACGCCTGTCTATTGGTCCTCTAAGTTCGCAGAAGAGGATGAGATTCCCAGCTTTTCTTAATTTAATATTTTCATTATATTTTAATACTTACTAAAGTATCTTCATCATGGACACTCAAAAAGAATAGAATTTTAAAGCATATATACTAATATAGAACCATAGTGCTTGATACTCTATTTGCAGGTGTTTTTAATGTATTTTTAGACTTCTTTTTCTATAGATATTTTGTATTGAAAGACGTTGAGAAAAAGGTAAGCAATGCAATTATGTACGTTTGTGATGCTTACTTTGGAAATAATATCTGTTTCATTGCTAATCACAGTATCTAATAATAAAATTTATAATTTCATGCCATTTTCTCTGTTTCTGGGCACCTGTAAAATAAGAAAATTGGCACCTTAATTTTGAAGTGTTTTTGTTTTGTATCCTTGAGAAGAGTAATGAGAATTTGAGAGGGAGGGTGAAATAGATAATGAAATAAAAACAGGTAGTAGAGATTTAAAAGGTAGATAGTAAAGATAAGAATAATCTCTGTAATTAAACAGAATTACCTCCTAAAGGCAGACAAGTTTTTTTGCAAATGAAGTTATGATTACTTTTTCTGAGCAGCTGGTGAAATGGTCCTTAGTGTGGTCTAAAAGATTGACCACTGGTCTCAGAATCACTCTTAGTCACTAATTCATAATACAAATGGCCATGCACCAATTAACTTAATGTATTTATTTTCTACCTAAACAAAAGAGCTTAATACTAATTAATTAATTAATTAATAATATTCATCTGTTGCTCAACAGATGCAGGTTATTTCCAGAGTGTGTAAATCTTACAGAGGCAGTAGAGCGCATGTGCTTACATATTGAGAATACTTAAAGTAAGTGGACTAACCCTTTAAAGAACATTAACATATGCTTTTAAGTTGTTCTGCATGGCTATTCCTAGTATTGCTCAAACCAAGGAATTTTATTTTCTTGAATTTTACTTTATGCAGAAGCACAGATAAAAAGTGTGATGGAAACTTCCTAAATAGCATGAACAAACGTAGGTGTATATATGTTATAGCTGTTCATGAACACTCTCAGTGTTTTTGTTTCCAAAACTGACTGATACTTCCATGATGATCCACAGGTACTGGATAGTATTTCTACAAGGGAAGCATAGTAAAAAAGGAAATATAGTAAGGAGGAAGTGATGAGAACAGGAAGATTTTTAAGGGAAGACAACCATAAAAATACTTGTGGGCCACAATTGAAATAGATTTTTCTGTAAGAAAATCTTTTACAATTGTGCATTACTTCTCTGTCATTTTGTGGGCCTCCAAGTTTTTAAACTGTGGTGGATTTTTTTTTTTTAGTGAAACATGAAAACAATTTACTTATCATTTTCATCATTCCCCATTGGTTATAAACTGTGAAGATAAGTTCTGTTGTTCATAGGGCCTAACTGCCAGTTAAATTTTGCTTTTGAATAATAGAAACTCTGTATTTAATCACATTTATTGATTTTTTTGATTGGGCTGGATGGACAGAACCTTTACTTTCTGTGTTGGTTTTATATACAAAATATGTTTTCATTTTTTACTTCAGTTAGTTGGGATGTTGCATTGTTAGTAATTGCCTGTACTAGAGATCCAGCAGATGATTGCATATTTCTGAAGGTTATGTTGACAGTTCAGTTCTGTCACATTTTGCTGTGCATTTAGTGCTTCTTAAAGCAGAATGCAGAATTCCCATTTACATCTGTAGACCTCTGTTAGCCATATATTTAACCATGTAACTGCTGTATGCCTGCTCAAAGAGTTTGGTAAGGTGGTAGCTGATACCTTGTAGTATGGGCAGTGTAGTAGCCTGAATATTTGCAGTCCTTTCTTTTTAAAAGACAGTTTATTTGTCTCAGTATTGCCTGAGGTAGGAAACAGTAGAAAAACAGTGTTTCCATCTGTGTGCTATAGGGGCAGTAGCAGTAATACAGATCTTTCCTGACTTTTAAATCTTTTCATATCCAGATACATTTGCAGAATTAGCTGTATGTGACTTTGTAATAAAATACTTCAAATAAAAAAAATATTCACTACTATGGCTTTTAAATATGTGAGTTTGTTATGACAAATGGATTCTGTATACCCTGATATATCATTTATTTTGGCTTTTCTTCAAGTGTATAATTTCACAGGTTTATAGGCTTTAATGAAGTCTTATTCTGCTATTTATTCTGCTATTTCCCTACTTCCCTCAAGATCAGTTAACTCATGGATTCTGAGGCAAGACTGCCTTTGTTTCCAACCAGTTTGCTCTAAATTAAGTAATTAATTGTTTAATCATCTGATAGAGAGCCTCAGTATCTTTCTCAATGACAGAATATTCTTTATGTGAGTTAAGACCAGATCATGATATTATTGACCATGGAGCCCAACCCTCCTCTTAAAGTGGATTTGCCTAGAGCTCAGGACTGTGTCCATTTGTGTTTTGAATATCTCTAAGGATGGAGACACCAAAACATCTCTGGACAACCTATTACAATATTTGACTGTTACCACAGGAAAGACTTTTTAATTCTCTAAATTATATTTTATGCATTTCAGTCTGCATTGGTGCATGGGATTATTTTTCCCCTAGTTCAAGACTTGACATTTCCCCTTGTTGAACTTCAAGAGGTTCTTGTTGACCCATTTGTGTGACTTGTCAAGGCCTCTGAATGGCAACATGTCCGTCTGCTGTATCAGCCCCTCCTCCCAGATTTTTATCATCTGCAAATTCATTGAGGTTGTACTCAGTGCTATCATCCAGATCATTAATCGAGAAGTTTAGGTGTGGTCTCCAGTATCAACTTGTGGAGTGCACCACTGATCTAAAGTCTTCAATTGATTTCATGTGAGTGGTTCCAAACCTCTAAACTCTCCAGCTCAGCCAACTTCCAGTCTGCTGCACTGTCCGTTTTACACAGTGCACACTTGAGCTGTTCGTCTGTGAGAATGTTATGGGGGACAGTGTTGAAAGTCTTGCCAAATTCAAGGTTAACAACATCTACTGCTTTCCCATTGATTCTATGCAGTGCTGTGCAAGAGGTAATTTTGTGAAGAGCTTGGTTTGAATTACTAGGAAAATGTAATTAATTTTATCAAATAGTAATTAGCTAAATAAGTGCCACAAAACAGGTACAAGTCATGGGTCCATGTTTTTTTATGTTAGGTAAAAAGTAGTTTGTTAGAGACATTTACTCAGGTTTACTAGAATTAATTAAAGAAAATGTGTATTGTGTGCTTTTCTCTCACAAAGTTTGTTTTAAATTTGAGGTTAAGGCATGAATCTTAGGTTTTCTTGCTGTCTGTCATGATAGCCTGTTAGCTGAAACTTTTCATCAGGAGTTTGGCTCATTTTACCACATCAGGATAATTTTTGTGTCTGCCTCAGTATAGTTGTAGCTGTGCTTATAGCTATTTCAATAATTTGAAAAGTTTACCAGAAGTTTGCTAGAAGTTTGTCTTCAGAGAAGGTCATCCCCTTTGAGTTTTACATGTATAATTTAGATTCACAAAGTCTTATGGGTGTTTAGTACTGTGAGGAATCTGTCCCTAAAGGTATGTAATATTTAAGGTTGCAGAAATTCTTTTCTTTTCCTTTTTTTTTTTTTTTTTTTTTTTCACTTCCTTAGTAATAAAATTTGATTAAGATCAGTTTTTGATAGTCAGAGTTGAGCTTTTACCTTGCCTGTGCTGTACAGCTCTGGCTATGCTTATGCATAGTGCTAGTTTTATCATACCTGGCCTGTAGTGCTGTTTTGCAGCAGTGCACTGTGTGTCATCCAGGACTTCGTCTTAAACATTCCTGTCTCTTTGTTCTCATATGCTCCTCTTTCATAAGTTCTTCCCATTTCTTAGTTATTATTTTTTAAACAAATAGGGAAGTAGCAAAAGCTTCAGATTTTCAATTGCTCATTCTAGCTGACAGACATTAAAATCCCCTCCGGTTTTATTTGCCTTTCCCCTTTAAGACTGTGAGCGTCTTTGGACAGTGAAATCACCTTCCTATGAGACACTGTTTTGCAGGTCTGTGGCATGCCATGAAAGAAATATCTGGCATCTTTGGGCTTTATTCAACAGTGACTCTTCAGTAACTACCACTATGTTCAGGACGTGCTTTCTAAAACAAGTTTTACGTTTCAAGTCATTCTAATTAACAGTGACCCTAATTGTTAATTATGGGAGATTGAAGCTTGACTATAAATACTACACAGATCTGTTCACTGAAATTTGGACTTCAGTAAAACCAGTTAATTAAACTTGCTCTTAAAAATTAATTACGTATGTGCTAGAAACGTGATCATTCTTGTATCTTTAAAGAAAATCTCAAAAACAAAAAAACCCAACATTTTGGCAGGGTTGAGAACAATTAGAAATTTTCTCTCCATTAACACAACTGACAATCAAAGGTGTTTTCCACCTAATATAAAGGGAAAGCTTCAAAGCACTCTTTATTGCTTTCTAAGGGTATTAACAAAACTGACTTCACATTTAAGTCCTCTGTTACATTTGATAGGCTATTTAAAACAGCCTCTTTCAGTCTCAAGCAAATGGTGAAATAGATTTCTACATCAAAGATACCAGAAATATTTATGCATCAGTTAAATGTTCTTAGAATACTATTTTTATTCTTGGGGTTTTTTTTTAGAATCAGAAAAAGGAGATACACCAGGTAGCAAAATTCACATTGTGCAGAGAGGCTGCAGAAACACGTCAAAAGTTGCAGTCTCATGTCTTAAATCATTGATTTTCTTTTTCCCCCACTATTTTGTACTTTCTCTCTACTTCTGTACAGATCCATCGTTCTGTATTGTAACAGCCCTGGAGAAATTAGGTGTTTGTTTGGGTTTTTTGGTGGCTGCATGCCTTTCACATAATTTTGTGCTGCTCAATGAAGAATGTCTGCAGAAAGCTTGTTCATTGTGGCCTTACTCTTTTCATCTGTTACTAAGAAACTCTTAGGGGAAAGAAGACTTACACAAACTGTAATTGAAAATGTATCAAAACAACAATGGAATTCAATTTCATTCTTCAAATAACTCATTTTTTCTAACTGGAGAATAATTGTTGACAAAATATTCCAAAGGGATACTAAAATAGACAACAGAGTACATATTAATTGGAGGGTGCATGTATGTGTACTATATAATCCAAGTACAAGATGAGATACAATATTTGTAGTATCTCTTGAAAGACGTTATTGTAAGATGTAAGATGACTAAAAGAAGCCATGTGGTAGAGGTGGCAGTGTTGCCATCTTCCCTGCACTACTGTGCTGAAAATACATAATTTTGACCTTGGGGTGGGGGGGAACATTTTTGTTTAGAGGGTGTGCCAGTGGGAGTGCCCATTGGAGAAACCTGTTACTGGGATCCAATCCATGCAGGCAAATTGAATGGCACATAGATCATTGATACATACTTTTTTGTTTTTTAATCCTAGCATATTAGTGTTAGTACTGTATTTTAACAAATCAAATTTTAATGCAGGAGTGAGATATCTTTCTATTCAATTTTTAAGAGAAATATCTTGAGTGTGTGTAAAAGACTTGCCAAGAATATAAACACAAGAAAATAAGTCCATGTTGTTTTGAAAGAATGTGGGTATATCTGTTCCCTGTTGAAGTGTAATGTATGCTGCCTCATTAGCTCTCCCAGCAGCTTTGTTTAGATTTGCTGTGATGGTGAAAGCAATTAAGCCTGCAGGGCTGCACAGATCAGAGGTATGGAAATGGTGTAGCAATTTGCCATAATGTCTAAGTCCCATTGACATTTTTTCTTTTTATCCCACATCTTAAAATTGAGGCAGAAGCATATTATGGTGAAGAGAACCAAATACACACCTGAAAGTGGTTCAGAACCCACACTATTAGTTGAAAGTGGTCTGAGTGTAGTACAATATGCTAGGAGGTGTAGATAATGATAGGAAACTAATTTTACTTCATTTTACTTATGAAAAAAATGTAAAAAAGGGAAGTAGGTAATGTATAATAATTTCACAAAGTTTCTCAATTTCATTAGCATTGGTGAGTCTGCCGGCTCTTTTTTTGGTGATGTTGAGACAATAATGAAGTGAGTTACAAGGCCTGTGCAAAATTGTTCAGTAGTTTTTGCATTGATCAGATCTGTTTATCTTTTCCATTTATTCTTACTACTACTACTCCTCCCACCTTGCTCTACAGAGGGAGAAATGCAAGTCTCCTGTTCACTAAGGGATAGTCCTAAAGGCTTTGATGTGATCAGGGAGTCCAGTGGGCGAAATATGTTTTGATTAGCAGTCTGCTTCCCATTGGAACTGGAACTGGACAGAAATGCAGAACACTTTTCAGTACGTCCTGTGAAGGTGCTGCCAGTGTAGGAAGTGATACGTGAGAATGAATGCTTGCGGAGTGGTTGGTTTCCTGCAAGCTACAGGCTGCTGCTAATAGATTATGTCATGCCTTTGGAAAAGGGGAATGTGCATCAAGATGAAATAAATAAGTGCCTTGTACTTGTCTCTCACTTTTCAGTTATTTTTCTATGTTTCTATGCAGTTTGGTGTCTTCTTGCTCTGTCACGTATCTGAACAACTAATTCTGCCTGACATGGTTTTCAGAAATTGGAACTTAAAAAAATTTTCAAGAGAACTGTTATAGTATTTTTATGGGGATGAATTTCTTTAATGTGACCTTTTTTCTTTTATTTATTCTAGTTGGGGCACTGAGGCCAAAAAAAAATTGCCTAGTATTTTCTTTTACATTTCTAAATATAGAAATATGAGTTATTTTCTGTTATTACAATAAATATCTTATTGCAACTTTGCAGAATTCTCATGTTTTCTGTAATTTGTAGGATGTAATTGATTTTAACTTTGTGGCTGGATAAAGAATGTATGTTTTCTTTCTTTTGGAAACTGAATTACTTAAACATCCCCACCACCACTTGGTCTGGATAACAATAATGCAGAATACTAGCACTTTTCAAGTGAGTAAACTTCACTTATTTTAGTCCTTGGGTTTTGAATATATTATTCTGTTTTGAGGATTTTTCCTCCTGTTAACCAAAGGTAAACATACCTTTACAGTAATTACAAGCCTTTGTTTTAACTAAAGATTACTGTATAGTCACTGAGAATTTATTATAATGAATTACATTTTAGATCCAATTAGCAGATTTTCTCTTTATTTTTCAAAAGATGGTAGGAGAACTCAGTAGACAGAAATCTCCAGCTCAACACCACAGATCAGCTCTCAGCAAGTGTCAACTGATGTAATTACACTGATGTTTGCTAGAAGTATTTTTATCATAAGCAGAAGAATATTAAGTCTAAAGTGCTTTTTATATGTGTCTGTTAATTTGAATGGGAACTCCCCTGGGGAAAATGATCATTCATTTTAAGACATTCATATCTCTCACTTTGACTTAAGGGAAGTCTGTAAGAGAAGGGAGAAAGAAAAAAATAAAACTTTTTTTTTTTTTAATTATTTGCTTATAACACAGTGGAAGAACTGAAAAATACAGCTTACAAATACATTTCTCAAAGTTAGTTTACTTTTAAAACAATGAGAACATCTATCGCAAGATGGTTTTTCCTTTTTTTATACCTTCTTTTTATAACCTATCTGTTTGTACCATTTACATTTTGAAGTAGCTGTGACTCAGTAGTTTCGTCAGTGCAAATAGATTGCAAAGGCTTACGATGTTGCAGCTTACAACTGACTTTGGCAGTAAATAAAAATGAAGAGTATCAGGACACACCTGTGCCTTCGTCATGGCTTAAAGGCAGCTTGGGCCATTCTGCTGGGGAAGGAACTTCCTCAGAGCTCTGTGACCCTGCTGTGCTGCCCACATCACTGGACAATATCAGAGTTCTGGCTCAAGGCACAAATACAGGACCTTGTTTTAAGGTAGAAGAGCTAGGTGTTTACATTTATAAAATGAGTAGTAAAAATGTTTTCTTAATTTGAAAACACAAGTTGTATAAATAGATTCATCTGACCACAAAAATGTCCAACAGAATAGTAAAGACACAGAGACATAATCATTAACATTAATGACAATCTAGTTCTTCTATTGTAAAAGGTTGCTTATCCAGTTTCTTCTGTCTGATTGATAAGATGTTATAAATGTCAGAAGAGTTTGTATTTTCTAGTTAAACTTGCTAGAATTGTTTATACTGAGATCAAAGATACCCGTGTTCCTTTATTATATGTTCATTTTCATGTTTCTTCTAGGTAAGTTAATTAAAATATTTCTCTAAAAATTACACTAAATACAGAGCACAATAACAGCAATCTCTGAAGTTTCCAAAAACTTTATCTAAAGAACACCATTTATATTTACTTGAAATTGGTGTATGTTAGGGTAATTACTGCTGAGCCTTCAGGCTAAAGGAAGTACTCTCAGCCAAATTATACAAGGGTGTGGATTAAATGAAGCATTACTCTCTGTTTGGCAGCAGTGGATTTAGATTGCAAAATCAGGGTGTGACGTAGTACTGTGGAAAGTCTCTGCCAAAAGTGATTTGGCCTAAGTGTGCCCTTACTTTCTCAGTTATGTGATCCTAAAACAACTGACTGTAATTAATTCCTAAGTAGAGAGGTCCTGTTAACTGTTTTCACTCTGAGTTTGTCTGTAATTTTGGGCCATTGAGCCGTGAGACAACAACATGATTGAATGAAATTTCGGCTGGTCACAGAGGGGCAAACAGTCCTTCTGCCGAGCACTGTCAGGTAAAATATCAGTTCTCTTGTCCAGCAGAGAGCTCACACCAGCAAAGATGCTGTCTGTACAGCAATAAACAGGAGTGAATAAAATGGGAAAATTGATCCCTGCTTGTACTGCTCCAATCCTTCTGTTACTGTCATTTCCAGAGGAGCTGGGAGGACTGTGCAAAGACCCGGTAGCAGCCATGGTGCACAGGAGGGAGACGTCTCCATCTCCCGAGAGGAGGCCAACGTACTTTGACTTCATCACTGGTTTTGGCAAGTTAGCAAAACCTAAGCACATCAAAAAATTAAAAAAAAAATCTATGTTTTAAACTTATAGTATCCATCCCATTTTTGTACAGATGCATACTTTTTCAACTGTCCAAAAAACCTTGTCTAATTTTGTTGATAGATTTTTATTTGTGAAGCAAATAACTTCCGTGGATTCATATGCACCTTGTTATCCTCATTGCTGAAGCACAGATTTCAGTGAGAGCAAACTTCCCTGACATGATTAATTTTATTTATGTAACATCTTTAAAGTTAACTTCGGGTGTATGTGGTCTGTAGTATGCTCTGCAGTGGGCACTGATACAATTTGGTCATTGTAGTTTGATAGGGATCATGTTGGTCCTGTAGAAACTAATGATAGCAGATGGTGGCTTGGGAAAGCGTTAAGAAAGCAGAAGGCAGGTAGAGGGAAGTGAGGACTTCTGTGGGTATGTAACTCAGACATTGCTACACAGTAGTTTGCTGTTACATACAGAGCTGCCCTCAATGTGCTGCCTTGATCCAGATGAAATGAGAGCTTCGCTGGAGCCTGCATGCTCATCTTTAGTTTGCTTTCTTGCTTGCTGGAGGTTGTAGGGAACAGTGACTCATTGCTTGTTGACCTCAAATGAAGTGCTAGAATTCTCTTAAAACTCTGTTTCTGAAAACTCTTATTTGGGTGTTTTCTGCAACCTTATCACATGCAGTGAAGGAAGAGATTGCAGAGGTTCCTTTCTCATGTCTTCATCTCACAATTAGGACTCAGTTTCTTCAGGTTTTATTTCTGAGGCAGAGAAAAAAGATTCAAGGGACAAACAGGTAAATTCAAAATAACTCTTTAAGTGTCTCCCCTGCTCACTTGACCCTGGGCTTTGTTCTGGCTTGCTGGACAGTCTCTTTGCAGAAGGCTCTTACTTGACCATGTAACAGATAATATTTGACACTCTGTATCTCATCTAAAGATTGATTCCAGCATACTGCAACCCCATATAATTCTAGATATGACATAACCTTTTCCTATCCTGTCACCTCTACTCCAGCTCTATCTGTGCTAACTTCTATGGCCTCATTGATTGGGGTTTTTTACAGATTAGCTGAATGGTGTTGCAGTGGCATGTGTTGATACAGGTCTCTCTGGAATCCTTTCAGAGTATGACTGGTCAAAGGAAGCAGACTGCTGCAGCTAATATGCCAGATAATAAAATACAGAAAATTGGAGCTTCTTTCAAAATGTGCATTGAGCATCTTTGGGTGTGACAAATTGCCTAGTAGCAATTTGAAATGTCAAGAGAATTCATTCGCCAAACTTCTGGTTGTCACTGTGCACCTGCAGAGCCTAATAAGATTCACTTTGTGAGGTGCTGTATTTTCAGGTGAAGACCTTGAATAGCCTTCATTTCCCTACTTCTTGCATCTCTGAGTTTTCATTTATGGATAATCACATTTAAGCAGAGTTCACCTCTGTAGTAAAAAAGGATGTTCCTATCTTTGAAGTGGGGAATTTTTTGTGACTGTCTCAATACAGAGGAGGTATCCATGAGGTCTGTCACCTCTTTTGCTTGTTCAGGAAAATGTTGTAACAGAGTTATGCATGTTGCTAGTTGAAGAACTTCTGTTTTGAGCTAGGTCCTAACTAAAACCAATCTGGTGTTTCTTTCCTATGAGGACTCCAAGCATGTTCGCAGAATTTTTCATTTTTGAAGTAATTGAAAATGCAGATTCTGAATATATATATTGATTAATTAGTGACAACTTTTCACCTTTTGTGTCCAGCAGTTCAATCTAATATAATGTATGTGTGTGCCAAATTATATATGCTTCAGTGTTGGCTGCTTCTGCATAAAAAGCAGAAACAAGAGGAGAAAAAATATAACTGTTCTACTGTTCTTTGCAAGATTTGGAGTTTAGTGCCCACCTAATGCACATCTATACAGTACTTCATTGGACTTTTTCCTTCTGGTACAGAACATAAAGGAAACTTCCATCTTTGTTTGCTACTCACACATGTAAAGGATCTTCAGCAGTTGAAATGGTGGTTGCAATTAAGAGTCTTCCTGCAAATCAGCTTTTCTTACCAAAACAATTTTCAGAGTAAGTTCCAGGAATCACTCAAAGAGAACAAGGTGTGTCCAGGATTGTCTGTATCACCAGTTCTTGAGTTAATAATTGGCATGTAAATGTGTGCAAAAACCATCTAGGAAGGTTTACTGAATAAGGCTGTTAAAACATATGCTTTGAGACTTCCAAACTTAGGAGTGTTACCAGACAATTTTCTGTGGTTTTCAGTTGTTTTGGTCCTTTTGAAGAAGCAAGTGTTTGTAGCAACTGGCAATGAAGTCAAGTTTTAAAAAAACTCAGATATCATTATAATGCATAGAAATGGGTGGTTCCTTTTAGAAAAGGCTATGGAGAAGAATTTCCTGTCCTTGAATACTCAGACCTTAATCACGTTCCTCTTACTGATGAATATAAAAACTTAGCACTTGCTGCATTTGTCTGGGTTTTCGCTTATTGGAGATGCTGTATGAGCATAGTCAGTAGTGATTTTAGCTGCAATTGGTAGTCAAACCAGAGTGGATGGGTCATATAATTAGGCTAACATGTTAAAGTACTTTAGTTTTTAACTATTTGGCACTACCTATATGATGATGTGAGAAAAGCTAATATAGTGTTGTATTAAGTACTTAAATTGTATTCCATGATACTGTAAAAAATACTTAGTCAAATGGTATTTCTTCATTCAGAATTTGATTTTCATTATTGTTTTTGTTTACATCTTTAGATTTGCTGTGCACATAGTCTTGCTTGCAAAATTCCTATACAAGCAAGATACTAATAAACTGGATGGGACTGTTACTTCTACCTTCTGGCTTGCCACTGAGATAGTGAAAAGTCTCTCTTCTAATCCCAGCTGTAGCATTTTGTGCTCCTCATTGAACCTTGGAGAGAATTCTGTTCCTCCAGGATAGTCCAGAGTTTTAGAAATGTGGTCTTAGCCTAAAGCTAGGCACAGGCACTCTTTATGAATCTGCCTGTCTTGATTTTCCTTCTTTTACCTCTCCTCAGATCAGGTACCACTGTTGTAAATTAAAGGGAGTATTGCCTCATAAATATGTTCATTGCAAACATTTTCGGTTGTTTTTTCTTTTTGCATATCCCCCACCTAAGACCCAAACATTCTAAGAATTCACTGCTGTAAAAGCAGTAACAGGTTGCTGTTGCATTCTAAGACCTCTGCAGTCCTTGCAGGTAAAGGAAACTGAAAAATCAGTATCATTCAGATCTATGCCCAGCTGGATCTCCAGTGTGTTGCTTTAATGTGGGACATAACATTTCAGGATATTTTTCTCTGTAACAGATGATACCAATATTAGTCTCAAGTGCTTTTTCATATGTTATTTACAAGGCAGTATATTCAGATTTTTGTTACCAAAGTGGTTGCAGGCCATTATTTTATTTTCCTATACAGTTGAATACTGGTTAGAAGGGCTTACTTATTCATACATGTTCAAATCACTAACATGTAGAAACTCTCTTTCTAAAAGTAGTTTGTTCATAAATTTTCTGAAAACTCAAAAAGTGTGCATGTGGGAAAACTCTCATGGAGTAGTTTGGTTTCACTGCACACATATTTCCATGAAATATCTCACCAGTCTAATTTCTGAACTACAAAATGGAAAGTAAACTTGGGGGTGTATTTTAAAGATGAATGAATGATCTTCTATTTTTGAATATAGAAGTATGTTTGCCATGAACTTTTTCCCTTACTCTTTTGATTTGATACCAAATTAAAAATCTTATATAATGGTTTCCTGATATGGTGTCTGCCAATGGTACTGCATTTTTTAGGTTTTATAATGTATTAATTGTTTGACTATTTCATGGAATTTTCTGGTAATACTGGTCAAAATTAATATTTAGTACTGGCTGAAAGTGCTTATATCATAGAGAAAGTAGTGGCTATTCTGGTCTTGATAAAGACCTGAAATATCAAGTTGACTTATTTTTTCCAGCATATTGCACATGATGTTTGTGATACTATTTTACCTTGAATGTGTTAGGAAAATGCTACATAAGTTCTCCAAGCAGTTACAAGATTTGATTTTTTTTTTTTTTTAGATTTTTTTTTTCCCAGTCAAGATGTGATTTGACATTGTGCAGCTTACTGGGTAATATAGAAATTCAGTAGCTTATGTAGTAAGTGGTTGTTTTTAGTCAACAAGACTTGGCATTGCAAAAATGTGTTAATGGCTGATTTTGAAAGATATTTGTGGTATTCTAAGCATATTTTCTTACAGCTTTCCACTTGTAGAAAACCAAGCTAATTTGATTTAAGTAACTGTGAGTAACTAGCCAATTCCTGTTGTGGGAAGAACCATGCGAAAAAGTTAATTTGTGTTCCTTCCTTATATAATTTTCATTCTTTTTCTTTTATCCATAGTTAACTGTTTTTTTAAAGACACGGGTAGAGTCATGAGCCATAAGATACTTGACTTTGAGAGTTGCAGATAGTTAAATCCTATTTAACTATCACATAGGAATTATCTGTATTAATAAATAAAATTTAATTGTCCTACATATCTTTAGAAAGGAGATAATCATAAATCGTGCTTAAGAACTCCATTTCCTGTGATTCAGGAAGAGTAAGTTACAGCAGAAACAAAAATGCTACTGTGCGACTAAACCCAAAAGTGAAGGTTGCTATTTCAATGTTGGGCATCTGCGGCTCCAAGGGACTGCAGGTTTTATATTTCATGAAGTATATTTTGATAGGGAGCACCCCAAACTGCATGTAATAGAATACAAAATAAGTTTCTTCTCTATTTTATTTTACTTTGTTTGCTTTTAAATAGTCCAGGTGAGCTTAGCAAAGCTAATAATGACTTTCTCAGGATATCTGCAGCACGAGAAGAAAAATAACTCTTATTAATACAAAGAATGCGTCATAGTCTGTATTTTCCTTACATCTTTTTTATCTGCTATCTAAAACTTGTAAATAATGCTGCCAATCTGATTTCAGAAAGCTGATGGTATCTGTGCGGGCTTATTGATGTTTGCTGTAGAATCACTTTCTGTACTCCAAGTTGTAGAAAGAAACAACTGGATACTATAACCTCTGCTCATTTTCAGTGATATCTACTGCCATTGTGATGTAATGTTAGAAGTTGTAAATTAGCACGTTCCTGATTAGCATGAATTCAATAAATGTGCCTTACTTCAAAAGAATACTTGGGACACGTGCTACTACTTGCATTGTTTATATATGGTACTGTAGAAACTTAACATTTGCAAGAAAAATGTAAGATGATGGTTTGATAAGATTACTCAGAAATAATTAGCTGGGTGTGTAGGCTGCTAAATGTATTTGATTTTAATCTCTAATTAAAAAGTTGGATTTTTTAATTGTTTTTATGATGCAATAGTTTTTACTTCATTATGCTTTTCGTAAATAGGGGACCAATTCTGCCTCTTCATTGTGCCTAAGTTCAGAATAAATGTTTTCAAATGAAACCCAAAGCCAGTGACAGACAGACAATCTCTGTAGTCCTCCTCATGGAGGATTATTCTCAGAGTAAACACATGTATGTGCCTTTTTATACCTTGAACCAGGAATGAAAGTGATGGCTAACCTTGAATTACTATCTTGATGCATTCTTTTGGCTGATGGGAGATATAATTATGTTGTGGGATCTGGCACTGCCAGAAGCATAGTGTTTTCATGTTAGTGCTGTCTGATTCTGAGGTCTCTTATGAGGATTGGAATTGGTTGATATTACAGCAAAGGTATCTCTCTGTGGATCTACAGGTGTGAATTTAAGCCTTGCTCTGTTCCACCTCTCCAGTATTCACTTAACTCTGCTGCAGGGACAAACTGCCTAGTCACTTGAGCTGTGGATTCGGACAACCAGATGCATTAGCTAGAGAGAACTGCATTACTCTTGGATAAGGAAGTTACTATGTTAAAGCACACTAGAGTAGTTGTGGCTCTGACTTCAGGAAAACTGTGACTTGCTCGTGGTTTGGGAACCCGGGGATCTTCTAGTAGCTGCATCGGGGGCATCCAATGGGAAATCACATGCTCTGTTAAAGAAGCTGCAGCATGATGTATGGAACTGTGTAGTCCTGAATTGTGTACCTCCCTAGAGGTGTTTTTTCTAGATAACTCTTTTTCATGCCTGTATTAAGGAAACAGTAGATTGAAAAGGTAAACATTACTTACTTTTTAATTGAAAGCTTATCCTTCTGTACAAACTTGTCTATATAGTGTAGTATTTTGAATGGTAAACAAAGCCTGATCTATTGACATAATTTCCCAAGATTATTTTGTTAGTTTATAAGTTTTCATTGTATTAATAGTGATGGGGAAGGTAAACAAAAACAAGTTATGCTTTTCTACCTATCAGCACACTTGTTTCAGCTGAATTTGGACAGGGCAAGGTGGAGGGGATTTGGGGTTTTTTATGCCTGCTATCTAGATCAGTGTCCACTTACTGGAGGAGTGACATCTGGCAGTACAGTTGCCAGAGGTTTTTTGTCTCTCATTTTACTGACATGTATATAGGATGTAAACAGCTCTCATATCCAATGACCAAAATAAATTACCAGATATTCCTCTTATAAAAACTTATAAAAGTGAGACAGTAATCGGAGAGGGATCCTATTTGTCCTATAGATTTTGGATTTTGGTTTTAAGTGGATAGTTTTAGGTTAATAAATTGGAACCCCACTTAGAAAATGAGAATGACATTGAGGAGATAGTTCAACCTTTTCTGTATGCTTTGATACAAGAAAATAGTGGGGAGGAGACAAGGAGAGTGCAAGTAATGGCATGGGCTGACACTGAGTAAACTTCTGTCAGTGTAAAATACACTGCAAGAATCTTATGGGTGTTTGTAGAAGACCTTTGCATTCTGTAATGTTGCTATCACAGCACCTTCGTATAAACAGCATGTGAGAACTGCCTGTTCTAGGCACATACATTTTAAGTGGTTTGCAAGATCACAGAATCACAGCATTGTTTATGTTGGAAAAGGCCTACAAGATCACTGAGCTGAAGCTTTACCAAGAGTCACCTTGTCAACTAGACCATGGTACTAAGTGTCACATCCAGTTGTTCTTGAACACTTCCAAGGATGCTGACTCCACTACCTTCCTGTGCAGCTCATTTCAATGCTTAACAACCCCTTCCATGAAGAAATACATCCTGATATCTAACCTGAATCTGTCCTAATGCAGTTTGAAACTACTTCTTCTTGTCCTATCACTATGATACAGATTAAACTTCACTAAAACAGTTTTCAATACATTTTGGTCCTGCCAGTTTTCCTGTTTTGTCTGGAATGTCTTCAAAATCATAGATGCTAGACTTAAGTTATGTCAACGGTTGGATGTGGATTTTCACCTAAAGTAATGGATATTAGTGGAAAATCTGCTTTCTTGGTAAAACAAAAAGGTATGCTTGTGTTAAGTACTGCATCCACTCCTTTTATTTTATGTGAACTGCATCTGAAAATGTTTGTAGTGGATATTAAATGTATTTGTGATCCTGTGTTTAAATAAAGGAGAACAGGTTCCTACCCAATATATAAACCATCATTTTGTATAATGAATTCTGTTTGATCTATTTGAGCATAATTGGTTTGAGAACCAAGTCTTTCAGGGAAGATTAATATATATTTAGATCATTAAAAAATTATCTTCATTCCCTTACATTATACAGTTTGAAATATAAAATTGCAGAAATAGCTGAAAGCTTTTACTTTAAAAACCTCTGAACTTTCCTTTGAAACCTTTGGAACCTAAAGTAGAGATTATATTGCATACTAAAGGATTCTTTGGTCACAAAGGTGATACTTTTGGTGATACTACACTAGGTGACTGTGCTGAAAACATGATTCTCTTTACTGGAAACAGTTTTAAAGCCACAGAAGAGGAGTAGGAAGAGGAATGAGCTGATCTACACATATTCATATATGACTTAATCTTTTTTCAAGTGTTTGTTATTTAATTGGGTGTATTTTAACTACACAGTGTTGCAAGAGACCATGATATATTTTATAAGAATGTCTGCAATAAGAAATACCATTTCCTGGAGGCATTGTTTATTTTCATGTCTTCCAGGATTTTTGGTGGGTTTTGAGACGTTAGCAATTAGTATAAACCTAAAGTAAAACTGAGTTAAAAACAGAATAATGTATAACTAGAGTGGGTAAGATTTTTTTCTCTCTCTGCATGCTTTAGAGGTGTTTGTCACAGAAATGTCTAAATATTAACATATTCCAGTTTACTTAGATACATATCTGTCCTTTGCTTTGTGATTTTCTGAGACTCTTCCAGGATGAACTTTCAGATTATTTCATTAGATGTAGATTCTATGTGACTGAAATCCTTAGAGATTTATTATGCTCAAATACCTTTAATAATTAAAAATTCTTTATCAAGAGCATTTCAGGAAGTGAGAAAATGCCTTCTTTTGAAAAGTTCATTAAAACAGAGTTCTTCCATAATGAATGTTCTCTTAACTTTTTTTAAAAGAGCATTTTTTTACAAAAACATTTCACATTGGGTGGTTATAGACAGTCAAGTAGGATAACAGTGGAATTATGTGACTGCCTTGAAAGACTTCATTCCCTATTCTGCCTCTTATGCTATTAGTTTAAAACAAAATCACCAAAGTTGCTGTTATTTTAAACGAAGTGTTCTTAATTATTACAAGTGCTGTTCTGGGTCACTGTTGCTGCTCTCATATCAATTTATGTATAAGTCAAGTCTATTTGGTAGTGAACTCATCTACTTTGTGCTTTTCAGTCCCTCTGCTTAGAATTTGATCACCTCACACTGATGTCTTTATCAGGGGCAGCTTTTCAGTGAAAGCATGCAATAAAACTGAAGACTTGGTATTACAGACACATTTTGGACAGGACAACTGATTGGCGTCTGTCTTCTTTCCTGTTAAGTTGCAGTTATACTGGCAAAGAATAAATTGCCAGAGGGGAACTGAGGATACACTTTCAGTTCACTGTTCAAATTTTACAGGAAACTACGAGAGTTTCAGACTCCTCTCAAGGCAGAAAGATTTTTTCAAACCAGCTCTTTGATAGGCTCACAACATAAGTGTAACAATAGGATTATGTGGACCTAAAGAGGAGCTGTCCTGCTGTTAAATTGTGTTGATGAGAAATTTCTGATCATTTGAGGTAAAGGATTAACATCTATCATTTTGAGATGCCTGATTTGCAGCTAGTAAGTTCTCCTAGAAGTAATATGTTCTTCTCATGTAAAATTCCATGTAAAGGAAACCACTGAAGAATCAATGCAGAGTAATAGGAAATGCAGTAATTCAAATGCTGAGACTTCCATAGGGAAGATTAGCTTCTCAAGATGCATATGATTTTGAAGGTGAGGACAGCAGATAAGAAAGAAGATTGTTGGAGAGTACAAGTAAAACATCTGCATCAATAAAAATGCTTCTCCATTAGTGATTCTGAAGCATCCTTAAGATAGAACAGTCTAGATTATGCTGGGTGTTAGGAGTGTTTCAGGCTTGACCTTACAAGGGATTTAATGACCTTTCTATAAGCTGAGACTAAGTGAGAGTCCCAGCAGGTCACGGTCTCCCGTAAACTTAATTTTTAGATCAAGTGGAAATGTCCTTCTGGAATCCAGACCTCAGTTTCAATATAGTAGTTGAAAAGCGTGTAGAGCGTGGATGAGAGAGAACCAAAGCAAGCACTGCCCAGGCTGTTAGTCACACCTGCTTGATGGCATTTACATGCTTCATCAAGCATGGAACCATATCAAGCCCGTAGCTGTGGAACACTGCTTTAAAATTCTACTGCTTCATTTGGGGAAGAAGGGATGGATATTCCCTTGCTTGCTGAATGAAGCTTGTTTTTGTGAATGAGGAAGGTTTGAACAGGTTTTTTTTGTTGGTTTGGATTTGTTTTGTTTTCTTTGTGTTTTTTAATATGACCCTTTTGAATGCAGGGGCTACTAAAGGAATGCTTGATAATTAAAAACAAGTAACAGATAACACTAAAGTCTACTTTGGGGTGACCAGTAAGCATTATCATAGACTATTTGTGCCCAGGTGTGCTGTGATCTGTTTTCACCTCAAGCAAAGTAACAAGAATTTTCTGTTTGTTTTGTCTCTAATCATGGAAAACACTGAGTCTGAACCAGTGCCATCTTCTAGAATTCTGTACAGTGCTCCTTATTATCTTTGAGCTACACATCTGTCTCTGTCCTATGCTTGCAGCATAGCAGGTCTGCACTGCCCTTTATTGGGGCTTAATTGGGAATATTGGTCTTACCGTACAGTTTTCACCTGAGAAGCAGCTGATACAGAGGCTGCACAGGAGTACTGACATGCAGAAATGTACAGTACAGGAGCACTTGGACATAATGCATGTTTTCCTTAGAAAAATATGAAGGTCAATTATGTTACTGATAAAAATGCAGATTTATGTTGTTTTTAATTAAAACTTGAGTATTTTTCCAGACAAACAATTGTTTTTATCAAGTATTTTATGTATCTTTTATCTTAGAATGGGCTTGTGTGAGCTGGCACAACACTCCCATGCTCAAACTGGCTGTCTAAAAAATAAAAATTTTTATCATGCAGACATTTTATTGGCTTTCAGTTTGTTGCTTTTTATTCAAAGACTTGATACAATTTGTATGTGATAATATACCCATATGTTGTATCATCTCTGTAGCATCTGGTTTTCTCACTTTGTGAGTGTGTAGATAACAATATTAATGGGAGTAATATCCCCACTGACTTTTGGTTAGCGCTGAACAAATGTTTTAGCAAATAGCTTATTTTAAAAAAGGGTTGCCCTCAGGACTACTGTCTTTAATATGGGTTGAATTCAGAAAATGATTTACATGCTCATCTCTTTCTTCTTTTTAAAAGAGGTGTGGAAAAGTAATAAAAGCAAAGAAAGTGTTTCAAAGTAAAGTATTTCAGAATTTGTACAAGATTCTTTTGGAATTATTAAGATCAAAATGTTTTTAATTCATACATGAAGCTGAATAATCCATTGTTGCATGTATTTAGGATTTCTCACAAGTAAGAGATTAGTCACATGCAGATTTGCAGGAGCATGGTCTAACTACAGTTATTTGAGCTTGCAGCTTTTATTCTAGTTAGAAGTATCTAAATATCTTAATGATTAAACATTTATGAGTAAATCTCCTGTGAAAGTCAATACCACTAGGCTTTAGAAAGGATACTGTAGGTGGAGTTGTGCAGGTTTCCTTGTGGAGCTCTGCCAGTACATGGGAACGTGAATCTGAAAAGTGCTCTTTATTCAGATACTGGACTCCTCAAAAGCAGGTTTTTGGTGTGGCAAATGAAAATGAGTTCTCAGAACTTATTTTCTTCAAAACAAAACTTGTTTCAAAGCTAATGTCTCACAGAGAAAATCCAGTGAGCTTAACTCTGTGTTGCCTGGCATTTCTGTACTTAAGAAACTGTTCTCCAGTGAAGCGGTGGCGTTATTCACTGTCATGTTCAACGATTTTCAGATTTTTCTGTATCTTTTCTTTTTAAGATGTTTTCTTAAGTGTACAGCTGAGGAGACCAATAACAAAAAGATAAATCCATAGATGATGAAAGGATTTTCCTGAGCTTAGTAGTTAACATAATAGTCTGAAAAGAAAAGAATTTACAAGTACTTGTTCAAGTGTGCTATGTAGAGAGTGAATAAAATAAACAGCAAGATGTGTTGTGATAGGAACTCAGATGATCAAAGGGGACTACTGAATAGAAATAGTTATTCTTTCAGATAAAATAAGGAAGTAATTCCTTTGTGAGTTTTTGTGATCATTTCTGTTGGAAAACTTTGTATGCATTACTTGGAAATTCAATGAAGAGAAAAGCAATACAGCCTAGATAATAGTGTCAGCTTTGAGCACGAGGTGGCATGTGGACATAGCTTGAGTTACTTCTCCAAATCATTTGAATGGAAATATTGGATTAGTTAACCTTGTGTCAGGTCTGTTAGTTAAATAAACCCTCCAACTGTTCCTGACTGAAGGATGCATAGTTGTGACTGAAAGATGCTGCTGCTTTTCATTAGAATTTTGTCAAACATACCCTGCTAACATAATGATTTTAAAATAAAATGGTTTATTCGATGGAAAAGGATAACAAGCAGAAAATTCACAGCCTTTTCTTTTCACAGGGTGCTTCAGCCCAGTAGGAAATCCTCTTAGTCAAGCACTATTGGGTAGACTACAGAAGGTAAGGAATTCTCTCTTTGCATTTTTTTTAAATTGGTGTTTAACTATAAAATGTCATTATTCACAAGTTCTCATTGTAGAGAGGTGGGTTTTTTTATCCTGTCTTTATTCAAAAAAGAGGTATCTTCAAACCAATAGTCTACATGGCCAAATTAACTTATGCTGTGACCAGCAGGTAGTGAGATCAGATACCTGCAAATCAAAAGCTTTTTATTTTTTCATGATTTAATTTTTGTTGTTTAGAAATAAATAAAATACAATCACACTCCCATTTTTTTTGTTTTTACTGAGAAAACAGACATGGATGAGTAGCTGAGAGAAAAGCTGAGACAATAACTTGGAATGAAATTCTCATTGCAGCACCATGTTTTCATGGTTTACTTCATCTTTTTGTAACAAATTGAATCACAGCAATCCTATGTTTACTTAGTTGCTTATCTACTAAATATTGATTGTAAGCTTCTCCCAATTATATTTGTTCCTTTCTTTATTTCTGATTTCCTGTTCACCATAATCAAAATCCAACATAATCTGTAAATGCCATTAATTGCAGCCATAGATTTAATCAACTTGTATTAAACACAAAGTTTATGGAGAAACTGGTAAAGAAAGAACAAGTGGCACTTCTGATTACTGAGTGTGCTGAAGCTGGGCCTGTCATACTGGAGATGTTAATCCTCCTGTTCCCATGGACAGAATGCCATGGTTTAATATTCTTTTGTAATTTTAATTCTTGAGAGAAATGTGATAAATGGACATAAATGAACTTGGGTGATTTATATCTGTTTTACAGTTTCAGTTTGGGATTTCATTTGGATTTTGGGGCCTACGTTTTTTAACCGAACCTGTTAAGACAGTTGTGGAAATCTTGTAAGATACATAGGATTCACTAAGAAATTTTGAAAGCATGGTTTTACTTTGGTGTTGTGTTAGTTGCTAAATGACTCCTGTTTTCATGTTTTCAAATTTTTAGCCACCAATATATAATTTTTTAGGGAAAAATATATTGTTCACCCAATAATGTAGTGTTCTACACCAGAGCAAGCTTGATAAACATTTGCAGGACCAACTGTTTTGTGAAATACTAGGTAGCACCTAATTTAAAATAATTTTTTCTGAGTGCTAACTTAAGGTTTTGAATATTTTTTTACTTCTTCTATTATAAACATATTAATATATAGAAGTGCAGGTTAACTGAGTAATTAATATCAAAAACTACCATTTTTAGAATGGGCAAAATAGTTGAAGAGGTTATGAATCATTTGAAAAGTTGGAGTATTTCACATGCTTTTGAATCTTTTTCCTTTTTTTCTTTTCTCTCTCCTTTTTAAAAGTCCCTGTCGGTTTTACTGCAGCAGCTGTATTTGCATTTCTGATTTCTGTTTGTACATTGCAGGTTTCAATAAAATGCAGCTTGGTGCAGTTTTGGTCCTTTCTTCCTCTAGGCAAATTATAGATTCTCATGCTTATTAAATAGTGAAGGGCTGTAATCAAATCAGGATTGTAGTCATCTGAAGCCTAAGGAAGTAACTTTACAATATCTACAGACAGATTAATTGAGACTGAAGAAGAGTTTATCATTATTGCCAATTGATACTTTTAACATAATTTTAATTTAGTTATTAGTACTGGTATTTGTATTTCTGTTTCCCATAGACAAAATTTGTAGTTAGTTGTCCTGAGCTGGGACCAGAGAATGAGAACAGGATACAAAAGTCCTAACAGTATCCAGCTGTTTTCTTGTAAGTCTCATCTTACATAGCATTTAATTTAAAACTTAATTTACTGGAGCAAAGAGATTGCATAGCGTTCTTAGGTGAGGAGACAATTAAGTAAATCTCTAACCTTTAGGATCTTAAGGAAGAAGAAAGACAATGGAGCAACAGTAAACTCTCAGATTTATTCTGTAGAATTTTTTGCATATTAACTTTTAAGCCAACCAAGGATTTTCAATCAGGCTCTGCAAATTAGTTTGTTATTCTTTCTCCTTTAAAAAAAAACTAATCAAGAAACCACCAAAAACCAAAGACAGCAACAAAAGAAATCTGCAAAAGGTGACAGCCTCAGAATGCTGGCTATTTCACACTGAGGCACATATTAACTGGATAGACAAGAGAAGCTGGAACACATATCCCTTGTGTCTTTTCTGCAGTGTTTCCATTAGTAATATTCCCAGTTTTTCTTACACTGTGTCAGATATGTATGGTGGGGGGGGGGTAGAATGGAGGGAAGCAGAATCTTTCTGTGTATGGCTAGTCTGAAGCATCCAGAAAATAGATGTTTGTCCTTCTTCATGTCCCTGAGTCTGTCACTGATGGGAAAAGGAGGGAGCATGGCTTTGGCCCTGTGTGCATACACACTGGGGTTCACCCTGGTATGTGTAGGGTCTGCCTAAAATTCATCTCAGAAAAGCTTCTTTTCCAAGTGTTGCTATTAAGAGTTAATGGTTAATGAGAAGTGGGATTTAATCTGTATGTTTTTTCTGTTGCAATGAAGAATATGTTTACAAATAAGGAAGAAGCATATGAAGCTATACGAATCATTAGACTTTACTCTTTTTCTCTTTAAATTTTGATATTGTGGTAGTTGAAGTATATTGGTTCAGTAGTAGACATGAAATGCTGAGATTTTTACAGAAAAGGCAGCAGTAAGGTATCACTTGTTCTTTCTCAGTGCTCCTCCTCGGAAGGGAATGACCACTGTCTAATGCCCAAATCCTGTTGGCCACTATACATCTGCATCAAAAACACAAAACCTCCATTTGAGCAATCACCGAAACTGACCCATTAAAAAGAAGGCATAAACATTTTAATTAAGGCTATTATCAGGAATTAATAAAAAATGATATAACAGTGGATTGGGGTACTTTCACTTGCAATGTTCTCTTTTGTATCAGCATTTTGAAACATTTTTGTTATGTTTTGAGTTAGAAATGTCAAGGATATCTAAGTGGGTTAGTCATGGCTAACCAGTGTGAAACTCCATAGCCTAGAACTCTGCATCAGCTGATGGATCTATAGATCTTCCGCTGAGGATATTCCTTAATGCTGAAAGCTCCTAACAGCTTTGTTCAACCACAATCAGTGTGACATGGCACGCTTTTTCAGCAAGCATTTTGTTTCTTTTTCTCACAGATGGTCTGCCTCTCAAAAAGACCAACTCCTCAAAACATAGCTATAGCCCCACATCTGTTCCAGTGCAAGAATTAGCTATTTTCCATCCTGCCTGAAAATAAGGAGATATTAATATTGTATTAAGAATGATGTATTCATACCATTCAGTATGCCTGTTGCTTTTTTGAGATCCTGAAAACGTATGTTAATCTTGTGACACAGCATTTAGAAAATGATGTTTCTAAGCTGAAAGGCTGCTAGTGTTTGTTGGTACTTGGCACTATTTGAGGAATGGCTGGGCACTACTTGTGAGATGGCACAGCACACCAGAGGCAGCCTTGCAGTCGCTCTGTGTGTGGTAGGCAGCCATGGCAATTGCCCTGGACAGCTGGAGGTAGAGGTGTGTGCAGCTGGTGACGTACTCAGAGCACCTCTTTAAGAGGCACCTCTTTGGATTGTTATTGCCTTAAAAGTTTAAGGCAGTGTCTGAGAACATTCAGCATAGTCTCAGGGTGACTCATAGATGTTAGCTTGTTATTTCCACACAGCTTGCTCTCTTCAAGCTGTTCTCGAGTGTTTGAGAGCCACATAAATACTTTATTAAAAAAGAGAGACAGACAGATTGAGACACAATAATGGGGCAATATGAGTACCTGAACTAGATACCTAAATAATACTGCTAATAATTCTGATGAATCATTTTTGAGCAACAGGAGGCACTCCCATCCCACAGGCTAAGCACATTGCCTGCACAGTTCTCTTAACCTTTAGAATGGAAAATGAGAATTAGCTGAAACCTGTACAGCAGTGCTGACTACCAATAGACCACTGAACAAGCAGTGTACTCTGAACTGCAGCTCCACCAGTCTTTGTTCAAAATTTGTTTATCAAATCAGGTAGTTACACCTTTTTTTTTTTCTTTCTGTGTATGTACATAATTATTCAGAACTCTTTAGGTGGTAGGCTTAGATGTTCTGGTAGATGATAAGAACTGAGTGCAACTGTTTGCTTTTATACTGAGTTCATCTGTAACTGCTATGTGTGTCTGCAACTACTGTGGCAGTACCAAAACAATCTGGGGACTGGATGGAGTTGAGGATAGTCAGTGATTTCTTTCCTGTACAGGATAAGCCCAGCTAAATTATGAAAACAACACTGAGGGCAATAATCCCTGTTCACAAGTATGGCATTTTTTCTACTGAGGATTTGGAAGGATTTTCTCTGTAATTTGTAATGATGTTCCTTGGACCACCAAAATAAAAACAAAAACCCCCAAACATTGAAAATAAAAAGAAGAATACATTTTAGATGTATTTTTTAAAAGCAGAAGACAAAGAAGTTTGTGCAAAAGATATATAAAGGAGTGGCTGTAAAATATGAAGGAGATGAAGTATATTGGATTAAAATTTTCAGATTTAAATGGTTATAATTCACTATATCTGTTAGACTTGGAAATGTTTACTTCACAAAGCACACATCTGATGCTTCTAAAATATTTTAATTACTGTGTAATATTTCTATTCTGTATGGTAGTGTGTCTCCTTTGATGCACACAAAATTGAGGGGAAATTGGTTTCCCCTTTGTGAAGTTAAACCATTGAAAAAAAATTGAGTAACACCAGCGAAGGCCTTCCAGCTCTTCCTTTTTTTCCCCTAGCTTGTTGTTCTTCTACTAAATTTCGTAATTTTTCTATTCTAAATCTTCTTTCAGCTTAAGCATTCAATTATTTTACAGAAATCAATTTTTTAAGGTACAGACTTGTCCTGATTATTGCAATATATATCTGCTATTCTTTCGAATTCATTGAAAGACTGAAGAGCAAGTGGTAAGGGTAGAACAATTTGAATTAAAGTCCTGGTTATTAAGACCACCCTAAAATTCTCCATTATATGGAAGTGACATCTTTTGCATACTGGTTCAGAGGTAAAGTTCACTGCAACAACTTCTTAAATATCTGCTGTGGTGTTTGCAGTGCAAACAAGCTTGGACTGCATAGTCATCAGTCCAGTTGTGTCTTTAGTGTGGTGTATATACTTGAAAAATTTAATATCTTTTTCTAAATATCTACCGGCCAATAGCTAATCTTACTCAGTGTTGCTTAACATGACTTCTGCTTTTTCTTTTTTGAAAAAGCATTTTGTTGCAGATAATTCTTACCATCTTACAGGAGAGATGAAAATACAATTATAGTTTAGCAAAATGCTTCATATTACAATTTAAAACAACTTATTCTTCTAGAATGATGACAGCCTGACTGCACTCGGAGTGGGAGGAGGAAACAGTTGTCCACCCGGGCAAGAGACAGTAAGTATTATGTAATTTTTTGCAATATCTTCTGTACCTGTTATACTGTATCTGCTTTTGAAAGCATGCCCTTTTTTTTTACCATGATCCCAAGGACATTCTTTTTTTTCTGCTGTAGATTTTGTAATTCTTACAAAGATGTCCATAATTGTATAACTACATTCCTTCCGTGTTTATATCAATCTTCAAAAACAATTTTGTAAAATTTTGTTGAATATAGATTCTTTTATTCTTTGGTTGGACTTCGACCAAAATAGATCTTGACAAATCTTTAAATTTCACACCAGAAGAAAGTCCACTGCTTTAGGTGTAATTGTGAGTGGTTTACATTCTTCTTTGACTCTGATGTGCATTTCTTATATCCTGTTATGGTCATTTTTCTGATCATGTGTTGACAGAGAATATAATGGCAATTTACACATTTTATTTAGATTGTCAGGCTTACTAAACCAGTAGTATTATATTGACTTATTAATGGCTTTTTTTTTGAGAGAGACAGACAGTGGTTTGTTTGATTGGTTTGAATGGTTTGTGGCAGTTTCCATGTGACTGAATTTTTAATTTTTTTTTCCAAAAAAACACAACATATCCACCAGAATTATTTTGCAAAAGACACTGCAAATCAAAGTAGTTGTTGCTCTGCCTTTCACTGTTTTTTATGCTGCCAAGTAATTGGTGTTGCATTCCTACATTCCTGTTTGGGTTTTGGGTTTCTTTACCTTAAGTGACCTCATGGTTTTCATGAGATTGTCACTTAACTGAAGTGGGCCCTGTTAGTGCACCTCTTACTGGACATGGTCATGGTGCTCATTAGTGTGGTTTAGTTTGGTTCTGTTCTACAATTCATACTTCTGTACTACCAACATCACCTATAATTACTGTTGGCTTTCCTAATGCAGGGAGGAGAGTTACGATAAAACACATTTCATGGTTTACATCTTTATGTAAATGTAGGATTATTGAATGCATATTTAGGTAAATTTCCTGTCTACTGAAAACTGTGCTGATACTAATTCTTTGGTGCTGACCACCTCACAAATTGCCACATAAATTTTACAGTGGTAGAATCATTTCCATCTTTTCCCAATCATAACTGATTTAATCAGTTTAATTGGTGACATGGAATTATGAAAATAAAAGTGACATTTGGCTGTATTTTTACACACGCAACTCACAGGTGATTTTACATGAAGCAGAAATGCAAATATAAAAAGCATTGTGGAATTCAGCAGTCTTAACATTTAAGTGCATGCATGATAGTAAAAAAGAGGGGTTTTTTTCTGTCCATATCATCATAACTTTGCTGCTTCCTTCAATCCTGTTAACCTGTATGATTATCATTAGCACCTAATGATCCTTGTTTCTGATCTCTGCTTACTATTTTATAGAGGAACATGAGTTGAAGATTATAGGTAGGGAAGCAGCATTCTCTGGGTAAAATAGGTCATAATTTTGCTTTTCACTTACGATAAGGGAAGTGAGCAATTCCCTTATTCTTTCAGTTCATTTGTTTTCTGTTCATGCGTTTCTGTTCAGAGTTCACTAGGACAGATTTTTGGTCATAGAGCATAAGAAATAAATAAGAAATTATATTTGATATTTTAATATTCAGGGTAGAAAACAGGCTTCTAGTAGTTTATTATATGTAGTATGCATGCCCCTGATAATTGTTTTTCATGAAAGTATAGCTGCGCTGAATTTCTCTGTCAAATAGATTTATTATGTGAAATAGAATATATTTTTGCAGATATTTATAAAATTGTATATCCAAATGCTTATTGCTAAACAAAACAAATTTAGAAAAGAAAAGAAAAAAGAAAAAATGGAGTGATCAAAGCAAAACTTTGCAGTGTCTTTTTGTATTAAACTTTTCCTTGGATAAAGCTGTCATACTGTTGAAGTATTTATTCAAACACATATGCTTCATGAGCACACAGAGAATGGGATCTGAAGGTGGTGTAACAATTCTGTGAAAGTGACTGTATGAAGTTTTTTTTTTCCTTTTGCTTCACAAGCAAATTGCTTATAAAACTAACAGCTGCTGTTTTGAAGCTAATCTTAGTGAATTGAATGTTCTTAACCATTTCTGCAATCCCACAGTCCTTTATCTTGCCTCTCCTGCTGCTTTCCCACCACCCCTGATCCCATTAGCAAAACTTGAGGCAGCCTCAGCTTTTACCAAAGTGCAGCTTTGGTTTCAGCTGCTTTTCTGCAAGAGGAAGTGAATGTTGCGCTTTTTTCTCTGTGGCATGGTTGTGATAAAGCTGTGGTGTTCTTATCTCTCTTTTAGGTAGTGGCTCTTTATGACTACACAGCGCATCGATCAGATGAGCTAACCATCCATCGCAGTGACATTATCCAAGTGTTATACAAAGATAATGATAACTGGTGGTTTGGCAGCCTAGCAAATGGACAGCAAGGCTATTTTCCAGCTAATTATGTGGCTGGTGAAAGTAAGTTTACTGCTGTCTTCCTGGTATACCGGTGTGGGTTTAACTGATGCACCAAGATTTTACTGTGCTGTTCTGCTTATTGTTCTGAAGATAGGAATTTATGTAGTACACACACATGGCATAATGATGACTTATTGTGGTGCAAAAATTGTATAAAGTTACCTAACCATTGCACTTGGTTAAATACTGCAGCGTGTGGAATAAGTCAGCTTATTACTGACTTAATTATCTGTCAGCTGGATTGTCTCTTCTAATACAGAGCCACCTAATTCAGGCCCCAGCTTGGAAATGTTTTAGGAAACATCAGAGCATTTTGCAAACATCTTGAGGTTTTTTCTTAGGCAATTTCCATTAAATCTAGCTTTTGTACAAACTCCTAATTTTCCCCCTGCTTTAATGGAGAATGTTCAGTTCCCAAATATCTGGATTTCAGTGTGAAGTTTTTAAAGAACAGTAATGGTTAAATCTCACATCTGAGCATTGAACTTGCTACCAGGTCCTTTTCTTTAAAACAGTTTTGATAAAACTGATACAGACAAATGTAGATGAATTTGAACAAATAATGTAGACTATAGGAAGCATCCTACTTAGTCCACTGCTGTAAAGATGCTCAGTGTGCTAGCAGTTGTAAATATTCAGCTTGTGGACACAGCATGTGGTTGCACACTACAAAAAGTTCATTTGCCTTCCTAAACAATCAAACTATCAGTTATACTGGTATTTGGAAATCTTTTAACCCAGCATTTCTCAAGATGGTTTCCCCCATTTTTTTAGTTCCTCCCTATGTCTTTAAAGGGGAATCTAGTATTTAAGCCTCTTTCCTAAAAAACACTTGAACATAACACTATGCTCACTTGATGAGGTTAATTAAAGTTACATTTACTATGCCCTCCCCTATTGTCCTTTCCTTGTACACGCTGTGCATTTTGCCCTGCCTTGCCTCCTTGCAAGATAAACCAGAAAGAAATCTGAAGGAAGAGTCTTCAGTGAGGGCCTTAAAAATGGTCAGAAAAACAAACAATGACAAAAAAAACTAAATAAAATTTTAGAGGCCATTGTCCAACTGTGAAAAACTATCTCTGGTAAATAATTTGCTATTGCAGTTGGTGATCACCTTAATGAATCAAAATATGTGCAAGATACATTTGTTAAGTATCAGCTGCTTCCTAATAATATGGGGTTTGTTCTTAGGTTAAAAAAAAAGCTTTTATACAATAACCAATATATAAATCAATTTAAATCTAAACTTTCTAGTATAAATAAAGGTTTATGGGAGAAATTTTCATAAATTCTCATACAACATTTGCCTTCAAACATTTTTGACCTGTTTTCGTTCACATCCTGTTTTTGGCTAGATTTTAATGTCATGGTGGTTCACAAATTCTTTCATAGCTCTAATAATGGCGAATTATGGTTCCTCTTTTCAGAAGAATATGACGAACAACCTTCAGGATTAGTACCAGGTTCTGCTCCTCTCCTACCAGAAGGACCAACAGAAGCAGAGGAAGGTTCTGTGACACTAGATAAGGTAATAATTTGAGAAAGAAGGATTCTGTAAGTAGTGATAGATTGTCTTTTGTGTGCCACATGGACTGTATTAATTTTTGATCTTTTATGTAAAAAATTCTTATGTGTAAATCTCATTCCATTCAAACAGATATATTTTCAACAGAAGTTTAATATTTATCTTGTGTGGAATCATCTGTTCCATCATGTGGCAATTAAAGATCCTGCATACTTCCACCATTGTAATGGGTGGCAAATCTCCCCTTGACTCCAAGTTTACAGAAGTTATGTGTGCATAAGCATTCCTGTTTCTGTCATTTTTGTTAGAATATACAGTATGTGCAGAAGAACAAAGAAACAGGACCCAATTTTTAGTCCAGGAGGAAATATACATTTGATTTTTCTGGACTGGGGGTTTTTTTTGCCCTGAATTTTAGAGATTACACTATATGCAAAGCAGGCCAATTGACTCTCACTTCTCCAGGGGATTAGAAACTTCGCATACTTATGTTTCCTTTCTATGAAATAAGACTGATGATTGTCTTAAAACATGGGATATCTTCTAGAAAAAAAAAATTAGTTCAACAACTGTTAGAATTTAATAAATTTTTATTTTAGAATGTTTGTATCCTTAATAAGAGTACTTTCTACAACTGTTCATTTACTGAAATGGTACTAACAAACCTACTTTAAAAGTATTGTTCAGATTTCTTTAAAATTATTTGACTTTTCCATGTACTTTTCTAAAATTGGATCTAATATTTTGTGTCTGATTTGCAAGATTCTAAGCATATTCTGTGTTGCTTAGTTACAACTTTTGGGGACTTCTTCTCAGGTGATTCATCTAATTTTAGCTCCATAGTGTATACAATTATAGAATTATTTAGGCTGGGAAAGACATTGCAGTGTTCAAGGTTAAAACACTCAAGACTATTTCTATTGACCTTTTTTGTGCAGCTTTTTTTTTTTAGTAGGTGAATATAGAGATGTAGCATTTAGTGAATTATTGAGTACAGATTACTCATTTGACAATCTTGTTGAAGCCAAGCTGTCTTCTTGAAGCCAACTGCTATAAATCGAATTACTAAGTGTTGTGTCCTAACTATACTTGAAGAAGGGAATTATCACTACACTAAATAATAGTAATTTATCTGAAGTATCCTTTACCTTTTTGTAGCTGAGAAATTCCTAGCCAAGCCATTGTCCAGGAAAGACAAGGATGCACTACTTCCAAATACTTCTGTAAAGGCAGACTAGAATAAATACAGGGAAAATTACATTACTGAAGATTTCTTTGATTTATTGTCTACATGGCTAGAGGCAAGGAGGGTATCCCAGAGGATGTTGTTGTAATCACTCAGCTTCACTCATACCTGGATTAGAAGAGAGAGAATCACTGAGATACCTGTTGTTATTAGACTTGGTCATTGTTATCCACATTTTTTTTCTGTTTTAATCTGGTAGGAATCTAGTCAATTTACTGTATCACGATACTTTTATCTACACCAACTACTGTTGCTAACATTTGCAATAATATTTGTTACTCAGTTGTTTGAGAAGCAACATTTGGTTAGTTCTGATTTCTTAGAATTTTTCCAGTGTCTATGGGTGACATTTTTTCTTAACACTAGTTTTTGTATTACTAGTAGTACTTGTTTTAGTAATACTCAGTTTTAATAATATTTTATTTAAATGCTCTTTACTGGAATTCTGCTTGTACCTTGAGTTAAATTAACTACATATTTAATAATTTGTTGGAATTTTGTAGTAGTTTACATAGTACCTACAGACATAAGAATGACATAATGAATCAAATTTATAGTAACAGCCCAAAACCAAGCAAATATATTGCTTTTCATCTTGCACAGCAGCCAAGGGCAGACAAAATCATACAGAGTTTAGAGGAAAGTTATGGAACAGGTCCTGGAAAAAACTATATAAGGGGGTATACATATGAGATTAAACTAGCAAAGAATGAGCAGTGGAGAGAGTGTACAAAGCAGTGCCTGATGTGAAGTCAGTGCACTCTTTCTTTTACTTTTCTTTCCTTCTGCTGTTAAACAAGGTCAGGGAGCATTAAGCTGGAATGGAGCACATCTACGGTCGGTAGAAGGAAATTGTTTTTATGCCATGCTTAGTTACCCTGGTGAACGCTCTTAAATGTGTGTGCTTTGGGATTTATTGCTTTAATCAGCTAATTTAATTAATCAGCTGATACTCAAACCATTACGTTTTAGGCTGAGGTAATGGCTGTGATTTCAAAAGCATGAGAATAACTGGGAAACATGATATGGAGGATTTTTTAAATTTTGAGTCACATCAGCACTATATAAACCATCAAGAAGATAGTGAGTTGAAACAAATGATGAATCAAATCTCTGTAAGACTTAGGATGCCTTGAAGTGTAATAGGGTCACAAAAGCTGCAGAGTTCTGCATAGAAGAAACAACTTGTGATTCAGCTGTTTGCCAAAATGAATGAAAGTTGTGCAGGACTTTGGCTTTAGGCAATACTAGAGACTTCTGAGACAAAACTGTTAAGATGACCACTGAGGGGGCTCATCGGTTATGGCAGTTCCTGTCTTGCAGCAGTGACACAGCAACTTTTCTTCCTATTCCTTTCATTTTTTATCCAGTATAAGACCTGATGAAGGGAAATACCAATTTCCTTTATATGGGAAATAAGAAAAAACATTACTTTGTAAAACCCTGTGTTTTCTTGGGGTTTTCTTGGTTTGTTGATTGTTTTTTCTTTTTTTGCTTTAGCAGAAAAGTGTTTAATTTTTTTCATCCAAAAAAATTTATTGGGTAATTAGGTTGTTGCATAAGTTGTTGACACAAGCAGGAAAATATAAAAGAATATTTTAGTTGTTTGTTTTTTGACACAAGTATGTTTTCCCAAATACGTAGTTATACCTAGATCTGCTGTATCTATTGTTCTTTCTTGGTTTTTTTTTTTTTGAGGTTTACTCAAATGTTTAGCACTGTTAATACTGCAAAACAGTTACTGTGAAAATCATCCTAGCAATTACTTGTTAAATTTTGCTACTGTTCAAGACTAAATGAGGCACTTAAAATGTTGATATGACTATGGTTTTAATTACTGAGAATACCAGATAGTCTAATTAAGAATAGTTTTCCAACTGCAGATATTACATATGCATATTTAGGTAATCATCAGAGCTTTATGAGTGAATAAAACAGAATTATTAACATTAGAAGATGTCATAATACTTAAGGTCCAATATTAATCTTTGCAGATAATTTCTAGAAAAGCTTTAGTTCAAAGAACTTTCTTTCAAAACACTTTCTACCATCAGTTTTGCATTCATAACATAATAATTTTATGCAAACCTTGTTTTCCTGCCTTATGAGTTACTTAACTCCTGAGCCACAAAATTAGGTCATAATCATCTTTAATTACAACATGCATGTAAACTGCCAATAGAAATTTCATGGAGTGAAGTTCTCGCTGCACTTATGAAGAATTCCAAGAAACAGAGATGGACTTATCATCTGGCTGCTCCAGTTAATGTGTTGTTTTCGAGTTCCATATAAGATGAAAGTGGAAAGGACAGGAATTCAGATAGGAATCTATTAAAAACCAGAATGTGGGTTTTGCAAAATTTTGGCCAATCAGAAACATTTCAAAGCCAATATAATGGGTTGTTTCTTTTTCTTCACAGAAATTTTCTGCTGGCTGTAAGATCTTGTGACCATGTTTTATAATTCAATGGCCTGCCAGTCACTACATGAAATATATGTGACTGGATTCTGAATATTAAATATGCAATGCCATATTACATGAGAATAGTAGGAAGTAATAATAGACAAAACAGTAAATTTAAAAGTGCCATTACAAGTGTAAGAAAATATTCTTGCTAGTGTATTTATCTTTGGAAAATGATGCCAAGATGTAAAATAGAAAAAAAAAATGGCTTACTGGCAAGAACCACATTATTATTGCATAATTTGAATAATCTACCCAAAGGTCATCAAAACTTGATTCCTTGTATATTTAAACAAAGTTAGGGATTATCACTGTTCATATAAATAATTCATGGTCTCACTCTTCTTCCCCTAGAGGAGGTTGTTGTCAGACTTTGTGAATACTTAGCCCAGTGTGTCTTGAACTAACCTGCCAAGCAATTGATGCTTTTCCCCTGGGCTTGAGCTGTTTACATGTGGGTGATTTTTGTGGGCTTAAGATTTATTTATTAAATCTAAAAACTTAAAAAGCATGGAAAGCTTGTTCCATATTTCAAAAATAATAGCTAGAATTTTTTCTATTAGTTTCATCAAAAATTTTAATTTTATAGTTTGTACTGTTCCTATTTTCTGTATTAATAGTACCTTTCTTCAGTTTACTGGGGAGCACTTCAGAGACTGATTATGTTTTAGGAGGAGGAAGGGGAAATAGGAAGATGTGATTATGCTAATGAAGGAAACACTAAGGAATTAATACAGGGAAGCTCTTGCAGTGAATAGGGCTGAAGACATTTGACACATCATGAAGTGTTTTCATTTTCAAGGTTCAGAGAGAGAGCAGATATGAAAAAAAAAGTGATTTTCAATTGAATTAGATTGTATTATAGTGAAGTTTATAATTCTGGTTTTCATTCCTAGCTAGTATGATTACAGATCCCTTTTTCTGAAGGTATTGACATCTGGGCTGAAAGAAACTGCTTTTCTAGACTCAATCTGCAAAGCTACTGTGTAGTCTTCCACATAAATAGTTAAATAGCATTATAAAATAGATATATCTTTACAAATCCTACTTTTGAAGTAGTAATGACTTTGATTATTCTTTAACAAAACCATTCATCTGAAGGAAATGTTCCTGTGGCACCATCTATGAGGAATGGGCCATTTTTCTTAATCCTTACATATTTTAGCTTTGTAGTTCTTCAGTTTCCTATTTCTTGGTACTCTGTTTTTCCCTTAAAAAGCAGTTTGTACTGTTCAAGATAGAATCTTAGAATGTGCAGGGGTTGGAAAGGACCTTAAAGATCATTTAGTCCCAACCTCCTTTGTCATGGGCAGGGACGCCTCCCACTAGACCAGGTTTCTCAAGGCTTATCTGACCTGGCTTTGAACACTGACAGGGTTGGGGCATCCACAGCTTTCTTGGGCAACCTCTTTCAGTGTTTCTTCACTCTCACAGTAAAAAATTTCCTCCTGATATGTAATCTAAATCTCCCCTCTCTCAGTTTGTACCCATTATTCCTTGTCCTGTCATTACAGGCTGTTGTAGGAATGGTACTCCCCAATTTGGTGCCCCCACTGAGGCTCTCCCAATCTCAGCATTCTCTTGCTCCCACTTCCTCCCCTCCTTTTCACTGCGCCGGGATGAAGTTGAGAATTGGAGGCACAAAAGATGAAGATCGTGGTTTGTGATAAGAACAATTTACTGTAAACAGCCATGAGATAAGAAAATGAACAGTAGCATCAGCAATGTTAATAAGAAAAGTGTGCAAAACAGGGAGTGATTCACATCCAAAGATGCTCTCTGTGGAGCCTGCTACAATAAATTAGCACCAGATGGCTTCTTCCCCCCACCAAGTTTCCGAGTGGAAGGACCCTTCTCCAAGTGAGTCCTTTTTCCCCCACCCCTGGCAATGATGTGAGATCCTATCACATCTGGGTCCTGGCTGTGCCCCTCCCAGCTGTAGCACAGAATTTAACCCTACCCTGGCTGAAATCAAGACGCAGAAAAAGAGTCCTTCTCCAGCTTCTCTGTAGGCCCCCTTCAGATACTGAAAGGTTATGAGGTTTCCACAGAACCCTCTCTTCTCCAGACTGAACAGCCCAAACTTTCTCAGCCTGTCTTCATAGGGGTGGTGCTCCAGTCCTCTAATTAACTTTGTGACCCTCCTCTGGAGTTGCTCCAGCAGTTCTGTGTCCAGAACTGGGCACAGCACTCCAGCTGGAGTCTCACAAGAGCAGAGCAGAGGGGCTGAATCACCTCCTATGACCTGCTGGCCACACTCTTTTGGATACATCCCAGGATTTGTTTGGCCTTCTGGGCTGTGAGCACACATGGCTGGGTCATGTTGAGTTTGTCATAAGCCATCACCCCCAAATCCTTCTCCACAAGGCTGCAATCAATCACTGCTCTGCCCAGCCTGTAGGTGTGTCTGGGACTGCCACTGCCCAGGTATAGGGCTTTGTACTTTGCTTTGTTGAACTTCATGAGGTTTGCATAGACCCAGCTCTCAAGCTTCTCGATGGATGGCATGACTTCCCTCTAGCATGTCCAGCTGCATGTGCAAATTGAATTATTCTCTCTTAAGTATGTATGGTGCTACTTTTTTGTAAGCTACTAGCTATGTGTTCTGTCTCAAACAATATTTATGCCTGTATCTGTAGTATTACTTGAGTCATTAAAAGAGAAGGTATTTGGTTTATAAGCAAATCAATTCCTGTTGGGGGGAAAAAGAAAAGATGAAATTCCATGCATAGATGTTTGCTATAGGTAACCAGTCTATTTAAAGATAGAAGAATCAGGCTGAGCTACTGAGTTGGTGAAGAAGAACCAAAAATGCTCTTGAGTGACAAATATTATCTCAGGAGCAAACTAACTTCCCCCTTCCCCATTTTTCTCCTTGGGTCCTCATAGTCTCTTTCTGAAGAGAATTGAACTTTTTAAATGCAAGTGTTAATGCAAAGCTGTGATCCCATATAAATTCCCAAAGGCCAAATCATCAAGACTGAAAACAGGTGTTGTAAACCATACTGCTTCAATCTGAAGTATGTTGTGTCCACTCTTCCTCCTCCTCCTCCTTTTGTTATCCCTCAAAAACTCACATAGTGGATTTGATTTCCGTGATGCAGTATTTGCTGGTGTTAAGCAGTAACTACAGTTTTCACCCAACAGATTTTTCCATTTATGCAAAAGAAGGAAATTTGTGCCAATGTCTGTCTTGTATACAGAGCCATGGTTCTGCTAGATTCTCACAACTAAGCTAATACAGTTAGATGTAAGGGCCAGAATATGGTCAGTCTGATTTAGACTTAATAGATTTAGACAAGATAGGCTTGCTCTTCAAAAACTCTAAAGAGGGGGAAAAGCAATTGTAATTTAATTGCATTTTAAATAGGAAGGTCATAGCAAAGAAGTATATGTAATTCTGCTAGCAAAGGTTTCTGCCACTTGTTCATTTAATGGGAAATGTGTGGATGGATGCAGAATAGCATGGAAGAAAATGATGACTGAGGTGTGGTGTCACATTTCTCCCAAATCTGACTTCTTAGAACAGTTCTGACAGCAGGCATTGACATAGTTTTGGGTAGTTAAATCCATGTCTGTGAATCTTTTATCCATGGACTGCATATTAGAAAACAAAATACAGACTTAGGACTGAGTGTAGTGTCCTAAAGACAAGTCTGAAAAGGCACAGAGACATGTTCATTCTTGCCATCTGTGATCCAGTGAGTTTTTAATTAGATGAAGTTCTGTAGAAACAGCTTCTATGGGAGAGTTCCTCTGTAGGCTATAGAGCAAACTCATTTACTGTCGTGGCTTGAATCATCTGAATGGATTTTCTGCACCACTCTATTCTGTCCATCTACCTTCTAGTCTCCCAGAAAACCTCTGCAGACCATCAGTCTTAGGGAGAACTCTGCACAGCCTAGAGGGAAGCCCCACCAAAAACATAGATTTGGGATGAGACTATGTCCTTAGTATTTCCTTTAGATGCCCTCTGCTTCAGGTTCTTTTAGAAAGTGTGTTCTGAAATACCTGATGGCTCCCACAAGTTGCACAGGAAGGGTTTAATGCTTGATTTACTGCTGTGGATTCTACAGCAGGGATCAGGAACTAGATATGGTTTTGTGTATTTTGCCTTTATTTATACTGCCTTGGTTGCTTCTTATGTGGCAGCTAGAGAGAATGTTAAGTGTAAAACAGAAGAGCTATAAAGCAAGCAAGTCTTTCAGAAAAGGAAAATATGTACTGTATTACAATTTTCCTTTCTGTGGTCATAAAGCAAAAAAAATCTTTAGAAAATCCAAGCTTCTACAGTTGACATGAACTAATATTCTCTTCTTCTGGAAGGCTATAGCTCACAAACAGGTGGAGAATTAGCAAACGGCAACAAAATTGAATACCATTAATGGCACTGTACAAATGAACTCATTTTTTGTACTGTGTTCAGTATTCTTGTGAACAGAAAAATACTCATAAGTCTCTGAAATGTTAGGGTGTTTTTTCTTTGAAGCGAACACTGCCCTAATAATGCTATATTAATATTTAAGCTCTGTGATCTGGAGGAGTGTCACAGCTCACACCATGCCTGTTCCAGCACCAGCTGTACTTCATCTGAGTACAGAGGCAGTGTAGACAGTGCAGAGATGTTTGGAGCTTCCTGGGAGCCCATGCAGAACAAGTGGTTGAGAGGTTTAGAAATAGACAACAATGAGATCAACAGCCTCCTCAGCTCCTCCGTGCTCCAAGCCTTCCCTGGCTTGCTCCTTGCATTGACATGTCCTTAGTGAGTTCCCAGTGTGCGTTACCACACCTCCTTTGCCAAATACTTCTTGCATGTTTTCCCAGCTTCCACTTTTTCCCCCCGATGCTTCATCCCCTTGTTTCACCAGTTCTTGCACTGCCTCTTTGCATCTGCCACTGATGCCCTCAGTTCTTCAGTACTGCTACTACTTACATCAGTAGGATGGAAAAAGAAGGTCAAGGAGTAGGCTGAGAGGGACACAAAGGTGTGTGGGACAGACAAAAGGAGTCAGTGGCAGCAAGATCTGCTTCAAAAAGATCTAGTATCTGGTTCCTCCTTTGTTACATGCTTGAAAGTTTCTAGGAATGAAATAAGAAAGCTGTCATGAACAGTACTGTGGAGTGTTGGGAGTCTGTCTTCACAGACCTAGGAATTCTCATGAGTTGCCATGTGAGATGAACAGCTGTTCAAATGTCTCCAGTTGTGTGCTCTGCTTTCCTTGGTACTCATACTAAAAAGCTGTGCTTTGATACATGAAAGGCTATGTGATGAGATCTTTTTTAAAACAGATAAGAAGAACTTTCAGTTAAGCTGCTTAATTTAGTGGATATTTTAATCTTCTAACTGTAAAACAAGGATAATTTTCCATGTTTAGGTGTCTGAAAGTATTAAAAATCTTTGTTGTTTATAGGAGGTCAGTCTCCTGTAGTGACACTTGAGGGAATTCTACTCTACGATTCTTTAGAATGGTTCACATTTGATTATAGTATTAGTATAGTGAGAAGATTCTGTAGTATTTACTCAAAAACGTGGGTGAAAATGGTTCAACAATATTCACAAAGGATTTTCTGAAAAAGATTTTGTTTTGACTGCAAGCACAGTGAATTCATGATTGTGTATGGCAAGGAACCACAAGGTTAAAAATGTTGAAGGAAGTACTAATTACTTGGAGTCATTCCTTTTACAACATCCCTTGTATTTTCATATCAGTGGTATTATATTTCCTTCTTTTATGTTTACTTTTACCATTGACTTAGTCAAGTTTCTTACTGTATTAACAAGGATTTTGTTGTAAAGTAGATGATTTTTCTTCCTAGCTCTGCTAGTGCTACATTATTCTATTCTGATAGGCTGACTTTTGTCTAAACTAATCCAGCAATCTGTGTTTTTACAGCAGACTAATTATAATGACTGATGTTTGAACATGGTTGTTGTGGGCAGTGTAAATGTATGAATTCAGTAAGTTAGTGGGAGCTTGATCCTGTTTATTCTAAGTCAGCAAAGAAGTAATATTAAACTAATAAAATAACCTGTTCCTGAAGACTCAGGAAGGGCATTTGCTTTTCCTTATGGGAATTCTTTCATTAAGTTTGAGACCTGTTAGAATTAGGTTTGTTTGTAGAGGGAGCAAGTTTTACAGAGGCCCTCTAATTGTTTCGGAAATGAGAGAATTTACTTTTCCAGATATGGAGAATCTTTTTTAGCCCTGAATTACAATGTAACCTGGAGTGATTTGAACTGCTTTTGAATGAAACTTGCATGTTTAAAAATGACTGTTTTTTCTTGTGAAAACTGTGCAACAAGAAGGCTTTATAGCATTCTGCTTTTTCACTTGTAGTAGACAAACAGTTTTTTAAAACAATGTGTGTTTTAAGCTGTCTTCAAGCAGATTCATAACCTCCTGTTTCTACACATACCTGAAAACTTTTATTTACAAGCTACTTTTTTTTTTCTTTTTTTTTTCTTTTTTTTTTCTTACAGCAGGGCACTTTTTCCTTGTTTGTAACCACATAGGAGTTAACATTTTATGGCTGATAGACATTCTTTTTCAAATGAGGTATATTCTCTCCTTATTCAGGAAGCTGGTGGGTTTTCTATGCACATGTGTTGCCCCTGTTGTCTGCCGTCTTTTTACCTTCCTGGGGTTTTTTTTTTTTCTTTTACAGATGTCAGCAGTTGCCAGTAAGTCAGGGGGCCTGAAATCTATCTCCAAACATGACACAGATGGAGACTCACCTACAACACAGTAAGCAAGAAATGCTTAAAACAATTTGCAGTGTTATTCCTACAACTGTTATTTGAAAACTGTGAGAAATGTTGGAAGGGTTCTTTTTTTTTTCAAGCAAAACAAGAAGTTAGCATTAGAGTGATCAGTGAGAGAGTGCTTCACACCCAAAATGTGAAGGAAATAACAGTTCATATACATATACACATCCTCAGAAGAGCAAGGACTATAATGTACATGACAATCAAAACTCAGGGGATGTGTGATTGCTCACTGGCATGCCTTAGCTATGTATTAGGAACTATTGCTGCAGACTGAAAGCTGTTTTTGCACCTTCTAAAAGTTAATTAACGTAAATTCCAAGAGGTTTTCACATTCTAAAAAGATGCCAGCAGCACCTTTGGTGGTGACACTTGCCTATCTGAAAGACTGTAGGTCTCTGTTTTGTGAAAGCTGTAACCAGATAAGATCTCAGCATTTTGAACAGGAGCTTCCACAATATCTTTAGCTTTTGCAACCATTTTTGCTTCAAGAATTGATATCTGAAAATAATTCTTGTGTTTGCCATTGTATCTGTCACCTAAGCAAAGTTGTTTTGCTGATCATTTTCCAGGCTGGTTTCCTCCTCATATAAACAATCTGTACATTATGCTATAGATGCAGATACATACCTCATTTTAACCTGCCCTTAAATCTGAATTTTGTATCTCCATCTGTATGTAGATTGGAAAATAAATTGTGAGTGGAAAGTTTAACCCTCAACTACGATGAGGAGTGGGCTGAACAACTACACATTGACAGAATTCAGTGTAGAATTTTGGACACAACTATTGTAGTAGTATATACATTAAGGAAGGAAATGCCTTAAAGCACAGTTACTGTGACGGTTGACACAGTCTGTTAGAAGTCGGTATCAAAAATTTGGGATGACTCAGCTCCATTGGTAGGACTTCAGGAAACAGTTATTTTGAGTGACCTTTCCAGGGCATCCACTGAAAAATGTGGGACCACAGATTTAAAATGTGGAATCACAAAAGATTTAAGAAAATTCAAGAATTTTGAGTCGTAATTAATACAAATGTTAATTTTAATGCAAACTAGGGCTATTCTGAGAAGATGTCACACTGAAGGAGCAGAGCCCCAAAATCACTTCAGTTACATTTCAAAAAGGTGAGAGAAGACACCTGCATGCTTGAGTCACTGGAATGTGCTCCCTCACCCTGAACTGTAGGGAGCAGGAGCATCATGGAGATTCCAGTCTGAATTCATGCATGTTCCATGTTATAGCACTTCATACAAGTGACCACATCTACCAGGGTTTTATTTCAGAAAAGACTACAAGCTGCTGCCTTATTTTGAGAGCTAGAAAAGAATCCTCTAACACTGCTGATGCCACTAGTTTGAAAAACCGTCAGTATTTCTGTTTATAGGTATTTATACAGCACACATCAGATAATGAAACAGCTCAGAAACAGGACTGCCTATTTTTCATGAAAACTCTCATATTACTGTTGCCAAAAACGTAACCTGCCAGGACTCTAATTTTCTTGCTCACTGCAGTCAATGTGTCTTGAAATAGCCTTAAAAATTACATATATGCAAGTGTTGCCATTTTCACTGGAAAAGGTTTATACTTCAGCATCTAACAGCAATATCAACATGACTTGAGATCCAGTCCAGTCTGTACTTCAGTAGTTGCTCCACCTAAAACATGCTGTTATTTTCCTGTTTTCTGTGAAAATTTAGTATTCATGTAACATTGACATATATAATATGAAATTTATTTACTGCACAATTCCTAAGAATCAAGTGGTTGCCAAGGACACACTTTCAGTATGGATGAGTGAAACATTAACACCTGCACAACTCACTAAGCCAAATGAATGATTGCTGGTTTGCTTATTAGACCAGCATTCACTACAGCCACAATACCTGCTGTAAAAGAACGTGAATGGCAAGTCTGTATGAAATGTCTGTTTCTTGAGAATTTCTGGTGGAAAATATGGCTTTGCAATAATAAAACAAATTTTATACAAGATGGTAATATTATCTTAGCCAAGAAGTTGACTGCAGTCTTCTGCAGAATCTAGAAGAAATAGAGAAATTATGCCAAGTGATTTTAATCTAAGTTTTGATACATCATCACATCTGATGTTCAAATAATAAAAAGATGTAAACTGCTTCTCACAATTAGAGTAGCTTTATATTGGAAATAGCATTGTAACCTTACCCTTCAAATATTAATCATTAGCTGCTACTTGTCAGCACAGCCAATATGTCCTTAAGTATGTTCCCATTGTATGGTTTTCTTGAGCTGCACTAGGTAGTGCTCTGCATAAATTTACAGGAGACCCAGCTGAACACTGGGTTTGGTACACTGGTACTTGTAACACTGAATAATTATGACTTTGTACCCTAATTTCCTCATGCAGCAGTACTGCTCAAATTGGTCTAGGAATCCTAACACTGAGGGTCTTGGGCTCCCAAAGATCCTTAGGATGTTCCAGTAAGAACTAGAGCTACAGCAATCCACATATAGGTATACAGTTTAGTTTTAAAAGATTTTCAACTACAGGCAGATCTTCATCAGTTCATTAGCAAGGCTGATGTGTAAATGTTTTCATCTATAAAATCTGATTACCCTAGATCTGTATCATCAACAGTGCAGCACTCATAACACTGTTTTTGTGAAAAAGACCCACATTACATTCTTCAGTCTTGATTCATCAATTTGCCAATGTATTTCAGCAGCATTAAACAGTTCAGGTCATAAACCAAGACCCTTTTGTGCTAGGCACAATACAGATTTTGAACAAAGACAATACCTTTGTTTGAAAGGTTAGAGTCGAAGTATTGCTATGTGTTTATAGTTAAATAAAGTTACAACTTCTGCCAAGAGTGGGAGTTCGTGGTAGAAGTGGTGTAACATCTGCATAATCCCTGCCATCATGTGCAAGACCAGTTAGAGGTATCAACTGGGATGCAGGAGCTTGACCTATCCTTTTGGCACTGTATGAAGGCTGATAAGCACAAATAGACCTTGAAGTGATTTCTGACTCTGTCCTTGTTAAGGTAAATTAAAATGGAAAAACTAATCTTACACACTTTGCCTGCCTGCCTTATTCTTGTTACATTAATAAACCAGGAATCTCTCCTTATTTGTAAGTATTTTGGTGTCTGAGCTTAGGAAAGTGAAAAAAAAAACAAGTGCAATTGCTTTTATGAGAGGAGGAGACTGGTAATTTGTATATTTTAATTACATCTGTTGTTTTTTGATCAAGATGAGCTGATTTTTAAGATCACGAGCAGTTCTTTTCAAAGCAATGCTATGATAAAAAGTAGGCTAGTGGAGTGGTCTCATATTTTGTCTTCGTGGTTTTTCTGTCTTTGTTCTGCTGTGGAACAGTACTTTTTGTAGTTGTTTCAGCATTGTGCTCAAGAGGACAAGCAGACAATTGCTCTAACACATCAGCTGTAGGTGGAAAAAGCTCTAAATTTGGGCTAACTTTGTGTTTCTTTTACTCTTTTTATATCCACCTTCCTCTAGAGGTACAAAGAAAAAGAAGAAAAGGGTACAAAGGAATGAGAGAGAAAATCAGCACAACTTAATGAGTGTCGATACTCCTCTGTCATCAGTTACAACTAATGGTGTTGAAAACGAACCTGCATCCCATGGGGTGGAATTGAAGAAGAAGAAGAAAAAGGCAGTGAGAGGCTCAAACTTAAGCACAAATGGAAGGACAAATATTGCCTTTGAGCCCGAATGCCATGAGTCAGAGGCATAATTTATTTCTGCATACTGGGGTGACGTTCATTATACACGTTGAAGGCTGCAATTATGACCTCTCTTCTAGGATTAACAACAAAGAAAGAAATTCAAATACTTAAATATGCAAAATGGTACCAGTTGTGGCTTATCAATGATACAAACCTGTTTTGGATGACTTTTGCCCTGAGTTCCTTGAAATCAACAGAACTTGGAGGTTCAGCTCCTCACTGCACTGGTAAAGAAATGAAACGGTCAAATACAATGTTTCCTAATTTGATATCTGATTAAACTGTCACTTAGGCATTTATGTAGGCTGTAGGTTAATCCATTGGGAGCAAAGAATCAAGTGGAAAAGTGTGATCTAGAGCAAAACAAGCCCAACCACTACGTAAATGATTAAATTAGCATTTTAAAGTGTGCTGTAAGCAAAATAGAAGAGTGTTCAGAATCGTAAAATACCAAAGGAGTGCTGATATTAAGGTGTATCTGAAAACAGAAGCTTTCAAAATATATTTTCCTTACATCAAATATTTGTTTGGACTGCATTTTGCAGCTCTGAAGGGAATTGTGGAGTAACTACCTATACAACTACGCTGTCTTCAGTAGGACTACTTGTTCTTAACAAAATAAATTAGTGTTGCAAATTCCAGGCAGTTGTATTTTTCAAATGAGGTGTGCTGCACATAGTAAAGATTCATTGCAGTTTTGTCAGAGTTCCTGGCTGCTTCAGCAGCACTCTTGCCAAATATGCGTTCTTTGTCTGAATGAAATATTTCATATCCAACTATGCTGTTTGTTTTACTTGTAGTCTTTGTTCACTTGTAAGCGTTAGTAATCTATTTTTTTACTTGAGTATTATTTTGTGAACTTTTGCTAATGACTTCAGTAATTATCTACGGTGTTAAATAATTTATATTTTATATTAAACAAAAGACTTTCTACCAGTTAGTGTTGGTATTTTTTTCTGGCTGATGATGTCCAGTTTATTTTTACTCTGCTAGGAAATTCTTTCTCCTCCCCCTCTGAAGCAATAAATAACATAAAATTAGAAAACCCTTATTTAGTAGACAGGGCACTTGATTCCATTAAAAAAAGAAGTGAAAATAACAATGCTGGGCACTGATGTGTGAAATGCCCCCAGATGTAGAGGACTAGTTGCTGTATATTGTAATATCTTCCTTGCACACGTTTGGAAGCCAGAAAAGTCTGTAAACTTTTTTCTTTCAAGTAAAGCACAGCAGCAAATCCTCTTTTTTCGCCCCACTGGTAGCTGTTATTTGCCAGCAGTCCTAACTTTGCACTGCCCAGAGTGTGTGCATGGAGCCCTGCCTTAAAGGGTGTCTGCTTGTGTGTACTGGAAACTTAGTAATGTCTCTGTCCTCAGTCAGAGGTGGTGTAAAATTACCTCGGTCCTGGGGCTGGCTGATTCTGTCAAGGCTCCCCACCTCTTATGTCCCTGCAGTGTGTTTCAGCTCATCATCCCATGTGACATGTGGCATTTAGAGATTTTATAAAGGGGAAAAATATCGACATCTTACATTTCTTAAAATGTCCTGGGTCACATTTAAAACAAGGGCAGAGCATGACATCAGGCTCCACGTCAGGGAGAGCTGAGCAGTAGCCAAGATCTGAGAGCTCATTGGAAAGCATTGTAAAATGTTAATTTGCCATTGTCGACACTGAAGACAGAAATAACACTTCAGATAAACACCACAGAGAGATGGAAGTTCTAATCAAAGGCACAGCACCTCCTTTCATGCTTGCGAACTAGGGCTCCAATTATGTTCACTGCTCTGAAGCTGAATAGAGCTGCTTTGCCACACTTTCCAAATTGAGAGGAGAGGCAGCAGTAGTGTCTTCCAAGGCACAGTTCCAAATAACAATTAAGCAGAAGGAATCAGATAAGAGCCAAATATGAAAATGCAGGAGTTGAAAATAAATTTTTCATAATGTTTTCTTGTAATTGCAATATCTTTTGTTTTGCTTCTGTAGGTTTTTTTTCTTCCTACCACATGGTTGGTTAGAGACTTCTTTTCCTTTATACTCAGTGTCTCTGTGGTGCTAGTTTTCTGCATTCATTTAACAGAAAAGGAACAAAAATATCTGAAATTTTAAAATGTCTATGATCCTTCAGTATTAAAATTAGAGCCTTCGCCCTAAAATATCTTTAACAAATTATGAGCGTGGCACAGTGACAAAGACAGTTTTTACCTTTTGTTCAGAAATATGGCTGATACATTTCATTTTCAGAAGAACTGCTTTTTTTGTATTAGTAGACTCTTTATTCTTCAGACATTGCTGTTGGGATTGTAAACTTACAAAAAAGGATAAAAATTTTAAACACTTTTGGTTAGTGTAATGGTTTAAAAAGAAGTTTTTAATTTAAAAAAATTTAAATGCTTATAGTTTGTGTTAATACAATCTACATATTATCTAAAATCACTTTACGATGACTGTCATTTGTATCAAGGTACATTTGCTGAATATTGCCTGAGTACTTAGAGGACTTGAATTTCAGTGGAAGTAAAGAATTCCCGAAAGATTCAGATTGCCTATGAAATTTTTCCTTTTTTATTAGATGAAGCATTAAGAGTGTACTGCAAAATTGCTCCCTGAGCCATGATGTGTGAATTAAAATGCAAGAGTTATAAAAGTCTCTGTGAGACTCCTAAGAGGGTGACATGAGTTCATTGCTGGAACAAACCAGATAAAATATTGCTTTAAAAAGTGTGAATATTAGATATTTATAGCTTCCTGGTGATAGCAGCATCGTGGGTCTTACATTGTTCTGGTGTTTGTAGGTTTTGTGTGTGTGGTTACACCGTAGAGTTGCTATTACGTTTTTATGATAGGGCAGAGATATTGAGAACTGTGTGTAAATCAGCAATGCAGACGAAAATGTGTGCCCATGTTTTTCCTGTTTCTCTCAATAGCCATCATATTGCATTTAGTTTTTTCCTTAAAATAATTTGAGGAGAAGACATCATAAAACATAATCAGTGTATTTGTAGCATCACTTAATTCAGAAGGCAGTAGGGGATGGATCACAGTCAAACAAGGGCTAATGAGAACACAGAGGAACATGACAACCGAAAGTCTCTGTTGACTAGTGAACTAAATCTGCCGGCTGGACACAATTGTCTGACGGAGAATTGAATGTCAGGATCATTTAGGGTTAACAATGGCCCATTACAAGCAAAAGCAGACAGCTATGAAAAATAGCCGGCATGGTAGTCATTCTGCAGGGACCGTGGATGCAAACTTGATAATGAGGCACTTCATTCACTACATCCTTCTGCTCTAATTACTCAGGTGAATAGGAAATACTTCATTTAAGGCGGGAACAGACTAGAGCAAAAACACTTGTTTGGTAAACACAAAGAGTGATGGGGTTTTTTAATGATCCTTTTCCAGCACGTATGAAATTAGTATGTATGCAGTGCAACCTATTTTATGGATGTGGAAATTGGGAGGGGATAGAAGTATTTTCTGACTAGTGGAGGAAGGCCGGGATCATGTAAATGTTGGTACTTCAGGGTTTTTCCCTTAGCATTCTGTCCAATGTCCATGCAGAATATTTCAAACAACTTACAGAAGTACACCTGCACTTGTAAAAATATAATGTGTTAGTTGAAGGGGGTTTATTGCTTGAAGTTTAGCATACATGCTTTAGGAACAAAACTGCTGCGTGTAGGGAATAGAAACAAGAGGAGGTCTGAGAGAGGGAAATAAGCAACTTGAGAAGAAAGCTGCTGCTTGGGGAAGACTTGCAAAAATGTGGCAATTAGAAATTGGAACTTAAGAAGAAGGAACAGAAGATAGCATGTAGGTGTGTTGTAGCTGAGCTTTGGTTGCTTCACTCATGTTTTTTAGACTTTGGAAATTCAGATATTTAACCACTTCACTTTTTAAAACATTTGTTTTGTACCATTTACAGAAACTTTCTGGATGAACCCTCAGAGCCCATGAACAACATTCTGTGTCTCTCCACCAACTCTTTTAGCTCTCTGGTGTTCTAACTCTGAGCTACAGCCTACAAAGTTCCACATAGTCTATGAGTTGCAGAGCTATTAGGAGAGATGAAGCATTCATTCCCTGATTTCTGGTACAGGTTTTCAGGAGGCACCTTTATAGTTGTTTGTTGCAATAGGTACCTCTCCTTGATTCAGCCCTCTCCTGCCTCTTCATCTGGTGCAAAACAGCTGCAGCAGAGATTAGAATGTCAAGAATCAAGTTGCTCTTTCAAACATTTAATGTCATATGATCTCTTTCTTACCTGTAGTAAGAAAGATGTGTGCTACTCACAGTGGTTTTGACAAGAGTTTTGTCTTTTGTTCGTGTATTGTATGCAGGTTGCTTGCTGCCCTCCCCTTCAGAAGGGTTTGTTTACCAGAACTAGGTATATAGAGTCCCAGTCCTGTAAGCTGCTCAGAGTACTTGGACCCCTATGCTCAAAGCTCCAGCAAAATCAGCAAGGAACAGGCTTTGAGCCACAACATCTTGGCAACAACATTAGTGTATACTAACTTTGAAGGCTGGGAAAACTTTTTCTCTCTTGCAGTCATAGATGAAAATGTCAGCTCTGCATTTCATAAAAACTTTGTCCACCTGATTGTCTGTCAGGACTTTGTCAAGCCAAATGAATTTTCCCTGTATTTGGCTGTGATGAGCAAGATTACAAGTCCTGTGTAATGCTCAAATGCAAACAATCAGCAGAAACTGCAGATGCCACTTTTAGCGGAAAAAAATGTTTCCACACCGGTAAAGCAGTATCAGTAAAATCTATGCTCTGAACAGACTTCAAATTTTTGTTGCATTTATATTGCCTGCAAAGGCAGGGAGTATAATAAACTAGTGTGTAGCAGCTGTAAATTTTCTGAGGATTTATCTAACCACAAATACATCGAAATGGGGAAATAGGTCTATATTAAACTGTGCAAGATGCTGCTGGAACTCAGCCACTTCTGCAACATCCTGTAATTAATTTATTATGACAGGTCTGGCAAACTGAAACACCCAATACGCTTGCGACAGACTGTTATGATATAGCTGTTTGAAAACTCTGTAGTCACACAAAATGCAGGGATTAAAGGAAAAAGAAAAAAAGATGGCCCAGTATTACCATTATTTCTCTGTTATGTAGAAATTTTCCACCAAACTCACATTCACCAGCATCCTGGAGTGCATATGGCAGAGTCAGTACTTCTGCCTGCTGTAGCTGGGAAGGAAATGGTTGCAGAATATATTGGCTTAGATCCTGCTGTTCTGTGATCAGAAGGAGAGTTAATGAAGTTTCGTGGACATGTTCGACTGAGGAACCTCTTTTCACACATTTTCTGAGTCAGCGCAGGCCTAGCCATGGCTTTTGGTGATGAAGTTAATAAGTGGAGCTGAGACACTCAGTGCTGGTTTAACTTTCTTCTTGGTCTGTCCGCATTTGTTTTTCTGCCGTGTTTAAAACTCATGGTTTTGTCAAGAAATAGTGAAAGAGTTCCAATGAAATTGTCAGTGCATTGCAGAGAGAATTAGTACAGATTCTTCACAAATCTGTTTTTTAATGTCTCTAGTTCTTACAGAGATGACTAGAACAGATTGTCCTTGCATTCAGCTGCTTATCCTAAGTTCATTGCCTCAGCTCTCAGGTAAAATAAATACTGAATTTCATCTTTTTCTGGGGCTTATCTTCAGTGTTGAACATCCTGCTATTAATCCACAGTTAAACATAGCTAATTCAGCTATGCACAGCTGTGTAATTTGAAGAAAACCCTCTTTCTCCTCTCCCAAAATTTTGATAAGTAGAATAGGCTGGTTTGCTCCCTTACTTGCACTGCATGTTTGAATGTGCACAAGTTAAGCCTTTGCATATCCATTGCTACAGGTGAGCCGTGCAGAGCCGTGCATGTTAACTACATGCAAGTAGTTAACATCACCAAGTGTTACTCACTTGGCACTGCTGTTTTTTTATGGACCATAATTTTTCCCTTAGTTTCACCTCAACATTTTTATTTTGCCATTGCATCATCAGCCCGCTTTTTTCTCAGTATATGTCATCAGGATTTTGACACCTTTGTATAGACATTGTATAAAGCAACTTCACGTTATGTTCCGCATTCATTTTAGTGCTTGATGGGGATATACAATCATGGGTGTAATAGTGACATCAGCCTGAGGCTCATTAAAATAAGTGCCATCCAAAGCCAAGCTCTAGCAGCCTGCATAAGCCTATAATAAGCTTATACGGGGGTGGTTAATCCCCATTGTGGTTTGGTATAATGTCATAATAAAAAAGTGACATCAGGGAAAGGGCAGAAGGGGCAGTAAATGTGCTCTGCATTGTGGTCAGGGGCTCCTGACATCCCTCCTCCTTAAGCAACAGCACGAGCACAGCTGAGGAGGTCCAGGTTGCAATTGAGGGTGACAGAAAATGATTCTTCTGTTAACAGAGACAGAGCTACAGAGCCATGAACACCCCGGTGTGGCTTTCCTTGGTGCTGTACCGTGGATGTGCACAGGCACACAGGTGTGAAGCAGCACGTCGCCCTATGCTGGCTTGATTCCCAAGGATACAGCTTCATGGCAGGCCCTATCCTCCATGGGAAACATCCCAGAAGCAGGACTCCCAGTTTAGACCCCAAAGTTCCTAATTTGTTGCCTGAATCCAAAGGTTTGGATGAGAAGGAGGTGGGCTGCCCTTAGGGTCAGCAAGGGCACCCAGGGCACCTTCCCCAGGGGCTGGTAGTGGGCAGGGCCAGGGCTCAGGCTCCTGCTCCCCAGGGATGAGTGCCAGTCCCTGAGCTAGCACTGGGAAGGAGGCTGGAAGCTCTAGACGGTGCATTTGCCTCACACTCAGTCAAAGTGGTGGCTACAGTTGTTTTTTCTTGTGTTCTTTCAGTCAGGGTTAGATTTTCTCTGAAAGCAGAAAAAGACCTCAATGGCAGCTCTTGGATTTCATTGTCTCTGGCATTTTGCCCTTTGTACTCTTTGTCAACACAGTAGTATGGATTTCCAAGTCATGTTTGGGAACCTGGGCACCTGGCTCTAGCTGACTTACTTGGAGTTGTGTTTTTGACATCAGGTTTGTGGGACAAGAGTTAGAGACTTGGCTGCCTCCAGTTAGATCCCTGAGTGGCCTGAATTCACAAGGAAAATAATTGATTATTCTGAGATTCTGTGTTGGAGGAAGAGACCTGTGTAGACATGGTCTAAAATACAATTTCCTGCTGGTTTGTGCTATCATCCAGCAACAGCTTCGTTCAGTATGCTTCGTCAGGAGAATGAATACGTTTAAAAATGCTTAGCATTGGTTGTTTTTTCATGCCAGTGGAACGGAAAGTGGTACAGGACAAGTAATGCTGACAGCTATTACCAACATCACTACCAACAAAAATTTCTCCTGAGCCATGATAACTAGGAGAAGAAAGCTGTAAGACTCAAATGTCTTCCAGCCTAAATGTACATACAAGATCTCCACCAAAGGTGATAAACCTAATATTTAGCTCAGGTTGCTTGTTCTAGCGACACGCTTTGCAAGGAGAGGAAAGAGTGACTTAGTTCAGCACATTGGAGCTGACGTTGGTCAAACACTGTCAAGGTCTGGTCTTTTTGTAGGTTGAGGTTACTTCATTGAGTCATTTAAACTCCACCAGTTTCCCACGCTAAGAACAGTGCTGTAACATCTGTGAATGTTTTGGGTTATCTTTTTTCTTTTTCCTTTTTTTTTTTTAATGTTTTTGTTCCTTTTTTTTTTTTTTTTTTTTTTTTTTTTTTTTTTTGTGTGTGTGTGTTTTGAATGTATGGTAAAACATATTGGAAATTTGTATAATTGAAGAAATCTATTCCTAATTAATTTGAACTCTTGGTATGTTTTTCCAGGGCATTGCCATATTTTCCTAGGATTGGAATTAGCTAAATTTAGATACTTGCTTTCTTAGGACCCGGCAATGGACCAGCACAGCTTTCAAATTGAAGATGCATGTGTTTGTGCCTGTAGCTGAATGCTGGTTAACCTCACTTGCAGAGTTTCTGTGTGAATCGGAGTTTCTTGTCATAAATGCATCTCACAGGGTGAGACTGAATCCTGAAAGTGGATAAGAACTCAGCCAGAGAGAGGAAAAGAGAATTTGCCACCATTTAAACCTGTGCAACACCAGCAGAGAAGTGCTTGAGCAGGGCACTGGCAGTCTCTCTGCACAGTGCAGCAGCGTGGAAAACAGGCCTGGCTCTACGCAGATTTGTAAGCAGTGGCACATGTCACACGGGATTAAGGACTCCTGGAAGGACATGCAATTTGTGGTGCTGCTCCCATTCTCCCTCCCAGCTGCCCTCAGCTCCCTGCTGGCCTCCTGCCTCCTGTGTAAAACTCCAGCTGAAATGGAGAAATGGGATGGGTGGCAGCGTGCCAGCTGCCCGGGCACCAAGCGCCGCTTATCTCTCTGACGGACACCCCGCCGTCCATCCCCGGGGTGACTCACTTCTTCAGGCACTCGTGCCTCCTGTAGCTCAAAGAACTTCCTCACTCCTGGAAAAATCTGTGCAAATATTGGTATAGCTGCCTTGTTTTACATCGGCCCTTTTGAAGGTTGGCTTTTTTGTGTAGGCAGGTTGGCTGCTGATTTGCCACTATCATTACAACTTTTTTTGACTAGAAAGATGTGAGTAGAAGGAGTTTTTGCTTCTTCGGTCCTAACAAGTATCTGCTCTAGGAAGAAAAGCATTTGGAAATACTTTGGAAATTTCAATTGAAAGTTGTGGTCTGGGTTCTTAGTGGTGTCTGAAAACCAAGAAAATGCTCTGTCAAAAGATCTGGAAATGATTATTTGTTTCCACTTTGCTGAATTTAAGTTACATCTGTTTTTTAGGATTTCAATTGAAATCAGATTAGTTAACTTTAATCTGAAACTTCTACTCAATGACCTAATTCATTAGATATATTTTTTCAGTAATTATTAAAAAATGCCAGCAGTGATTTTACAAATTTTGAAAAGAATAAGATTACATTGTCATAGGAAATATTGAAAATGTTGGTAGTTTTTCACAAAGAAATTCTGTGCTTATTTAAAGATCATTTTGGGGTAAAATCTTTCTATGAAAAATACTGATGCTGGATGTTCAAATGAACTCACTTATTTGGCAGTAAAACTAGTCTAAGTGAATAAGAGTGCATAATAAGTGACATGACTTTTGATTTCAGTAAAATTTTTGATACTGTCTTATATGATGTATTTTATTGGCAAATTGGGGGAAATATGGTCAACTATCACAAGGAGTTGATGCATAACTAATTACAAAAGAAAAGCTGCATTCAAAAAAGAGTTATCCAAATTTAGTTATCATACCAGGGAGATATTGCAAGTGAGGTCCCTGAGGTCAGTTCTCTGTCACTTCTATTCACTATTTCCATTAATGAGCTGGATGATGTAGTTGTATTTATAAAATGTGTGCGTGACACCAGGAGTTTGCAGGCTGCTTGTAGGACATGATCAGAATTAAAAATTAAAAAAGGGAAATAATGGTGCAAATCAGTAAAATAGGAGCCAATAAGATTTGTGCAAGAGGAAAAAAGAACCAAAGACAAAAATATAAATTGGCTTTTCAGTTTCATTGCAGAAAAATATGAAAGGTGACAGGTTCAAAGGCAAACTAAGTGAATCATTTGCACACTATGTCTGTTTGGAAAAAAAAGGTCACCTGAGTGATATCAGCAGAGGTGGAGTGTGTAAGATCAGAAAATTGTTACTTCTTCCCAAGTTAGGCTGGTGAAGCTTCAGCAGGAATACTTTGCTTTAGTTTTGGGCACTGCATGCTGGAGCTGGCAGACACTCTGAATATGGTTCAGGGAACAGCAGTGGGCATGACGAGATTTAGAAACCTATGAAAAATGTGCAAGGGATTGGAATTGTTAGTGTAGAAGAGTTAAGGATTGGGAAACACAATAGGAATGCTTAAGGTTTTTACAGAAAGCAAGAAATGAGGTGGCTCTGTTTGGTATCTGAATGTGATTTCATTAGCAAAGTTTGTCTATTATTTTTTTCTCTCCCATGGAAAAGTTTAGTTTTATTTTACAGCAGTGTGATGGAAGAAAAAAAGTATATCTGGGTCCATTTAAATTATATGATCATATATTTCCTTTCTTTCTCTTTGTCATGTCTACTATTATTAGTTATCTTTTTCCTCCTCTAGAATAGCATCTGTAAGACTCACTTAGATCAGTGCTGATTCATAACAACTATTCTTTGAGAAGAAAATTGCAGTGAAAATGTTTTATTCATTATCTCCTCTGTCATAAATCTCTAGCTGGAGCAAAAATCCTGACCCTGACTCTTTCTCCAGAACTCATGAGCCCATGGCTATTCAGTTTTAATTGTGCTTCTTCAGTGATTTATGGCTTGACCTTGGGTAAAATGAACCTCCACCTCAATTTCCCTGTCTTTAGCTGAAGATACTAATATTTCTCCCATGGACAGCCTGAGAGTTAATCTGTGTAAGACTGTCTTGACAATGTCCAGTCCTCAAGCAGAATCTTAAAAGTTTAGCTGTCACATACCTATGACTCAGTAGTTGAAAGGTAGTCTGTGTTTATGGTGGGGCTAAGTTTTGAGGGTTTGGGGATTAAGTACTTCTGTAAAATCATGTTTTTCAGTCTTATGGATTGGAAAGGCAATTTTGATTATTTTATTTTTGGGGCTGGCACCATCAGGCAGGAGAGGAAAAAGCTCTGGAAAAGGCCTTTGTTTGTAATGGTGAATTACTCAGCTGTAGTTGGACACTGTAACTTAGTACAATACACTCTGCTGGCAGCTATAATAGTAGAGCAAGCTCCACTGGAGCTCCAAAAATCTGGAATGGGAGTCTGGCCAGAAAAACTGAAAGCCTTGAAGTATGTTCCATGGCAAGGAAAGAGAGGTTCTCCCCTCAGGTTTCTTGTATTCAAAAGTGATAATTACCATCAAAACAGAGAGAAAAGATGAATGCTGGATAAGCTGGCAAGGAGAAGACCCACGTTTCTGTCCTCTACAAACAGGAATGCCTGCCCAGCACATATGATGGTGTCTTGCTTTGATAACAAAACAGAAATGTGTTAAAAACTAGTTGAGGAGAGCCTATTTATGAACATGAGATAATAATGTCCTACCAATAGATAGGAGGATCATGCAGCAAATCCAGTATTTATCTCAATTGTAAGCACTCTCTCATTAAGGAGTGGAAGTATCTTTACTTTGAAACAGGACTGATAAAACCTGTGACCACTTAGCCTTTTGAAAAATATGCAGACTTGTTTGATGACAGCAGGTAGAGGACAGTATTTCTGGTGGGTCCTGACCTCTGCACCTTCATTTCATTAATTCACTGAGCCGTATGTTTAAACTAAAATAAATACTGTGGCATGGCTGGAAATGTCTCACTGGTGAAGAACTTGGCCTTTTCCCTGTCCATTTCCCTTCTTTTGTGATCTCAGTTGGTGAATGGTTTGTAATGTTCTCACATTTTTTCTTCATGAGAGACTCTTTCTACACAATTCAGAATTAACAAGATTTCTGTTCAGGAAATTAGGTACTCTGTGAATGCAACTTCTTGGTGAACAGGAGGGAAATAATAGTCAGGAAATGAATTACACCATGTTACCAGGTTTTGCTTTTGTTATTTTTCCTACCCTTTCCCATTCCCACAAACTGTCTGAAAGCACCAAATCTACTCTAAGTACTAGTCTGAGAAATCACTTTTTGCCTGCCAGTAAAATGTATTTTCTCCATCAGTGTTTCAGTTTCATGATACATAGAGTACATGTGGATTTTACAGCACATACATTGAATAATCCCACCAGCCATTCAAATAATTTGGGTTTTGGTGTCAAATGATGGAAGCTGGATATTTTTTCTAAAGGAGCTGCTGGTGCACAGCTGAGTGCACATAATCAGTGCATTTAATTGTCCACAGTGTGCTGCACGCTTGTCCCTGAGAAGGCTCCAAAGTGCTGGAGCAGCTCTAGGGGCAACTTTTGTCTCACATCCCACACCCAGACTGAGCCCCTGCCAACTTTAAAATGTGGAAGTTCTGCAAACATAGATGTTTTTGAGCTTCACTGCTGGGCCAGCCTTGCTGGAGTCCCTGGGAGCTGCTGGGCTTCCCTGCTCTGGAATACCCTGACGAGGACTCCGATCTACCTCTGCCTGAGTTCTGGCAGCTGGACTTCAGAGGGTCTAAAGCAGGAGTCCCAGAGGCTGGGCCTGAGCAGGGCTGGCCCCTTGCCCAGCTCTGTGCAGGCTCAGCCCTTCCAGGGTGCCCCTGGGGCGCTGCACGGCCGCAGAGTTAAAGTGCAACCTCGGAGCCTGGCTCCTCAGCCGCTGGTGCCTCGTGTGGGTCATGCTGGCAGCACCTATTGTTCTGGAGCATTTGAAGGGCATCCAAGTTTTGGCATCATTAGATTATTGCCATGGTGCTTGGGCTGCAGAGCCTGTACAATAAAAGGGGTTTTACTTTATGTTCAGTCACTATTAGCTGTTATCTGCAGCTTTCATCTAGTCTCCATTAATGAAAGAACAAATAATTCCAGGGACTAAATAGATGTTTGACCATTCAAATATATGCAAAATGATACGATTTATAAATGGGAGGAAGTTGTTTTGCAAGCCTAGAATTCCATTCGCTGTGGAATTTCCATTTAACAGTGTGAATCCAGTTAAATCCTGAAATACTACACTTTAAGAGAGCAGGTTTTGTCATACTTCAGCTCCCTTTCAGCTGAAGGCTCCTAAATGGCTGATATTTCTAAATCTCATTCCATTTCATTTGAGGGTTATTATCTGTTAATACTATTAACATTGCTGCAAAGAGGAAAGCATCAAGCTATTCTCCATGTTTTTGCTGATTGAAAAAGAAGGAATAGGCTGGCACTGCAGCGAGGAAGATTCAGGTAAGACTTTGAGAAAACATCGTGTGAGGAACTGAGAGGTCTGAAAAAACTGGGTATCTCCACCACCAAACAGTGTTTTCTATTTTTACAGCCAACAGAACATCCAAGATTGCTGTTGCAGTCTCCTGGCAAGGGAAATGTTTTCCCTTTCACTGAGTCTGCACATGGCACTCTCCAAAGCGAGGGGTGGAGAAGGCACCCCTGGCACAGCCAGGCGAGTGTTCCTGCAGCGGAGCCGATGATTTACAGAGGATTGCATCACGCCCGGCGTTCCGGCAGCGCCAGCCCCGGGGCAGGCTCGTGGCTCTTGCTTTGGAGGCACGGCTCTCCCTGGCGCTGCTCCTCGGGGCCAGAGTGGGCTGTTTCGCTGAGGGCAGGAGTGTGACTGCAGCTCAAGGATCCCCTGCTCCGGGCTGGTGAGGTGTTTTGAGCCGGCCTGTTTGAGGTGAATCAGGAGGGGCTCGGTAGTTCTGACACTGGCCCTGAACTCCTGCTGAACCAGCACAACTGAGCATTTGTCCCCCATTTTCCTCTCTTTCCTCCAAGACCTATACATAATTCTCTGTTTATCAAAACTGCCTTATTTACAGCTACAGAGGCTTTGGCAGAGCTAAGTCTGGGTTTTGTCACAGCTGAAGAGCAGCTGCAGAGCATCCTTACAAACTCTCCACCCTGAAAGCTGAGACACCAAAGACTGAAGGTAAAAACAAGCCCAGATGTTGCCTGAGTGTTTGACTTCTCTGTCCTGCCATCACTCAGCTTTCAGTGGTGGATAGGCAGCTGTCAGAATTTGTGACAAATCAGAGGGACGGTTAGTTCTAATTCAAGTTGCTATGGAAAAACTGATGTTGGGGGAAAAAGTAACCTGGACCAAATAAACTTTTACGTGAGGAAAGAAAGTGCACTGCTAGTAAGGTTAGACATGCACTCAGCATGTGACTGGAGAAGGGAGAAAAAGCCCAGTGCATTTTGAGGTATCAGGTGATGGAAGCAAGAAACAAGGACCTTTCCCTCTCTGCAGCCACTGCAGTGAGCCCGGTCCTGGAGGGCTAGAGGGACCCTTCACTGAGGGGTGGATTCCACAGAGGCTGTCAGAGAACTAAATACACCCTTGTTAGTGACAGCTGCTTAGCTAGAGAGTGAAAAGGAGGCAAATATGTATAATACTCAAATGGTAACGATGGACATTTTCTTTTTAATGGAAGGAGATATAAATAGCAGGAATGAGATGAAAATGAGAAGCAAAACTTGGGCTACATGTAAATGGAAAAATCTTAACGCTGGGATTATGGGATCATCTCCTCAGGGTAGTAGTGGGAGCCTGTAGTTTAGGACTTGAACAACCAGCCAGAGAAGGAGCACGAGGCAACAGTCCTGCCTTTTGCACTCGAATTTCCTCATAAGGCTCCTTTGCCACCGCTTCTCCTTGAGGATCTGGAGGAATGTTTAATGTGGACAGCTCAACCAAACTGCAGCTTTGGGAATTCTTATCTATCCTCAAAGTCTTATCTTTTATTTCAGTTGTTTAGATTTGCTGACTTCCCGTCTACAGTGCTTATCCAAGTTTATTGTTCAGTTTTACTATTCCTTGCTTAACAATTGCTCCTTTACTCTTGACGGTGCTTCTTGAGTGATTTCTCAGTTTATCTTTACCACCTTGTTCAGGTGTTAGAAGTAACATGCTAACCTTGGAGCTGTCTCAGCAGTCCAAAGATGGAAATTTTCCCCACAGATTGCTGGGTTTTTTTACTTGCATAGCAACCTTTTTTATTTGTAGCACAGTTCTGAACTAGATGTGATCCTTGCATTTCTCTACTCATATAATTTTATTCTAGTCCAGATAGCTTTTGGTTTGGTTTTTTTTATTATTGGTTGTTTTTTTATTCTGATCCTTTCTAGGCAAAAAAGGGTTAATTAGCCTCAGTAAAACATTGACAGTCACTGGGGACTGCTGCAACAGAGATGAAAAACAAGGCTGCACCTGTATGCTGGCAATTTCAGAAAGATTCTGGTCAACTATTTTTCTCTCCTGCTTTGTTCTGCCAGCTGCCTCAGTGCTTTGGATGCAGGTGGAAAGATGGACTTTGCTATCTATAAAAAAATTAAATTGTGAAGACCAACTTCCGTCTCACCTCCCCATGGATCAAAGTGATTGCCACAGAACATGGCAAAGCAGGAAGCAGGCTGCACATGGTCTCCATGTGAAAGAAATAGTCTGAGAAATTTTTCCCTTTTTGTCTCCCTCCTTTCTTTCTCATCCCTTTGTGGTTTTTTGTTTGTTTGTTTGTTTGTTTGTTTGTTTGTTTTTGTTTTTGTTTTTGTTTTTTTTTGGGGGGGTTGTTTTTTTTGTTGTTGTTGTTGTGGTTTTTTTTGGTTTTTTTGGTTTTTTTGGTTTGTTTGTTTGTTTGTTTTTTGTTTTCTTTTGGAAGAGACAGTGAAAGCATGGAAGGAATCCCAAACTGATCAACCATAACTGAGGGAACAAGCCACCAGGGTATAGTACACACCCTGCAGTACCACTACTGCAGTTCCTCGATAGAGGAGCTATTGCAGCTCCTCCAATAAGCAAAAGAAAGGCAAAAGATTGCTTGGGAGCTCTGGCTGTATGTCTTGATGTGTGCCTATGAAAGAAGTTCTCACAGATACTGTGTAGATTTATGTCATTATATGCCCTTGCATGATGAAAATGAATAGTCCCACCTGCCTGTGAAGGTGCCTTCACTGCCTGTCACAAGCAGCAGAAAACACATGGACTCTTTGAAGGTGCAAGATCTACTCTTACAACAATATTTTACTAGTAAATAATTCTCCTAGCAGCCAATTTTTCTTGATGCAATAGGAGTTTGCTGGGGTTGTGCTATGCTGTGTCTCACAGTGAGGCTCTCCTCAACATTTTTGACTGGTGCTGTAATAGAAATGAACAACAGGTAAAGAGCACTAGTAAGATATGAGATAATTAAATGTGAGACTTGTATTTAAGTATTTAAGGCTTGCAAGACAACAGACTCCAAGACAGGGCTTTCAGCAGGGGGAAAACCCCTAAATATCCATTGGAAAGGTTAAAGATTTATGCACTGTTTGCGTGGGTTTTGAAAATATTATCATAAGGAAAACACATCTGATTTTCCCCCTCTTTTCTCAGTGATATGAACAGATGCTTAATTTAGGTTGTTTTCTCAGGTTGTTGTTTTACATCACTTCTCTACAAGCCCACACCTTCGAAGTGCCATTAAAACAGAAAAAGAGGAAAACCCCCAGAAGTTGCTAAATGGAGATCAGTGAGTTACAGCAGCTGAAATTAACCCACATGCATATTGCAATGAAGTGTGTGGGGACCTTGGAGGAGGTAGCTGGGTTGGGTTTGTGCAATTTATTTTGAGCTGCCTATGGCCTTCTAATGCTAATCTATCTTTAAACAGTGGGTATTTATATGTATAACATGGGTAGCTGGCTACAAAATAACACTTGGTATTAGGGAAGATTACCTAAATCTCACATGTCAGGGCATGCAGTACCCCAAAAGCAGTACCCCAAAAACAATGTCTTTGCCTCTTCTTTACCACTGCAGAAAATACTAACCTACAGCAACAGGTACCAGCACCTGTGGTGTGTGTGACTAGGATAATAGCTGGATGGAGGATCTCACCTGCTCTAGTACATACACCGTGTGCTCCTGTGCCTCTGTGCAGTTTGGCCTTTCTGCCCTGCAGTGTCAATTTTAAGTAGGAGGTCTTGCCAGTTCTGGTTTTGCACCACCACTTCCATGTGCAGTCGTGGGACAACACTCTGTCTCACGTGTGTCATGCAGTTGGTGAATGCTCCCATACCTGTGACTGCCCAAAGGTGCAAGTGAGGTTGTGCTTTCTGCTGCAGAGAAAATCAAAGTCTGTAATATCTTTGCCTTAGCTCAACCATTGATCTAAGAAGCTGTATCAGGTAGTCTAATAAAAATATTGCTCTCCTTGTAAACCTTGTCTGACTCTGTAGTAAATGAGTTACTTTTCCTGATAGCTGAAGAGAATTTTCTTGGAGCTCGAATGGGTTTCTGAACTTTCTATCCATGCCGTGAAGTTTTATCTTATGTTTGGCAGAATATTGGCGTCATTAAGATAAATGACTCACTGTTTCTCTCTGGTAGGGAGAGTTACATAAAGCAGTTACGATCCTATTCATATTCCTCATTTCACATCCAGATGAACTACTAACACTTAATTTTGTCTTACAGAGGACAAATTTAAGGTTGTGTTTAGAGTCTGCATTTTTTACTATGCTATTTGTAAATGCTATTTGTAAATAAGCAATTTTATGCTATTGTGAGCTCATACTTTACATAATTTTTAAGTTACTTCAAATTGTTTTCCAATGCAGACATGTTCAATGTAAGTGCTGTAGTCTGTGTAAAATGGTGGGGCTGAAACCTGAAATACTCTAATCTGTCAGTATATGATGGTAACAGGAAAGTGAATGCTCATTGCTTGAACAAATGAGCAAGTTTTTACCTCAAATGGACTGAGCATGAAAGGTAAGTGTGATTTCCTAAAGAGAACTTCTTTCTTCCTTTTTAGATGCACAAACTTTGGATAGGCTCAGTTAATGGAGAAGGCCCGAGTTGGATGCTGTGTTGTTTTGCCGTTAGCCTTTCCCTTGGCAAAGCTTTGGATTTAGCCCATGTTGACTGGGCTTGTATGTGGGATGGGCTGGGAATTGCATCTAAAGGCATTTGTTTTTTAATGTGAATGCAGAAATGTTCTTGGCAGGTAGGTGGTACTGGACACATCTGATGATGAGGAGGGGTTTGATGCTCCACCTACCGAGTAGGTTAATGGATTCCCTAGTTCAGCCCTTTGTGCTTTACACATTTTAGTCTCTCCTATGAAATATTAGACTTTTTCTAGGCAGAAATCCTGGAGCTACAAATGTCGTCCTTGCCACACTGAAAAATGAAACCTGACCATTCATTCTTGGATCCCTGCAGAAACTTACACGAGACTTCTTGTGTAATGAAATGCCTAGTTACCATACTGCAACAAAACTCTGTTCAACAGCAACAACCAAATCCATAGGAAGGTACAAATGCCACAATGCTGATTTTCGAAAGTAGAAATAACATAATGAATCTTGATATTGACTTAACATAAAGGGACTGCCATAGCTCTTTGAATCCTAAAATAAGATCAAGTGAAGGTGTCATATCACTTTCCCAGCCAAAGGTTTGTTTTGACTGTCAGAAGACAGTAGTGCAGAACCATTACTTTTTTTCTTTAACAGTACTCCCCTCTGAGGCTTTCCTTCGTGTGGAAAAGGTATGTGTGTCTAAGTGATAGTAGGTGTATTTTGAATATAATATGAAGCTGTATTTTCTTTCAGTCCCAAAGTACAGAGGTTTCTGAAGTACTGAAAAGTATAGAAGTGCTGAAACAGCCTAAGTGTTTCTGAAGAGGTTTCAGAGAACTCATCCCTATCTTTGCTCTAGCTCTAGTCCTCTTGCAATGCTACTGAAGTATTCCAGTAGCCTTAATATGATCAGATATAAATATGATGAATAAATGCTGATCTTCATGATGAACAAGTGCCTAAAATATAAATAAATGTGGTTAGTGAAGCTTTGCCTATATTAATATGCTTGTTCACTTTACCTGTGCTTAACGCAAATGGGCATTTCTGCATATCTGTTTAGTAAAGGCATTTGCATCTTTTCAATTACTTTTCTTAAACGTAAACTATTGGTGTCAAATGTTGCCCATCTTTTGAATAATCAAAAGGTAAAAGTTATCATTTAAAGTATAAATTAAAAGATCATTAAGGCTTGGGAGTGCAGTACTTCAAAGTTAGCAGAGTCAGAACTGAGGTTTGACATGCAATTAATTCACCCTTCCCTCACTCCCCACTTTTCTGTATATTCATTACAACACTGATCTTGATTACACAGTCACATTTATGTGTGTGCACACACTAATGCACATATTTACATCTGGCTCCTAGCCAGCAATTCCCATTGCTTCCAGCTTGCCTTTACACCCACCTTACCCTGCGTCCCTCCACGTTGGTGTTTGGGCAACCTTGTCCTTCCTATGCAGCAGGCATAGTGTGGAGCAGCAGGAGGGACCAAGGCAGCTCAGCTGAGCCCAGTGTGACATTGAATCAGTCCCTACAGCACAGAGCAGGGTGGTGGATGGCCAAGTGCAGCCCCTCACCCCCAGAGTTGTGCCATGTCCTGCCCAGGAGGGGAACTGCCAAGTGGAGGTGAGTCCCTGGTGCTCCTGTGCTGAATGAAATGCTCAGAGGGCGTGACTTGGTCAAGTTTATATGAATCCTCATAGGAATAGGAGTCACAAATTACACTCCTGCCTAAAATTTTGAGTCCCTGATCCACGACACAAAGCCAGAAGACTTTCTTAATTGAAACCAATATAAGAATATTTAAACTGGTTAATATGGTTTGAGACCAAATGACAGTGGGGAGCCTAAATGGGTTTTTAATCACAGTATATGCAATGCAAAACAAAAAGTCAGGTAAAGTTCACAGACTCATGCTATGCTAACTAGGCCTACCAGGGCAAGGAAAAACGAGTTTTCCTCACCCTCATTCTCAGAAAGTGCTGAACTGTTTTTGCTACAACATTTTTTCCTCAACATTTCTCTTTATTTGTTTTCCATTCTAGAATGTGTGCTCTAGTCATTCTCCTACCTGTGGTTAGTGTTATTCAAAGAAGACACACTGCAACTGAAACTCTGAGTTCTCTCCAGCTAGTCCAGTACCACCTCCATTGTCTGAGAATCCTGAAAATAGTTAAAAATAAACATGTTTTTCAAAGTGGACAAGGCTGCCTTTCTAAAATCAGAGCAAAAAAACTTAGAGTTTGGGTTTTCATCAGAACCATGTACATGACCAACTACCCTGAAATGTGGTGATAATGTATGTAAATATTTTTCTACTTAAGAACATTCACCAGGTACATTTTTGGCTGAATATCAGCAATTTTGTGGTGGGGAATGATTGTGCAAGGCATATGAGGATGCAAATGGTTCAGTCTTCCCTGTGTGTAGAAGAAATATCTGACTGAAGTGTCATGTCTGGAGCACAAGTTCTGATTTTTTAAAAAATCTTAAGCAGTAACTTGCTTAAGCCAAAGATAATTAGGTCTCAGACTATTCATGTTTTGCAATATTTTTAGCAGCCAATAAGTAATTGGTATGTATTTTTTCACACAACCTTGGTGAACAATTCTGAAAAATAAAGCTGTGTCATAGGTTACACCAGTCCCAATGAGAATGCAGCAGTTGTGCAGTCCTGAAAGCTGTGGATTCTCTGAAACTTGAACCACAGTGGGAGGCCAGACATTCACAGGATGTCCTGAAGCCTATGATTTTTTTCAGTCAAACTTTCTAAGTCCTCCTGAAGAAGATGGCTGGGACACAAGTTGACCAAGCATGTTGTCCGATCAGCATGGACAGCTGTGGCTTTAAACAATGGCAGCCATTGTTAGGTCAATTTTAAAGTAGGTCCTTAAAGTTAATGTGATTATGCAAATGTTGCCCTAACTACCATGGCTGTCTCATATCCTTCACAAATGAGTGCATTGTCACTTTTCATTATGTGCATACAGTCCTGGTGGTTTGGTGGTATCATTGTATCTCTTGGAAAGGACCATGTCAAGGCCATTCACTGTTGGCACTGCATTGTGCTTTTCCCCAAGCAGACCAACCTTGACCCACAAATGAGGGTGGTAGAGATTTTCAGGCCGAAACCTGCGTGTGTTATTCACATGATTACTCCCATTGACTTGGCTGGAAACTCTTGCAGCAGGCGTGGAAGAATTAGGTTAAAATACGATTGTGAAATTAAGTCCAGTCTACTCTAAGCCCCAGTGTATCTGAACCAACCTCTGACAACCTTGCTTCTAAGATAAAAGGTTTTGTTTTAAATCACTTGCAGCATAAATTGAAAAATTAACACATTATTCATCGGGGGGAAAAAAACGCCAAACATGTCAGACAACTTCTGTGTATTATTTTTTTCCATGGTATCTTTATGATTATTATTATTAATTTGATTTTAATCATGAAACACCCTTCTACAGAAATCGGTGATCACAAATGAGGAAGCTGAGAAATCTCAGGATCTGTGTGATCTGGAAGGTGGTGGATTTCAGACGACTCATCAGTTGGGGGACATGACTGATTTCAGACTCTTGGTTGCATTGCTTTCAATGAAAACCAGTGACTTGCAGTTTCAGTTCTCATCACAGAAGATGTTCTCACAGCAATCACTTGTTTGGATGGTTTTCTCTTTTTCTGAGTGCGGAGTCTGATGTTTGTCTGAGTTCCGTTCTTTGTGAGTTTTTGTTCTGACGGACAAGAGACTCCATAGAGCAAGCACAAGATACACGGCCTGTAACAGATTCAGACTGCTGGTTGGGATTTGGTTCTGCTCAGTAAAACATCCTTCCTTTATTTCTAAAAAAATACACAATATATAGATAAGAGAGAGAGAGAGAGAGAGAGAGAGAGATTTGCATGCATTTGCTGAACATGAGGTAAGGGAAAATCATCACCTACCAGAGAAGTCCTTTGCTGACTTGCAGCAGCTGTCTTATGAACGCAAACTTCCTCAGCAGATTCAAGGACTTGGAAATTGCAAGGGCAGCACACTCTGTTGCTTGGTTGTGTTGTTCTACATGCAACTTCTCAAAATATCCTCATCACTGCAACACTTGGACTCCAGAACTAGGGTGTCCTTGGCCAGCCTGTGTGTTCAGTCAAGAGAAATCTGGTCAGTCCAAACCTACACACGTAGCAGTTGGACTCTCCTTCTTTCACAAAGCCTGGTTTTACTGGAAAGGTTGGATTAGGGTGTGGAAACCTGCTTTGATGGAGCAAGGCTGAAGCTGCAGCACCTTTAGCATGGTCTTCCACAGAGTACAGCACTATCTTTGGGACATTAAGCCTTCCAGAAAAGTTCCTGTGCTCTAGACAAAAGTGTATTTCTGTTATTGGAATCCTTTGGGAAAATGTTAGTTATGGATGTTAAAGAGGAAATAAGAAGAGCTTGTTTCACTGACAGGAAGGCAAACAAAGGTACCAAATAAATTTCACCATTCACTCTGTTCAATTTCTCACATAAAACCCAAGTTCCTCCATTGATCAGCTGCCAGAGAGGATAGCCGTAAGTGTTTTTTGGATGTCAGACAAACAGCACGGCAAAACTTGGTAGTGACAAAAAGGTGGGGGGATTGCTGGAATAATCCAGCATCTTATTTTAATCATCATGCCTGCTGCTTTGTGATTTCTGAGGCAAAATCATGGTGCAGGTGTGGGTTAGGTTCAGTCCTCCCTGATCATGCTGGGTCTGACTCTGAGATCCATAGCTACTCCAGCTGGCTGCAATGAAGGTTTGTACCAGAAAGCCCTGGGTGTCAGAGCAGCAATAGAGGAGTGACTATCACATCAGTTTGGTACCTTATCACCATACTAACTGCTTTTGTATTTGTTATGGGGTTGCTGTTAAAGGATGTGGCCACAAATCAGAGGTTGGCAAGAAAAGGATTACTCTAACCTCTTTGATTAAAGAAAGTTAAGGGTGTTTCTGTGTTAGTGATAGCTCAGGAGGGGAGCCTGTAGATTGCTGCTCCTGGACTGCCACTGTGGGACTGCAGGAGAACCCATCCCCTTCCTGGGCAGGTGGGAAGCTGCTGAGAGGATGCCAAATCTGGTTGTAACATGGCCTGTCTTGCCTATTCCTGGTGGGCCTTCCAGCCAGGAGCAAATCACCTCCAGTGAAAGGCTTTTGTGTCCCTCCCTGACTGGAGGATGTTACTTGAGATACCATCAGAGCTTGCTTTTCAGTGAAGATGATCCTGAACCTGGGGATACCAAGGGAACCATTGTGAGTGTGTGTGGCCTCTGCTGAGTGGGATTGGCAGGAGCACATCAGCCATGGGCAGGGAAACGATTCATGTCTTTAGTCCTGGCCAAGTATGGGCTTGGGTTCACTGCTGTTATGGAGACTAGAAGCTTTTATCAATCCTTTTGCAGCAGTGTTTGAGCCTGAGCTCCATCAGGGGGGTTCGCCTTGGTGAAACAGAGATGAAGTCGGTAGGAGTGCAGAGCGGATGGCCAGTATGAGCAGAGCAGAAAAGATTTTTCTTTCTCTTTTCTTTATTATTTCACTGAAAGATATTTTAGGCCTTTGACTACAGCAAACCACAGCTGTTTCTTATTTCTTTGGTGTAAGAAGGCTTGGCTGAGCAGGTAGGAGGTCTAACCTCTTGCAGATTTCCATTTCCCAGCCAGCAGCACAGGCTAGCAGCACCTTTATCTGCACAGGAAGGCTGAGCCAGCACCTCAGAGGTCTCTGCCTTGAGTTGGTAGGAACACAGATATCAAAAACCCCTCACTGAAATGGTGATAGCCTCCCTGCACCTTCAGATAACTCCTGTGCTGATGTACACTGATGAGAGAGTTAGTGAAACACGAGAGAGGCAGCGGGCAGGAAAGCACACCTGCAGGCACCCTTTCAAGGCTCTCTGGGGGCTGCCTGTATCGGGAGGGCCAGGCAGGCTTGCAGCTGGGCTGGCAGGAACCGGGAGACGCAGAGGTGGTCTCGATGGTTAGTGTAGAAACCTGTCTGGGGAGAGCTTCCTGAAACCCTCTTCTTCATCTTCTTCGCTTCTCTGACAGATGTGTGCACTGAGCGCGTGTTGGAGCTGGGGTGATGAGTGGTGACTGAATCAAGGGGTAAAAGTTGTTTTCTCCATAAAATGAAATTTCCTTGGCTGTGAATCGAGCTAGGCTGTGAATGTGCATCTGTGCAGTCTGAGAAGTGGAAGCTATTCTACAAAACAATTAAAAAGTCAGCACTGGTACTCAACTGGATTGGAAAAATGCCTTCTAGAAATGTCATGTATCCAGAAGAATTGTAAAAAATAAAAACTATCTCAATAACCTGATCACCAATAATTTATGGAAAAATAATAGCAGAGTGAATATATTTTGCAACCCTTAACAACGAGCTTTTTAACCACTGCCAACTTGCAAACACAGCTGAGGGCAGAATTTGGACCTCTCTGGTTCATCTTCATTATCTCACCTCTATCAGTCACTGAGAGCAAAAAAGTCACAAACAAGCTTCTGCTGGTAGCAGGGTCTTCAGTGACAACTGCTGAGACATCAGAGTCAAGTTCAAAGAAAAGAGGCAAACAAAGGGAACTAGAGCATTTGGTCAGGAAGCATGACTTCCTTTTGAATTAAGACATTAAACTGGAGATTGGAAGATGTGGCCAGTGTCTTTCCTTGGCCACCTAGGCAGAACTCCACCATTGCTCCTAAGCAATGTCTGCTCTCATGACTGACTCCACCCGTGCTAGGAAACAAGGACACAGGCAAAACGCAGACCAGTGCCTCAAAACCATTCTTTCCCAAACTGAAATATTTTTAATATGCTCTTTAAATACAAAACAAAGCAACAACCAACAAAAAAAACCAAACCAAAACAAAAAGCAAACAGCCAACACTTTAAAAATAGATTTCTAGGAACAAGTCTTCTGGTCTGTGCTTTTGCCATCACACCTGTCTCAGATCAGGAACAAGGTAGAAAATACAATTAAATGTGGCAGGAGTAAGAGGAGGTTATGGTTATGGTGTTCCTGTCACAATGTTACAGAACCATCCTTTGCCTATGTGCCTGCCTGTGTGGGCTTGAGGGAGGGCTGATTGCCATTGACTTAGCTGGCACAGATAAGAATCAAGATTATGAATAGGGAAAAAAACCTTCAGGCTTTTTTGAAGGATCACTCTATGCTGCAGAATATTCAGTGCTGTGCTTGCTCTGTGCTTTACCTTCAGAGGATTTATTTTGACTCTATTTTTTCCCAAACCAATTCAAACTCTGGTCTTTTTTCAGTTTAGGCTGATGCCTTGGGAAGGCTGACCTGAAACAGAGACTGGACAGAGGTAAAAAATAAAATAGATATTTATTGAAAGGCCTCCAGGATCCANCTTATAGCTGTCACATGGATCAGACCTGTGGGAGTTGAATCCCCAGGACTCTTTGCATAGAAGGCTGAAGAATGACAGGGAATTACCTGGGAAACACCTCACACTCTGGTACTTTATTTTTTGCCCTGGCTCCTTTGCCTCTTCATTTTTAATTAGTGGCACATGCTGAAATGATAATTTTAATTCTTTTCAGAAATCAAACGAATTCCCACTGACAACATTATTAAGTCATAATTACAGAGGATAAAAAGGTTAATAGGAATTTGAGCCAAATATCTATTCTTCATTAAGTGAGAACTTGACTGAACCTGCTTTCCTTTCATTTTGGTAGGTTACTGTAGGTTTAACTGGGTCCAGGATGGCCATACACCTGTGCCGAGGGCCACTGCTCGGTCAGGTGGCTGTCACCAAGACCATTTACATGGACCCATCTCAGGACAGCTTTTGCCTCACCAGCTCAAGATGGAATTTATCAGAGAGGTGGGACGCCCCCTGGGCCTCTGAAAGATGTGTGTTTCAGACAGTGAGAAGAGCAGGGTCTTACAGGGATATTTGTGTGAGAAAGATGTGTGGGAGGTGGCACTTTGCTGCAAAGGAAATGTAGCCACTATTGGTGGAGGGAAAATAAACAGCTTCCCGAGTCTAGCTTTTTTCCTATCCAAAGAAAGCCTCTTCCTTCACCCATGCTGGGTACCACAGGCATGCAGAAGTGCATGCAAACCGGCCTGAATCTATTGAGTGTTTTGCATTTCAGTGAAACGAGAAACGGGAAAAAGAAACATTTTCCTCTGTTTTAGCTCTAAATATGCCCATCAATAAGACAATTATTGTAATAGTGATGTTTAAAACATGTTTAAAATGTTGTTTTAAAGCAACTGAGGGTGTGGGGGAAAAAAGCCCACTCGTTTTTCTGGGCACCTGCAGGCTGAGCTTCCATGGTTCCCAGCACTGGGATAATGCTCTGGTTAAACTCAGCCAGGATCTGTGCAGTAATCGCTGGGGCCACACAAGGCAGGAGTTTTGCCTTGAAGTCCTGTTGTAAACTCGGCGTTTCTCTTTCTTTTTTTTTTTTTTTTTCTTTAAAAGCTGTAACACACTGCCCAGGCTGTGTGGCATGCCCCAAGGGCGGCCTTTCCCTCTTCCCACGTTGCACGCCCCCGAGCCCCGCACCTCCCGCATCTTGCACAAGCGTTTTGTGCCCGGGCACAGGCAGGGCTCCCGCAGGCTTCCCCTTCTCGAAATCCGCCCCTGCCAGGGATCCTGCCTGTGGTAACCCCCGAGAGACTGCCCGGGGCTGGCTCTGCCTGGCTGAGCGCCCAAACCGCGCAGGAGGGTGGATGGGAAGAACACCCAACAGCTTGGAGGGGCTGCTGCAAGCGCTGGCCCCTTCTCACACTGAAAGCCAGAAGCACACGAGCTTCTGGGACCTGTGCAGAGGGTGAAAAAGGCCTTTTTGTTCCTCCTTTTCTGGGCACTGCGTGGTTTGAGGGCCAGCATGTGGCTAGGCAGGTGCTGGGTAAGGGGCAAAAAGGACTGGATTCACCTTTGGGGCTCAGCACATACATGGCCACTCTTTCAGCATGGAGCTGAAGTCTGAACAAATATTCACTGTCATGACTGTCATGAACATCAGTATGACTTCCAAGCACTTGCATTAACTTACATTTCAGCAATTTATTTTCAAGCTAGTCAATAAGACGTCTTTTTTTTTTCTCCCTGACAGGATGCCTTTTATTTGTTTGTTTGTTTTGTCAGGAATTGCTTTTATCTCTAGCCTTCCTAGGTCTGAAAGTCCCTCAGCACGTCAGCTGTGTGAGGCTCTTGCAGGTCTGTCCAATTATTTGCTGTGCAGCACAATGCACCAGGGTTTCAAAGTAGATTCTCACCTCTGTTTTCTCAAGACAAGCATGAAAAAAGCCTCTTCTACAGTTACAAGAACTCCAGAATACTTTTCTCTTATTCAGTTAGTTCCTAACCTGATTGTCCTTAGATGAAAAAATAAATTAGCCAGCATTGTAGGATGAGGGCAGTTTTGCACAAAAGGTGCAGGGAGTCTCCCACTGACTGCAGCTGACCTGGACTTTGGTGTCAATAGAGATGTGCCCTGAGACCACAACGTGCTCAGTACTCGCTGCTTTGTTTCGTGTTCCTTCCACTTCCTCAACAATCAATGAGAACCGAGGATGTTGAGGCTATGCTGTGCACAGCTCTATTCCTTGCTTATCTAAGTGTGCTGGGAAAAACCTTCTTGGCGTGATTGTTGCCTTTAACACCACGGCCAAAAAATTGAAGACAAACAAGATTAGGAGACCACGCAGGTTTAAGTAAAAAAGAACACACTTTATTTATCTACAAGGCAGTACATTGTTGTATAAAAAATTAAGTGCAGATAAAGCTGCACCAAATGCTATTAAGGCAGCAAAGTCAGAGGCTGTTATAAAAACACACAAAAATAAAAAAATAAAATAAAATCAGTGTTTTGCCATATCAATAAAGATCATTGTACGGCAGTACAAAGAACCATGTATTTCTAAGAACCTGATTCAGTACACAAGACCCAAGTTAGGGAACAAGTAGCTAGACATGGAACGAAAGAGACAACATGAACAAGACAGTGTTCTCCCAAACATATGAAGGTGCAATGCATGCTGTTACAAACCAAAGAGGAACAAAACAACACATCCACACAAATAAAAATCTCCCAAGAACAGTGTTCAAAAATATTGCTTATAAAAAAAGGGGAAATAATATAAATGATGTAAAAAAAATTAAAACAAAAAGGTCTGAAATGCTAGTGCATAGTCAATTAGCTAACATCAACATTTGTTTTTTTCCATATAAAGCTCTACTGCTCCTTTTACACTAGCAGCATGTCTACATGCTAAGGTCTGTAGCAGCAAAACACAGTATTCATTTGGCATTTACAAAATTAAATTACTGAATAAAAATATAATTTTTCTCATAAATCTATGTTTCATACAGTAATATTTTTTAAAGCAAGCTAATTACCCACCCCCCCAACACACAACGTATAATGGCCTAGAACCAGAAAGAAAGGATTATTTCAAGAGGCATGGATGTTTGAGCATTCACAATCTTGATCAGCTTTCCCCTTTTGCACAGACAAGCGTTTGTAGTAATGCTTTTCACTTCGTTATTTTACACCAATTTATTTTGTTCAGTGATTTAAAATATATCTGTTTGAGTACCTGCTCGTTTATTATTAAAAAAACAAAATAATAATAAAAAAAGAAACAAACTAAACCCCACCCCTGGCTAGCACATCACTGAAATAACAATACTGGTGTATTAAGTCTGCTTGATCTCAAAAAGTACAAGAAAAATTATCTTTATTATAAGACTGCACTTAAGATCATTAATTACTGATTCAAACTCAATACCTAATAATTTAGGCAAGTATCATTAAAAAAACACAAACTCTTAAGTTGGGTGAAATCCAACAAGAATATATATGCTGAGTGACTAAATGCACTTTGTGCTGCTCCCAACTGTTGTACCACAACAAAGATAGGCTCTTCTCCCATTCATGAAAAGTTCTCATGCCGAGGAACAGGAATTTCCCAGAGGAGGTGAAGTGTTCTCAAAACCATAATGCTTCTCTGTGCGTCGACCCTTTCACATCACCAGAGTCCGGGTGGGGAAGGTGGCCATGTATTTGCGTGCCTGATCTGTCAGAGCCATCTGATCCTCGATCTTCCCGCAGGACACTGCCTCCCAGGAGTTGTTCAGATGCTAAATTAGAAGAGAGAGAGATTTAGTTTGAATGCTGTGTGATTTATCCACAGTCCCAGCCAAAGCTCGGCCTGCTCACAATTGACTGATCCATGGCTGTGGGATGTTGTCCTGTCCCCCCAAAATCGAAACCTCAACACAACAGGCAAAAAAATGTTACCCTGACTTCTCAGTTAATGACCACAGGGGCAGGTAGACCAGACAATCTGCAGGGGGGACACCCTAAGAGACCCAAACTTTCCTGTTTCTCTCTCAGTGTCTTTTCTATAAGGCCATATCTATAGCCTTGTCTTTAATCCTTTAGGAAGGTCTAAATGAGAATGCACTTGGCAGGTGAACTTTACAGTCAACAGAGCACAGACAGGCTACAGCCCAGAGTTAAAATATTCAGTGTTGTGACCATGCACAAATTCCTGCCAAACCTCCACTCCAAAAATGCAGCTGCTCTGTCCCGGAGTTCCCAAAGGGACCTGACACCCTGGACAGCCTGACCACCGCTGCCGAGGATTCCGGCTCTGGGAGCTGCTTTCACCTGTGTGCAGCCATCGGCACCCGCCCAATAGCTCAGCTCCTCTGGCAAAGGAGAAGGGAGGGGGGCTCGGCTCTCAGCAGAAACAGCTTTTTAATTATCATGTAAGCCATTTCACTTTTTGTGGTATTTATGGAGGTTGCAGACACCATTTAGTATAATGCTAAAATGAGATAAACCTATCTGCAGAGGGCTGCGTGTGCTGTATTTATTTACTCACTACACATGTGAGACATTTCTCATTGCCTTGAGCTATAAGCAGCAATGAAATTTCAAAGCTCCTGGAATTTACCAGGATACACACTTTTTTTTTTTTTCTATTGAACTCTCTCACTTACCCACTGTGTTTGCCTTTCCACACTGAAATTTTCTCTAAGACCTGAATAAAACCTCTATTAACACATAGTTAGCTGTACAAATACACTGCACAATTGTGCTTATATTTCCACAAGGGGATCCCAGTACTGCTGAATATTGAAAAGGTATATGCTCAGGATCCACTAGTTAAGACAAGTCAAGAGAAACTTTTCTCTGCTCTCTATTGCATTCAAAAAGGATCATCTTTGTAGTACAATAGCTACATTGCTCAAAGATATGTCCAAAGCCTTCCCAACCTTTCGGACACTGGTGAATCATTATGAGTGAACTGCAAACCATCTGCTAAGAGCAGAACTGTCCTGGCGTGCCCATGACTCTTTCTGCCAATTTCTAGTTGTTAACTTTGCAAAAGGATCCTTAAACTATTCTCTGGCCTAAATGTTGACAGAATGCTCTTCTGACCATAAACAGTGTTATCTAAGACATACGGATAGTAAAAGGCTGGGCAACTACGAAATACAGATAATTTCACATAAAGTGCCCTAATCAGGGCACCAGTACAAACACAGGGACCGAGGTTCCTGCCTTGGAGGGCTTACAGTTTAAAAGGGATAAACCCAGTGAATAACTAAGCAAGCGTGTTAGTCCTCTGCAAACTTCTGCTGGGCTTCCCTAGACACGACTTTCTCTTCTCTTCTCTGTAGAGAAGATCCAAGGGCTGCCTCTTCTCCTGGGTGCCATTTTGCAAGCAAAACTGCTGAGCTTCAGTAGGAGTTCCCTTTCTGAAGGAGAACCAGGTCAGGCCTCAGATCATCAGGTTTCTGCAGTTTTTGTGGGAAAGCTGCATTTGTGAAGTGAGCAGAGATGCCACACACCTCTTTTCTGGAGCTGTGTACCTTGTGCTGTGGCTCAGCCGAGGGCACACGCAGAAAGCAGGTGTGACACACTTTCTGCATGCCACAGACTCGCATGCAACACACCACAGCTCCTTTTATGTATTGGTTAAACAACTTCCAGGGTAACTTTTTCAAAGGTACCCACACAAGCTGGGAAACTACAACTCCCTGTTGATCCTCAGTGGGACTAAGGCACCTGTGCTTATTTTCCCCTGCTATTTTAGAGGTATTTGCATGAGGAACCAAATTAATGTCTGGTACAATGCCATCATTTTTACTCAGAAGTTGGATTTGTTCTGTACACCTTAAAATCAGCTGATAGTTTCCAAATATCCATTATTTCCAAGGATAGAGATATGTCTCTAACCAGTATTTCCCTGTGATCCCCCAAAGCTTCAATGCACCAGTCTAGAAATAAGAGATCAGCAGTCTCTTAAATAACTGAAAATATGTAAGGAAAAGTCCATTTGTCACAGTATGACAATTTCTGAAAAACACAAGTAACTTCAGGTAAGGAGTGTCCCTATTTCATACATTAGGCTTAATTGTTAGTATCTACACTGAGCTCTTTGTATTAACAGCCATGTGCTTACTAGAAAAAAAAAATCTGTTTCCAGATATCACCAACATCTCAGCACGCTGCTACATGTCACTCATTCCACGGAAAGCCTGGTCTTCATCTTTAGCCTGATGTCAGTGTGGCAGAAGCTGCTCAGGCAGGCAGTAACCCTCTGCCCTCCCACTGGGCTTGGCTGCCCTGAGGAACACTGGGCAGCAGATGCAGCAGGCACAAGAGGACCAGCTCCACCCCTCACTTGAGCCTGCTTGAAACAACTTCAGCTTTGCTGTAGGGACAGAAAAGTTTTCATCCATGTGTTATTTTCCCAGAAAATAACACTATTTACACTTCCCCCCCCCACCTCCCTATAGTGAAAAACTTATAAAAAGAGGCTAACTTTGCATGTCAGAGATGATGGTGAGAGCTCTGCTCCAGTGAAGAAAGAAGAATTGGACCCAAAGTAGTACGTTTTCTGATGCAGCATATTTACTAACAGTTTTCCACTCCACCCTTGGGGAACTCAGATAGCATTTAACTGGGTATTTTTACTAAACACTTTCTGTCTGAAGCCCTGACTCTCAGCAGCCAACACAAAACAAAGCACAATGCCTGTGCCTTGCCAGCCCTGCCAGAGGCACGTGTGAAAGTCACACTGATGGGAGCAGTTTTCCTTCTCTCCTTGGCAGGGAGTGCCGGGTCCTACAACCCAGGCAAAGTGTCCTGGTCACACACAGCTATGGGATCTCTGCAAAAAGGAAAAGAGGGATGCCACAACGCCTCCTTCCACACACAAGTGCTGTCAGGGCTCTGTTATAGGACAGTGGCAGAGCCCCACAGACAGCAGTGCCCAACAAATGTATCAAAAGATAAGAGACCCAGGCAGAAGGCTACAGGCATGCAGGAGAACAGCCAGAACACTCCTGTTGCAGAATGCTCATTGCATCCTCCTGAACACACTTACAGGTCTAACTCTGAAAATCAATGGGTGGAAACAAGATCTTTGTAACCAGAAGCCAGAAGGTCTGACCCAAACCCCACCAAAACTGATGGACATGTTTTCATTGATCCATCCAGCTTAAATTCAGTCACGTAACAGCGAGTTGTTCATTTTGGCACCTAAATTCCTAGCCAGAGGGGAGTGAAAGGGATTTCCACAGTAACTTCTTTCCATATACACAATTTTTTCATTGCTTCACAGAGTAGGAGACTAGTTTTAATTTTGCTGTCAATTAAAAGAGTCTAAACCTTTTCAACCAGTACTTCCACTGTATTTTGCTCTTCCAAAACCAGCAGTTTTTCTCTTTAAGTTAAATTTTGGATGGGAGTAGGAGAAGAAAGTATAATACTACGAGTTCCCATAGGATTAAATGACAGATTAATTACATGGTACCATTCCAGCTATGACATTCTCCCTGTCCCTTTTCTCTCTCTCACCTTTTTTTTTAACCTCAATAATCCTACCAGTACATCCTTCTTCTGGCTGCAAAACTACCTTATTTATCCTGCAATATGCCTTCAACTGCCCTCAGGCAAATGTGAACTGTAAACAAACTGTCAAAGCTGTAACTGGGATATCCAGTTAAAGCACTTTAAATAAAAACTTGGACCATCTAGAGAAAACAGACCAGAGCAAGGGAAGAAAACAATGTGGAAAGGTACTTTTCTAACAGAACTAGTCCTTCTGCTCTTGTAGCCCAGAGTGCCTTTTCATGTGCTCTCTCTAGAGCTTAAGAAAGCTCCTGTGTTACAACATCTTTTGTGTTAGAAGCCAATGCCAAAACCAAACACTGCTGCAGTCCTGCAGTGCTGAATTCCCAAACTAATGAAAGACTAGTAGAAATCCTTGGGCAAAGAGCTGTGTTAGAAGACAGATTTTACATCTCCGCTCTGCTGGCAGGTATCTTCGGCTGCTCCAGCAAAGCCAGTGGTGTTACAAACATTCCTGCTAATTTAGCCAAGCTTTGCTGGTATTTAAAAATAACTTTTAAAAAGCTAGTGTATTTAAAATTACTAATATGATCAGACTATTAGAAGGTCTCTTTTTGTGTTTCCCTGCTGGGAAAGCTGGATTTCTTGCCAGGTTTCCCTTAGGTTACATGGTACAGATTGTCTGCAGAACGTGCCACTGAAAAGGAGGCTTGAAACAAAAATGCAGCACTCCTGAAACAGTAAAAAATGCACTAAACAAAACCATTTCCTAGCAGAATACATACAAATAGCATAAGACAGCATATGAATAACATGGCTTTCTATTCTGTAAGGATGGAGAACTGGCAGAAACCTATCAACACCAGACAGCAAAGACTAATTAAAAACGAAAGCGACCATAAATTATTTTTTTATCTCATTTGACAAGACAGAACACTATTTCTACCCCTGTTGCTAGCTTTCCTCTGAGGACAGCCTTCTAAACTCTGGGGCTTTCTGAGTTGCTCAGAATTACAGTTTGCTGAATAGGAAAGAGTAAGATTTTCCAAATTTTCAGCTTATGTTATAAGCATGATACCAGAACTAGAAAGAGCCATTTGATAGCATTTTTAAGAGCTTAACCCTGAAGTTCTTGCTCAGATGAAACTCCTGCTCAAGATGTATGAGCTTGCCAAGTAAGATGAATGGATGAGATATGGAAGTGGGCTAAGCACCTGCAGCTAGGATATTCTTCCTCTCTCCAGTTTTGTCCTTAAGTAATTTCTTTTTATTATTTATTTTTGGGTTTGTTTTTTTTCCCCAAAATAACAGACTATGTTGCTGCAACTGTGACAACTAGTTAAGCTGTCACTTTTCTTCCTGAGAGACCATCACCAGCTCAGGGCAGCTGTAACTTCCAATATGTTTGCAACCAAAATTCTGCCTGCCTGGGAGGAAAACATGCAATGACTGGCCTGTAACTTTGAACCTTCTCAGGCTCCCTCAGCTGTGGCAAGCATATCTCCTTCCTGTACACATCAGTCACTGGGGAGAGAAGGGGCAACACAGGCAAGGGAAACCTGTGTGGCTACCCTCCCTCACTGTGCAAGTCTCAAACACAAAGTGCTTCCCCCTCTCCCTTGATTAAACGAAGATATGTATCAGATTTTGGGACCTTCTTCCCCCCAAAAGAAGCCATGGAGGAAAAACAGAGAAATCCTGCTGCCTTCCTGGTCATTTTGTCTTACAACCAGCTGCAAATGAAACAACATTTCACTTTTTAAACTGAGAAAATTAAGCTTCATGACAGCTCAAACTCTTGAAAAAAGGTTAACCAAGTAACTGTTTTAAAATCCTGTAAACTTACTCTTTGAAGAAAATGGCTACATAAACCCCCGAAAGTCAGGAAATTCGAGCTGAAATGTGTCAGTCTGTGGTTAAAAAATGGAAAGTGACAGGAGCTAGGGGTTGAAGAACATTCTCTTTAGCTTGCAGGGCTTCTACCTTGTGTTGTTTCCTTTGTTACTGGGGGAAGAAGATATCAAAGCAGTGCTATTTTCTTAAAAGGCTCCATTTCATGGTGTCTTTTGATAGCCTGCAGGGTTAGGTGGAAGGTCTGTGATTTAGCCTACTTTTCTGTCTGTAAAAATGTCTGTGTTAGGATAGTTTGTATTAAGTACCGCTACTGCTACAGAACATAATGTGAAATAAAATTTAACTTTTACATAGGAAGGGCCAGAAACAGAGGGGTTTTTTATGTAACCTCTCACAAGGCAAAATTCAAGTACAAGCTCAGTACAGATCATCTGTTTTTCTTGGTATTGGAATACGTTATCCCAAAATTTTAACCCCTGGAAAAATTGCTAGTGACACCAAAATTTGCCTGACATGCAACTAAATGACAAAAATATAGAGTGTGAAAATACAGGTTTTAACTAAGCTCATGAATACAAAGCAGAAATATTCAGGATCAGTGCAATGGAGAGTAAGCCCACCCCAAGGCAACATGTGGATTTGGTGAGACATTCCTGTTGCTGCCAGTCTGATAATACTCAATGCACAACCATGAGATTTGTCACATAGGACAAAAGAGGTGGCTGAGCCTCCACACCTTACCAGAAAGGTCATACACAAAACTGCCTTAACCTCCAGTGTCTTAGGGAGACTTAACAGAGGATTGAATGAGGATAAAGCCCAAACTCTTCTTGGGTCTACAGAGGCTTCTTCTCCCTTTGCTCTATACAACACTGACAGCACCAAACTCCAGTGGTGTTACATGGAGCTACCTGACCTCACATGCCAAATGATGCAACATGCTGTTCCTGCTAAGTGATGGTGAATCATGTTGTGCTATCTGATATGGTCATCACCTGCTATTTACTAAATGGCATATGATCAGTTGTGTACCCAAAATGCAGTAAAAAATAGAGACATGTTTGAACATTTGCTACTTTTGCCTTCTTTGGAATTTAACAGCAAAACAATAAGTAATCAAGGATTTTGATCAGTTAGATCAGCTAGTCAAATATCTTTGTGTAAATGTAGTACAAATTATTAAAGCAATGGAAAATTGTGGGCTGGTAAATATACTGCCTCCCTCTTTTCTAAGTTCAAATTTAAAAGAAAATGGAATTTTAAAAACAAAGCATATTAAAAGCCCCAAAGTTTAGTACTGTCTTTTTTCTCTCTTCCCTCTCCACGCACAGATCCCAAAGTGCAGAGATTGTTGCAATTCTTTCTTGGACTGAAGTCAATGAGAATTTGCCTAAGTAAGAACAGTTGGATCAAGCCCAAAATATTAACAGCAGCAATGTCAACATAAGCAGACACAATTAAATTTCACCCATATGAGTTCCCTCATGCTTAATGTCTGCTTTCATGGGATCAGTGGATTTAGTCCAGTATTTGTTTGTGTCCATGCATGTGTTCATGTATGAGGGTGAGATACCAAACCTTAAACCAGGAAGGGTAGAAAGCACAGGACAGTAACGTGCTAAAATCTGGTCATGTACAAAATGCAAACAGTAAAAACAACAACAAGAACAAAGGCCAATGTTTTGCATGGCTTTGCAGCCTTTAGACATGCTATGCCCTAGTCACATGAACCCATTTACACTGGGGTGGAGGAGGGAAGCATTAGGGACAGGGCAGCAGCAGTTTCTGGTGTGAACCAGAGCCAGACTTCACATTCTCCCTGAGCTGCACGGGGCCACACTCCTCCCTGCCCTGTGACACGAAGCCAAGCAGTTTTGCCACTACTTTTAACCACGACATCAAGTCCAAACCAGAAAGTGCAGCCACTGGCAGACAATACTGCATTGTTGTAAAAAGTCTGTATTTCATTCTGAAAAAGCTGTCTGTGCCACTATCACAGAAACCCCAAGCCTCATTCTTCATTTAAATTTACATTTCAGCTGAAAAGCTCAGTGTTTCATCAGCAGAGAGAACAGTTTTATCTTCATACTAGTACACCAAGAAGCTGCATACTAACTATTCATTTTGGGGCTTTTTACAATTACTTTTTCTTTCAGTTCAACACACTTTAAACACTGAGAGGAGTTGGGAAGTCCTTTTTAACTCAGTTCCTACTTAAGAAAAGGTTCTCTATCCAAACAATGAGCATACCTGACTTTTAACATGGTTTTCCTGAGCAAGGACTGAAGAATTGAATCCAGAATGATCCACAAATTGACTCATGTAAACTTCCTGAGCAAAATCAGCATGAGTGAGGACAGAAGGTTAAACAAGCCCTTTCGTTTACAGCAGCTTGTAAAGAAATTATTTTTAGATAGCAGGAAACATAACACCAGTACACTAAAGATCAAAAGATCCTATTTTACAGACCTCTCAGATCCTTCTTTTTTTATTACAGCCAGAGTGCAGGCAACTACCACTAACAGGACAACACACAGCCCATGCTGCTTAGCCACCTGAAAATCTTGCCCTAACCCTGTGAAGGAGCCCAGAGTCTGGCTGGGGTCCCAGTTCAGACAGGTGCTGGGATGCAGCAGGGATGAGCTCGTGGGGACCAGCAGCCTCCTCCCACCAGCGAGCTCCTGCCATGCTGGAGACCTAGGCTCCTTTGCCATGAGGTGGGTCTGAATTCAGCCCCTAGACACTGCCCCAGACCAGGGGCACTGGAGCTGCAAACCCTTTTCTTGGCTGTCTACCACAGTGCAGCCAAGAAACACAGCTCATGAGGGAAGAGCAGATAAACAGTACTGAGTGTGAATCTTTGGCCTCTACAGACACCCCCATGCCAAGGGGAGTCCTAGTCCCTGCTCTCCAAAGATATTTTTCATCAAATGATTCTGCAGCACAAAATACAAGCCTGCTCCATGGCAAACTGTGCCAAACAGAGACGTGTAAAATTTTACTATTTCCCTTTTTAATGCCTGGCTAGAAATTCTTAATCAAAACCAGTCTTTATTCATTCCTTCCTACCGTAATAAGCCCTAATGTAAATTCTGGAAAGAGGGAGGAAAGAAAGGATTAGCCATGTGGACTGTCTGTCTGAAAGTCAGGAACTATGGAGTTACAATTTCCTTCCTGACAGTGACTCACCCTGGGGAATGAGACACTTTCCTTTAGTTCTCCCATGTGGAGAAGGGCCGCAAAATCACTTAGTCATCTACCTCGGAAATACAGAAATTATGTTTTGTTTTCTGAATGACTTGCTGGGGGTTCCACCTAAAGTACACAAGAACTGCCAAACTTGCTGCTTATGACTTTGGTGGGCTTTGGGTCAGCCCCTGTGCAACAGCTCTACTTTAAAGTACAGCAAATGTTTGTCAACACTTGGCAAAAGCACAGACACATAAACCCCAGCCTCACATCTGAATTACATTAAACAATTACACATTTAGCCTTCACCAGAGAAAGGCCATCCTGGTGCTGGGCTGGATGGGCAATATTGGCCACCCCTGTGCCAGACAGGCAGTGCCAGAGTCTGTCCTCTCACCCCAAGGCCAGTCACAAGTTCTGGCCACCACCACACCACTCAAATCTCCGAAACAGCAGTGCCACCTACAAGAAGTCTGCATGAAAAAAAACACCTCTGGTCCACGTTAATTCTCAATTCACCAATTTCACAGTGCACCCAGCTGAGTTACAGACAATATCCCACAAGCAGGGCTGTGCCCTGTTTAGCTTCCTGGCTCTGCTGCAGCCACTGTGCCCCTACAGCCAAAGTGAGATCCTCGGCCACATTCATCTGAACATTTCATTCTTCCATACCCCAAACTTAAAATCGGTCTGTGAGAAACCAATCTATCTATAGATGCATATATGTATTTTTATATACATAGGATACTTCTATCAACGAATAATTACCTGTAGAGGACTAGCTAGTGGCCTGTTTCTAGGTACTGCAACTGTTTTGTGAAAATTATCATCATCTTCAGACACAGGCATCTTTAAGATGGAACTGGTAAGAAGATTCTGAACAGGAAAAGAAAAAAGAAAAAGGTTTTCAGCAACTCATGAGAACAATCTGAATTGGAATGCACTGTAAGTAAACTCAGCTTGAGTGCAGAAGTTGTTACACTGGGCACAGCCACAGATGAGGAGCAGACCTCAGGCTGGTATCCCTGGGACTCGGCTTTGCAGGAGCGTTGCCCTGTGCAAAGGCTTTCCATGCAGAGAAAATCCCAAGTTCACGAATAACAGTAACACTGAATAGTTACTGTGCTCATGCAAGGTCTCCTTTGCAAAAACAGAGAGAGTCTCTTTCTCTTTCACCAGTTTTTAACTACATGATCTATTCATTTCTACACACAGGTGCAGGCATCCTTCAAGTATAGGCTCTTCAAAGTCTGTGGGCTGCAAAATGACAGCAACTTCTGCAACCTTCTATAGGCATCAGAGTGATAATTAAGAGTAGCATTTTGCTTTTTATGCTTAGTACAGGAAAATGATAAAGAAATAAGGAATAAAGGCTACTTGTGAAGAAAATCAGAAAAAATACTCTCTCTTGCATTTAAGAATTGAACAGAGATGTAAAACAAAGAATTCCTTTGATGGTGTGAAAATTTATACTTACTGGTACATCTTCCATAGTAGACCCTGGTGTAAAGAGCTGAGTGTTCAGATTTTCTCCTTCCCAGTGATTTGAACAAAAAAAATTTCCAGCTTTATCTGTTGGGGACTCCACCTGAAAGCAGAAAAGGCATTATTCAACCACCACATAACTGACCAGGAGATTTCTGTCAGTTGCTTAACAAATTGAACAAATATTCTTCACAAAGATGCATAATGCACGTTTACAGCAACATCTTTTACAGCAGCCTTGCTCTTTGCAGAAGAAAAAAGTTCAAGGTTCTCCAAAAAATCCCCATCTCATAAAACTTTGAATACTTGCATTCAGTGCTCTGTCAGTATTCAGGAGTTTAATCCCCTAGAAAGGACTGAGAATATATGTATTTTTAGAACTTTAGTGACAAAGTAATATAATGCAATGTCCTCAAATGTTCAGGTTTCTAAGTCACTCCATGGAGCTTGGTCCCCATGGGGTTCTTCTATACTTTCCACCAATATTTGAAAGATTCAATCCAAATTCATGTCTAATTTTTCCTTTCTTTTTAAGTTTCAAACGAAAACTGCATTAGAACAGCCCAAGCAAACCCCTGCTGAAAACAGCAGAAAGACTTCTATGGAAATCAATGGGAGATGAATTAGACATGCCTAGTGTACTATATGGAACCGACACTAAGATCTTGGGGCTCACATGAAAGAAAAACAGACAGCTATTTAACAGAAAAGGCATTGCTGTAAGTTTCTCAGCAAAGAGTTCTGAATTAAATTGCCTCAGGTAAGTTTGAGATTTACCTCTTGTTTGATTTTCTTCAGCAAAGGGGGTCCACTTTCATGTAGCCCAGCCACTATTGCAGATTCCTCCGACTCCTGCTTGATAACATCCTGCAGATCTTCTACAAGATGAGTTGGAGTTTGAGGCTGAAAGAAAGAAACGTTATATCCAAGTCCCAGAACATCCCTCTGCACTAATATCAAAGAAACTTTTATCATTGTTTCCTTCTTACCAGCATCTTCAAAGGACCGTATTTGATTTCCTGAGCTGCAAGTGCGTTTTTGAATGGAGTGGGTGTTCTTGGAGAGCTTTCTAATATCGACCTCTTGATTGCTGGAGTCCTGAAACTTTAGAAAGAAGGAAAGGAACTTTAAAGGAACATGCTTGGAAATAGTACCTCTTTACAGAAATGCGTGCATACAGGCAGTATTGTTGTAAGGCTTTGGAAAATATTTCCCTGCCATCCTATAATCCATTTTGCTTTTACAACAGAACACCTATTTGACTGAGATAAGGTGTAATGACTATATTTAAAAAACTGGTAAACCTATATGCATGGTTTTACTCCCAACTAAGGAAAATCTGAATATGTGAGCAAACAACTCTGCAAGAAGCATAGAATCGTGGAAAGGTTTGGGCTGGAACAGTCCTTAAAGATCATCTAATTCCAAACACCCTGCCACAGGCAGGCACACCTTCCACGAGATCAGGTTGCCCAGGGCTTCATCCAGGGACAGCCATTCACAACTTGTCTGGCCAGCCTGCCCCAGTGCCTCACACCACCCTCTCAGTAAAGAATTCTTCCCTTGTATCTGATCTAAACCCTCCCTCTTACAGCCTAAAGCGTTTGCTGACCCAGCACTTTGGCTGCATGCAAATGTGAAGAAATGGGCCCTTGTGAGCTCAACAAGACAACAGACTTACCCATGGTTTTCCTTCTGAGCTTTGAAAGCCTGGTCCCTGTGGAAGGGGGTGGTAACTGCCATCTTATGGCCACACACCGGCGTGGAGGTCAGTGCAGGGTTGTCCAGGTTCAAGTTTTCGTGACTGGATGAGGTGTTCAAGAACTGCATGTGTGGAAAGAAAAAAATTAACAGGAACGTCCAGATAACATGGCTGACCTCTTCAGATGACATTATCGAACATAAGAAAAATAAATGTTGTTCTTCTGGTTGACATGAATCACTCTCCTGACCCTATGATGTGAGTAGGGGTATGTGGGCTGCCTGACTACATTGCGAAAAATTACTCAGTGGTTTGTCTCAGGAAGGTAGAGAGGGAAATTCTAAAGGAAATCACACTCTGATCCAATGAGAAACACTTTCCACCACTTTCAGAGGCTGATTTGGATTTTCTCCAAACAAATTTTAATTAAGATCAGTGTGCCCAAGAAACTGGGTGAAAATGAGCAAAGGACATTTCAGAAATAAACCCACAGGAAACAGGGTCAAATTCCACAAATATTTATGTGGGGCATCTAGGGGCTTTTAGGGCAGTAAATGAAGTGCTTTTGACAGGAAAATAAATTTCCTATCATCTCTCTCAAAGGAAAGTATTTTGTTTATCAGAGCATAATATGAAAGCTGCCACCTGTGATGGGTGCGTGGAATGCTTTGGAATGGGAACAGCTGACTGAAAAAGAGGCAGCACTATTTGTTAGGAGAAAATTGCTCTTGCATGTGTTCTACCTAGTAATCTAAAATATTGTTTCTATGTCTAGCATCTACAAATCTGTGAGCATAGCGGTATCCTTTTTTCTGACAACAATTCAATGTATTCTCTTCTAAATTCAATCTGCCACTTTATAAAAGTGTGGCATGTGAGAAAATCTGGCTTTCACTGGAAAAATGACATATGATTAAAATAGCTAATAGGAAATAGGAAATACAGTGGGAAATCATTACATGAAATCTTTTACTATCCTTAATGAAACAGTGTTTCTTTGACATCAAAGACTAAAGCAAACCAACACAGACAAACAAAAAATCCAAAACACTTTTAAATAGTGCTACAGCTGTGAAACAAAGCAACCATCATCATGAATTTGAAAGTGCATGCCAGGCCATTTTAACAGGCCATTTTCCTCCTCATTCCTATTCCACTCCAACTCTCATGGCCTGGGCAGAGGATGGCAAGTGTGATTTGAATTTTCTGGTTGTTGTCAGTTTGTCTCACAACCTGAATGCTATTTAAATGCAGTTTGGTGTTTCTACGTCAATGAATCAAACTGTAAATGGACAGAGATGGAAAGTATCACAGGTGATCAGAAATGATAAACTCTAGTAGTTGGAGTTAGCAGGAAGAGTAAAGCAAGGAGTCACACTCCCCTACCCAAAAAAGCAAAAAAAGCAAAACACAAAATACCAAGCCCCACAGATGAATTTAAAAGACAAGAATCAACAGTTAGCTTGCTGATTAACTAAACTCAGTGGTGAAGACTAGGAGCAACAAGAAGATTCAAACACGGAGTGAAATCAACAAGCACAACGGTAATTAGTCATTTGTTCCAAAGGATTAGTTTCTAAATTGTTAAGAGTGGGGTGACTTTTGAGAATTAGTAACATCTGTGCAGAAGTCTTGCTCTACCTGCGAGGGAGAGAAGGGCAGGCTTTTGACAGGGGAGCGCTTAGGAGGAGTTGAGCTGCTGACGTCAGCTAGGACCAAGGCGCTACCGTGGCCACTGTCTAGGGGGCTGCAGTGCCCTCTCCTTTTGCGAAGAAGGACCCACGGAGCTGCACTGCCCTGGGAGGCAGGTGAGGTCTTTGGTGAGCCAAGAGAGCCCTGACTCGACATGACTTTGCTCAAATTTGTGGTGGACTGTCCTTGAGGTCTACAAGCACTGGCCCCTCTTTGCTGAAGCTGCGCCACTGTGCCTGAGGGAGCTCTGCTAGCCGGAGTGTCTGTGTCTTCAAAGAATTCAAAACTGCTGAGATCACCCCATGATGAAGGATCCTGAAACAACGTGGGAGGCACGGAGCTATAAGACAGTGTATAGTGCCACCTCATGAAAATACAGCGCTAGGATATGCCTGTAACCAACAACAACAACAAAGTCTTTCCCAGTTCAATTCAGCCTGACCCTGTCCATGGAAGCAGTGACACTGTGAACACGATTTGTGCTTTCAATACAAAACTCAATCTTATCAAACTGTCTGACATCCTAGCAGTGTTGCTGGCAACTGAGTCCCTGTGAATGAGTCAAATTATGTTCTTGCTATTTGCTTGCCCAGTGTTTTCTGCTTGGTATGATGATGGTGCCTTTTGTTACAAAAAATGTGTGCTGTAGACCAAGACTGGCCTTCTCCTAACATGCAATGCTGCTCTGGACGTGCTGAAAGGGAAATGATACTGTATGAAGCAGACACCTCTGCTTCTGAAGGAGGTTGCCACCGACAGACTAATTCAATGTGCTACTTCTCTACACGTAGCATCCCAGAGACTGCAATGAGAACGGGTCCATGTCAGTGTCAACATTTGACATTTAAATGTGTGTTTACGGTTCTTCACATATGCCAGGGCAAGCTCCTTAAACTTTGAGAAGCAGCTATTGATGCTACAACTAAAAATTCTAGAAAATTATGCAACTACATGAGCGGCTGCACACAAACCTATGGCATGTGTTGCTTCAAATACATTATTTAACATTCAAATGTTAAATATCACCTCATTGTTTAAAACTTTTTAAGGTATCTCTGATTTTATTTTAAGAAGACTTAAAATTGAGAGATTGTTTCAAGCTCCTACTGTGCAGCTCGCCAAAACTCACACTCCCATTACAAGATGTAGCAGGAAAGAGACACCCACAAAAAGCATATGCATCTATGAGTGAGGGCTTCATTTACAAGCAGAGGCACTTTGTCCTGTCAGAAGATAAGCTTCAGAGCCTAGAGCAACTCAAAGTTACTCGGGAAAATCCCAACAACCACATTGAGGACAATCCCAGCTCCTCACCCCTTACTCCTTGACCATGCACAAATCCACCTGAGGCAGCAAGTCTACTTACGGAGTCTATTAACTGGAGTGTTTCAGCAAATTCTAAGAGATTCTTAACATTGTCCAGGATGTTGCTCTGGTGAACAATCATGCACCGTGCAGGGGATGCACTTTCCTCAGGTAAGCAACCGTGATCCACCGGTGGAGATGGAGTACAGTGGTGATGTTCCCCCAAACAGGAAACAGGTGCACTGTCACCACTGGTCCTGGTGCTGTCAGCAATTGTGGTGCTGTGCCAGCCCGGGTAGTTTGATGTGTGGTTCTGTGTCTAAAGGAAGAAGAAGAAAAAAAAAAAAGAAGAAAAGGGAGGGGGGAAAGGCAGAAGGAACTTAGCAATGAAATTGCACAAGGTGTCAGATGCCACTGCAGGAAAGATAGAAGTAGTTGCATCATCATCTAAAAGCTTATGCCTATGAAACAATTGTCAAGATGTTTCCTTTCATCAGTGCAAGATCTTGTTTTAAGTAATACTGGCATTGTATTTGTTATCCCAAAGTTACCTCATAATTTACTTCCAGGATTATAGGCATATGTCGTTACTAGAACATAGTCAATTCCTACTTTGTTTCTCCAAGTGCTCAAAAAGTGTCTGCAAGTCCTTTTCTCTAAGAAGCAAGAAACAGCAGGATTTCCCTACTGAGCGCTCAGCACTGTAGAAGGCTACAAGTGTTTAAGAGTTAGAGTTGCTTTTGTCTGCTTATCTCCTTTTCTTCTGCTATCCCTGTCTAATGCTACAGCTTACACCAATGCAATGAAGAGGCTGTCAAATCAACGTGGTTAGGAAAGCAGAAGAACAATTAACAGAAGTTTCTTTCCAGTGTGATCATGCAACAGAAGAAATTGCAAAACATTAACTAAAGTTAAAAAGTGGCCAAACTAACGTATCACGCATGCAGTTCTTTTACTATTAATTTAAATAGTACCCAAAAAAAAATCTGCTGGCTATCACCTATCTTCAAAAATGATTTTGGGACTCTTGGCTTTGGTGACGGTGTTAAGTAGTTACACAAGGGCTTTCACACATTAACATCCAATGGCATATACAACAAAGTATGAGAATTCAGTAATAGCCAGCACTTGCTCCATGCATGCAGTTATGCAGAATCTAACATTATTTGGAGGAGTAAAACAAATTCTCAAGCATGCACCAAGTCTGAAGCTTACAAAGTGTATAAAACACAGCTGAAGGAAAGAACACAACAGAGAAGAAAAATCTAATGCACAGGCACTACATTTTCATCACATGAACCATTGCACACTTTCAGAAACATAGATTCCATTACTGATTAAAGGTCTGTAGGATTTTAGATTTTTGTAGAATCATCATGTTTCCAATATTACATCATGTTACAGAGCCCAATCCTGCTCCCACTTTGCAAAGTAAGATACCAGCAAAAATTTCGGAATTTTTTTCAATAAAAGAATTTACAAAGCAGATACAAATTATATATGTGCTATGTTTCATCCTTTTAAAACGGAAATATAGAGCCTTGATTAGTACTGAAGGCAGAGGGGGAGTAAAAGGTTAAAAAGACAAGCACTGGGGTAAGGCTGCTATCCCTCCATCCAAGCACACAGTGACAATCTTACTGGTAATGCCTGCTGCCCTTTCAGTTCATTCTCAGTCGACATTAGTAGCAACTCTAATTCCTTTATTCGCTTTTCTTTCTCAGGGTCTTCATCATTATAGTGTCTCTGAAATTAAGAGTTAAGGGAAAAGAAAAGATAAAGGTCTGATAGGATGTAGCAACTAAAATGCTCACGGTTTGCCGACCTGTGGTTATAACAGCCAAATTAGTCTCAAAGATGAAACAAACGTCAATTGTGTTTTCCACTACCAAAGTCTCTGCTGAATTTCAGTATAGACATTTGAAATGGAGAAAGTGAAAGCCATCACACTAGATGGGAATCCACTTCAGAAGGAGCAATTATTAGCCACGCTAGAACTTCCCGACCTTCCCCATTTTCTCTTTTCATCACACTTAATACATTAAAATGTTTCCTTAACATAGCATATCTGCATTTCAATTTATCAAATATTTAATAAATTGACTCTTGAAATGAGGTTCAAGTTATCTACCTGGATAGCTGCAGCAGCTGGCTGAGGTACATTGACAATATTTACATGCAGTGCTACTGGATATGGGATCTGACCAGGAACCTAGGTCAAAAAGCAAAAATTGGTTATTTCCATCAGATTATCTGCTTGCATCGTCCATTTGTGTTAAACATACTTTGGTTTTAGGTACTTAATATTTGTAGTCCGCACAGATGAAATAGCAAAAGAACTAAAAGTGTTCGCAAGAAAAGTAGTTGGGTTTTTAGGAATATGACAGCATGCATTAGAGAGGAAGAAAGAAAATTCATATATGAAATATTTACCCTTCCTGAATCAGAAAAAGAAGAATAATTTATATACATTTGTAAGGATTTCCTAAATTGATGTGAAAAAGCAAAGGATGCAATTTATTATCATCTAAAACTCTACAATGCAACTGTCTGAAGGAGGAGCCTGTTTCATTATTAATCATTAATAGAAAAGAAATCTGATTAAAAACAATACTTGTTCACTTGGTTCCGATAGGCAACCCACAAACAGAATACTACTAAAGAGAACGTGGGAAATTTTGACATGGAACACAGAATTAACCAGATTCAACTGATATTCAAGAAATTTAATATTCATCGCTCTAAGAAATATGTTAACTGCTCCCAAGGCGTTAAACCCTCTGTACCCAGTTCCACCACCTGAATGCCACTAGTTTGAAATGTACTTATTTTCACCACTGAACGACGTAAAAGTCAAAGAAATCCTCATCAACATCAAACACATCCAAGTCCACCAAGACAAAGAAAATCCTTCATGCTGAAACCAGGCATGGCTAAACTGCACCCATCTATTCAGGGAGGCAAAACAAGCACCCCCTGCACGCCCCTGTGCTCAGGCACTTACGTTCTGTGGCTCAGGGATGTGGTAGTAGGGGTAGTCACTGCTCAGCGGGGGCTGGCTGGCCACCGGCAGCTGGGCGGGCGGCGATGGGTTGTGAGCAAAGGCCATCAAGTGGTTGTTCTTCTGAAAGCCAGCAGCTGCTGAGGAGTGGCAGGCTTTGGAGGACTCCTGCAGGTAGCCCTCCTGCTCAACCTTTCGGCGCATGGTGGAGTTCCAGTGGTTCTTGATAGCATTATCAGTTCTGCAACAGAAATACAGACATTCGAGGAGTTTCAAAAACGAGCATTTCCAATTCAGACAGGTCAATGGGCAGGGAACTGCTGTCAGCATTTCTCTTAAAACCCTGAGCTCTTCTCTGACCTTCCTCCTACCCCACCACTACAAATGCTATTCCCAACTTCTCAGGAAAGATGCTCAGTATAAAAGCTAGGGAAAAAGAGAAACGGGCTACCGTTGTTTACATACTTTTTAAAGCAACCTCTCATTACTTAGATCCTCAAATTGTAAGAAATTGTTAACTTCATCTTGACCTAATTCCCCTGAAGGGAGGAGACAACAAAGGCTAACATCCCTTTGAGGCTATCCTAGAGGAATGCCAACATCATCTTCCTGTATCTTAATATTTCAGTGGAGTCTGATTGTGTCTTATTGCTGGACAGAAAGACTGTGGAGAACAGCTGTGAATAGACTAACTTCCAAGCAACTTTCCAGCTGGTCACCTAGACAACAACAACATGCTGTACACACAAGCTCTGTAAACAATTAACTCTTGGGATTTTTCTTAGATGCAGAAAAACTGAGATTCAAATCCTCACATATATGAGTCAGGAAAAGCAACCTTACCAAGTTTATGAGATTTTAAGAGTATGCTTTAAAACAGCTCTGCTATTTGAAATACATCACCACTGCACAGTATCATTCAAAGTAGTATCTGTGATGTGTGGAAGCTACAAAAATATTTCCAAGGGCTAATTTCTTTCTTGTTATCTTCTAGAAGGTGAAAGCAGCCCAGGTAATGACTGCTTAAAAGGCCATCATGTTCTTAGGCCTTATATTTAGATCTTGAGGATGTTTTATCAAATAGTAGGAAAAAAAATAAGAAGGGAAACCTCTCCCTTGCTTACATTATTCAATTGCCCACATTTTGAGTCACTTTTAATCCCAGCAAATAAGACACTGAACCTTTGAGATTATATACAAGATGTACAAAAGCTATCAGTGAGACAAGTATTTCCAGGACCAGAGTTTGAGGAAAAAGTTTCTCCTCTTTTACATACTGTTTTTTTTAACAGGTCAAAATCATCTGGATGATTCAAGAGCCATTACGACAGTTGAAGAAGCCTTTTCTTAAATCATTTTGAATAAACAGATTGGATTTCATGTTGAAGGCATACCCTTAGCTGAATGTAAATTATGTTCTACTTGCAAAGCCTGATCATTCCCTGTTAAATCGATTTAAATTTTGACTGTCATCACAGGCACAAATAAGACTGCACAGAAATTCAGGAAACTCTTATGGTCTTGCTCCACTTACTGGCTTTTTTACCTAGGGCAAACATTAAAAGCCTGTAAAAATAGCATACTGTTGCATGAACTGACCAAAGAGTGAAGTTCCCCACAGAGAATAACGCACATCAGTGTCACTGCCTTCCCAGGTTTTGATTCCAAAATTTTTTCAATTTATACAGTGCAGCCTGAGGCAACCAAAACAGGCTGCTCAGACCTGCAACTTTTTCCTTTTTTAAGAGCTAAAAGCGTATGTCATTACCGTCCAGGCAGCAACTTCGCAATCTCTGCCCATCTGTTTCCCAGCCTCTTGTGCGCCTGGTAAATAATTCTGTCTTCTTCTTCTGTCCAGGAGGTTTTCTTCACTTCTGGGTTCAAATGGTTGTGCCACCTCTCCCTGCACTGTTTTCCAATCCTTCCCTTCAAATGCTTTGCAATGACCGACCAGCGCTTTGGACCGTACTTCTGCACGAGCTCTATTACCTTCAAAGAAGGACAGAAAAACTGCCTGTATTTAATGATGCATCATGAATCAATGAAAATTTTTCCTGTGGTGAAGCAATATTTTCAACAACATTTCTCAAAGTTGCCACAGTAAAACTAATAGCAATTAAGGTTCCCCACTTCCCATTCATATTTTTACCCAAAAGGAAAAATCTGGTCATAGTTAAGGCACTTCTAGACTGCAATTCTACATTACAGTGCTGTAAAGCAGCAGTAATTTATTTGCATAGCAAACTTAGAAAGCACTACACAAATACAATCTGCCTCTGGCCATAATAATTAAGACCACCAAAGTTTCCAAGAGTTTTGCCCCAACACCTGAAATCTGCTAGTAAGGCGTTAATCAGACAGAAAGGAAAACTGATTACCCTTTGATCCTCCTCTTTAGTCCACGGACCTTTAATAAGTTCTGGGTTTAGTACCTTCTGCCATCGGTGCTGGCACTGAACATCTGTCCGATTCTGGTGAAATGTGAAATACACAAAGAGGATAATTCTTTAGACAAGATGAAAGTAGAATGAGAATGTTCTTACTCACATACACTTGTTTTGATGTATTTCACTGGCAACTAAGACCAGTAACAACAGAGAGTGACACAGTAAGTCTGAGAAGAAGGTGGTCAACCATCACTTTGCTCACAGAATAGATAAGATTTCCATCACTTCTGCATTGAGGACTCTATCATCAAAACTACACAAACTTTATCTTCCCCATCTGCACAATAGCTGGCATGCTTTCACATGCAGTATTTCAGCAACAGCCAAAGTGTTCACAAAGCAATTATCTGCAAAATCATACTTACAATTCACCAAAGTTACTTTTTTCCACTGTGCTGAGAAATTTTCTTTCACTATCACATTGACCACCTACTGTGCAAGTCCCCACCATCCCCCATTTTTGCTTGTTTGAGTTTTTCCAATCCTTTTTGAGAAATGAAGGGAAAAATAAATGTAAGGGTTTCCAGAGTAGTCTAACTAAATTTCTAAGGTCCCCATTTCTGGAAATTTTATATCTGCCCTGAAAAGGTAACTATAAAGCAACCACTTCCCCTTTATCAAGGAAACCCCATGATAAAGAGTTGCTACTAAGCCTGGAAACAGAAACCAATATCCACTTACAGGAAGGAAATTGGCAATGACTTTCCAGTCTTCTGTGCCATTCTGCTCCACAAGCTTCTTCAACTTCTCATCCTGAAACATAAATCCCCCCCGTTCAGATATAATTAATATTGCAACCTCTTATAATCAAAATGAAATTTTAAAAAATTCATTCTTGTAGCTTCTTATGCATTTACTTCTGCTTTCTGAGTGTAACGGAGGGTGGTCTGTAGACTTCTCATGCTTTTAATTGCCTAAAGCAGGAGAAATTTCTCCTCCTTTGGATTTCAGTAGGTTCTTTATTGTGCTGCAGGAGAAAGACTGACTTCTGTGCAGTTCTTTGACTCAGAATCTGCATTCCCAGTTTACTCATCAAAGCACTGTAACTGTTATTCTTGGACTGGATTTACAGGAGGAGATGGGTGTTTAGATGCCAAGCATCAGAATAACCTTGAAATTCAGTAATACTCAGCTACCTAGGGACCTCTGAAAATCACAGCCTTAAGCTTTATATGTCTTGCAAGTAATGGGAGTTCCAGTGATTTGCTCATGGCCTATCCACCTACAATAAATGAACAATAAAACTAACAGCTCCTTTTTGCTCCTTTCTCTGTGAGGGAGTTCTGCATAAAACTAATACTAAATAGCATTAAAAAAAAGGCCCAATCTTTTAAAAGATAAGGCTAGAAATATAGACCCTAAAGACAAAAGAAACCAATATTATGTACTGGGAAAGATTGAGAAAGTGTAAAACAAACCAGAAGTGCTCCAAGAGATACGAGGAGAAGAGCAGCCCTCTCCTTCCCCAGTCAGCACCTCCCAGTATGCTCCCAGTTCATGCGAAAGGACAATGGCCATTGGACTTCATGGCCACCCTTTCCTCCCTGGCCATGTCACAACCACATCCACCTTTGTAAGGGCAGACCATGATTTAAAATAAATAAATAGAAGGCTTTCAGGAGGTGACCTGCCACTGTTTTTACATCAATACACACTGTTAGAGAAGAGAAAGTCAAAACATAACTCAAGAACTCTATAAATGTATTCCACAACAAACTCAAACCAGTTAAATGGCCAAAGGAGATCCACCTGGCAAAGGGGTTTGATAGCACAATTTTCTCAGAAAGTCAGCACAAGGGTATCATGACTAAAACATATTCTGACCTTGAAAAAGCAAAATACATCTTGAATGCTAGATTTCTCTCCTCCAGCTTTTACTTTATTTCCTTGGAATCATAACAGTGCAATTAAAGTGCAAGATTCCAACAATACAGAAGGACAGCAGCAGTTTCTGCCACAGTTGTTTGCTGCTGTGGGACGCTGGACACAGATTGGTTCTTGCATAGCAACAGTTTCCAAACAGAAAGAGGTAACTAGCAACAATGAAGCACTGCTACAGGTGATTCGGAATCTGCTCCTCCAACAGGGATTACACAGCGATTCACACCTCACATACTGTCACACAGAGCTTGGTGGAAATGAAAAAGTCGTGTTTATACATTTTATTTAAAAGGTAAGAACTATGCTCAAAGTTAACTAAAACACTGAATGTAGCTAGAGGGTCAAAAAAGTTGTCCTCAGATATGGGATTGTCACTGAAGTAAATTTGCAGATTAGCAATATGGTGAAGAACACGAAGCAATTGGGAGAAGAATGTGATCCATGCTCTCTCTTATCTTTTTACATGCAGGAGAGGAATGAGCTTGGATTTACCTCTTCACGGGTCCACCTGGTTTTTCCTAAGTGACGTTTTCCAGTCTTAGGAAGCAGACCATCATAATCGTGATCATACACCTCAACATCATCTTCATCATCATCACTACTATATATACTGCAAAAGAAAACAGTGAGACAGAGTAGAGCATGAGGACTTGCGCTACTTAATTACAAAACACAAAAAACCCCACTACAATCCTTACAAAGGTTACACAGATAAAAGTTTTAAAACTTGCATAACAAGATTTTGTTCTGCATTCTGTTGTTCTAGTATTCTGAACTGGTTCTGCTGTTTTTGGTATCCACAGATACAAGCAAAGGGCTGGCAACCTTCGTATTACTGTGCATGTTTAGACCTGCTCCTAATGTTAGATCAGTGGTGAATTACACCAAACTTTGGCACACTTTCAACCAATGAAGGTTTCAAATTAAAACACAATGTTTGGGACAATAAAGACAACTAGAGGCTGTGTCCAGTACACGAGTACGTGTTTAAGATCTTTAACTCGTGCCATGCATTCTGAAAAATATTAGTGTTTTTGTATGTTTAACACAGCAGACTGTTATACTGTTACAAAACAAAACAGACTGTGACAAAACAAAAAGCTAAACAATAACCTTGTTTGAGAAAATGTTTATGGACTCTATATGAGAAGGCACAAGTTTTTACAATTAAGTAAAGACAATAAGTGGCAGTATTAATATGCATTAAATTCTAATATAAAATATGCCCTCCATTTATGGGTTTGGACAGATAAGGACTGAGGACAAGTTTGTTTAATATCCTGCAACCAACAAATGAATGACTGAACCCTTCTATACTCTCGATTTCTATAACTTTATTAACTCTAATATATTTCTAAATCCCTCATACTGTTTTTGAAATACTCTGCTCACCTAATTCATGACTAAGGGATTTCCCCAGAGGCTATCTATGGGTAAAAAGGACTCCATGACTCTTTTTCCAAACAGCACTTGCTCTACCTAGCTAACTAAATCTAAAAGAGTGTTTTGCAACAAGACGTGCCTTTCTGGTGGACATTATTTTACTTCTAAGGTATAAGCAGCAGTTCTGATACTTCAGCTAAAAGATGCTAGCCACTAGTGCTAGAAAGGAGTCAGTGTCATTAAGAATAAAATGGTGATATCTGATGGTATGTTAAAAGTATGACTAAGACATTAAAATAAAGTTATTTTGTAATAAAATTAACAGGCGCTGTTTATGCTGTTAACCTGTTTTCAGGAGATTACTTTAAGTTGCAGTGAAGCACAGTGACTGTTGGTCAATATGCAAACACCTCCAAAATGCAAGCTGCTGAACATATGTTCTTTAAAAGCTAATCACACCCTGCATCTTCCACCCTGTTTTCTGGCCTGTGCCATGGGCCATGAAAGAACACGCTTATGTGCTACACGTAAAAAGTTTTCCACAGCCTGCTGTGATGTGCGTGGTCTTCCCGCAGCCTCTGCCGGGTGCCCTGACTCACCCACCCATCGCTGCCACCCTCAGCTCGTGCCCACTGCGCTGCAGCCCTGCAGCCCCACGCTTCACTCCCTGTTCCCCAGACCCCGTAACCGCTGGGATTAAGCCCCGAGGAAAGTTCCCACTCCGCACGCACCCCTCGCTGGCAGCTGGAGCCTCTCGTGCTCGAGTAAAAAGCTCCCACGCTCCAGCTGCCACAAGCGCGGCTCCCTCCCCAGCCGCCGCTCAAAGCAGATTCACTTTTGTCAGTGACACACAGAGACAGCTGCGCCGCTGCCCATATGCCAAAGGAAGTTTTGTGGCACAGTTTCCAAGTATCATTTTGAACACGAGTTTTCCGTAGACGGCAACCGGCAGGTACGCATCCATCGGCGGCGCAGGCCGGGCACGGCAGGGAAACGCAGCTCTGCAGCAGCAGCAGCACAGCATCAGCGGCCAACACGTTAAAGGACTTCAGTGCGGGGCCACTTCTGTAACAGGGTTATTTAAATGACTGGGGCCTCCCCGGCACCGCAGAACCGAGCAAACTCCACTGTACTACCTGCGTTCTCCAGCAGGAGATAAGCGCCCTGGGATTCCGGGACACTCGGTAGTTTATTCAGTCAACCGGGCCCTCAGTGGTGCTCTAAAACTTTATTTTGCACCTCCGGCCGCAGCCCCGAAGCCTTCCCCCGGGCGGCTCGGCAAGGCACGGCGCTCAGCCCGGCCGGGACAGAGGGAGCCCCCCGGCAGCGCATCAGCGCTGCGCTGTTAGCCGAGGCAACCGGCTTGTGCAACGATACACGGGGAAAAG
>VXBR01004703.1:2699-16831 GCA_013400215.1 Cisticola juncidis
ACCAAAAACCATCCCAAGGAAAAAAAGTGACTGAAAAGTAATTACATCGTGGCTACAAGTAAATTATATTACAGACAGCTAGTTGTCCAACAGGAACACTTTGGACTGTGATACACATCAAAATAAATCTAATTACCCCTAAAAATCAGAGAATCTGTAGGTTTATCTAAAAACCAGGAAATGAGCTTTTAATTGTTTTCACCACAGACACAAACAAAAGACACTGATTAACTTACTGGGCTCAAGAGAGGTAATTATTTGCAGCAGATGCATCTATAAGAGCAGTTCTGTGACAGCTCCAGATTTAATCTGTCTTTGTTTTATGAAGGCCATCTGCACAAATTACTTTTTCCCTCAGATCTTAGGTTTTGAGGAGAACTCTGCTCAGACAGGACACAAAAGTCAATTACAGCCCAGTATCAGGCTGATGCTGATTCCAGAGACACACGCTACAGACTAAGCCTAATGAAAAGCCTCTAGCTGAGAACAGAATTTAATTTCCTTTAAAAAAAAAAAACACCCAAACACTCACCAGTTTTGTAACAGTATTAAAAAACTATGAAAAAAGATGAACAGATTACTGAGCACATATGAAAGGGAGAATATTTGAAAAGTTTCTTGCCAGGAAACAAGCTAAGAAGTATTTTAATAAAATACTCTCTTACAGCTAATGTGTAGTTTCATTCTGCAATATTACCCCAAGAGCAGAACACCTAGGTAACAATATCCTGAAATAGTCTAAATTCCCAGACTTGAAAAAGAGTTTAGCAAGAGATGCCAACATCTCCATATTAACTCTCCCAATGCCATTTCCCAGATCCCTGCTGACTGGAGCAAGGCTTCAACTCCTGTCCAAGCATCCATCCCCACACCCCTGCTCATCTGCAGTGCATTCATGGAGCTCTGCAGAGACAGAGAAAGTGCCTTTGGTTTTATTTATTTATTCCAATTAACCCTCTGAATGAACTATACCCTCCACATCAAGGGGATGGGCCATGAGCAGTAGGATTTCAGGAGAGTAAGAAGCCATAAAAGTTGCAGCTCCTTTGGATGCTCTCCCCAAGAGAGCTCCTTGTACCAAGGCATAGCTCAGGTGCATCAGGTGGTTTAGTGCCCTGCCTTTGTCTTTGTTTTTTGCCTTTAAGGAGGACTTAATGAGCACCAAAGCACATTCTGGACAGGGACATGCTTTAAAGACTGCACTGAGCATTAGGGCATACTCACATGAATGTTAATGAGACCAGAGATGTCCTCACAAACCCTCACAGGGGGAGAACAAGGATGTTTTTGGGCAAAGTGTTACAGACAAAGCTAAGAGTTAAATCAGCACAGTCACTTCTGTCGCTTCATTTGTCACTACAGCAAGAGCAGTCAGGGATACTCCGGTGTCCTGAAGAAAAGTAAAATCCACAGGAACCTCCTGGTCCCAGAAATCACTGTTTTCAAACTGGCAATCAACATTTTGCAAAAAGAAAACCCCAGACACGTTACCAGATGTGACAACTTCCCAAGCAGCAGCAAAGCCTGATTGTTTTCTCATGCAATAATCGAGTGAGGGAAGCAGATTGCTGCAGCAAGCTGATACCTAAGAAAAGCCACTAAGGGCTGTTTGAGAGGTGAGGAGAAAGGGAGGGCCCTGGCAGGACTTCACAAAGCTTGGAAGGTTCCAGTAAATACCTTCACTGAGGCTGCTGAACCAAAGAAAGCCTCCTGTCTTCCCTCAGATTTGACCACCCCACTGTTTTGGGATCACTCCTGCCTTAACACCTGCCTCAAGATCCCACAGGAACTGAGATGAGCAGGATCTTGTGGCACATAGAGCTGTAGTATTTCTAAGGAGGCCAAATTTGGCTCTAGCTCCAACAGTACAGCCATGAAATAATGTGTTTGGTTCCATGGCTTTGTTGCAAGAGCATTTAGCTCAATTTGATCCCTACACTTCCATTTAGTACTGCTTTGGAAAGGCAAATTCTGGTTGCAGTCAATAGGTGAGAGACTCTTGCCAGATCCTCTCAGAAGGATTCCCTTCTAAAATCACATTAAGAAGTGGTTAAAGTGGTTTGTTTGTTTGTTTACTTGACAGGAGCATGATACTTTAATTCTGTGTATCACATCCAACTGTCAAGCTCATTTTTCTTTTAATCTTCTGCAAAAGAATGATTCTTTAAAAAAAAAAATTCCAGCTAGAGTTACATCACAAATAAATCCCTGTCTCCATTAACTATCAGCAGGTTGTTGAAAGGTAACAGCAACAGGTGATTTCTTAACAATGTACGTCCCTTTATATTCCGAGATTGCAGGGCTTAAGGATCCTAATATTCCCCTCCATTCAATCCAACCCAGGCATGAAAGCCACGGGCACACACTCAGGGTCTCAGGCACTGGAGCTAACTGCACTTCTGGAATGCTGTCACAGGCTCTGCACATGATTCACACACACAAATGCTATTGGCCAAGTGCCTCATACAAAATAATAATTAGCAGCTGTAACAAACATCCTACCACAAAGCACTGGTGGAGCACGAAACGGATCTTCTCAAGTTATTTTATTTTGCAGCCCCTGCTGCCTTCATTACATTTTAATTAAAACTGCATCAGGAGAAAAATTAACCTAGAAATAACCTCATTAGACATCCAGAGAAGCAGCAATGTAGAGCACTGTTAAATCCAGCTGAGATTGCAGATTGTAGCTTTATAAATCAGGTTCTGCTTCAATTCAGCAGGATGTTCATCCTTTCAAGAAATTGCAGCTGAATGGTAAGATACCACGAAACAGATCCCACTTGTGCTGCACCATGACCAGAAGTGGAGATGATACATTTCTTTGCAATCTTAACAGACAATAACTGCTTAAATAATTGCACTCAAAATAAGTTTGTATTATGAATAGTACAGAAGGACTTGGGCTAGGTGTTGGGTCAGCATATTAAGGACGAGCACTCCTTAGGTCTGTACAAGTCACTGTACAGTGACTTTATAAAGTAAGATGCCACTGTAAAATTTATACATACACAAATACAGCCTACGCTGTGGACCCCAAAAAAGTCTGTCCCCTCCTTCAACTCTGCCCTGCCTGCTTCTCCAGTCCAACAATCCCCTCCTGCTCCTGGGCATCTTATCTAGGGATTTATTTTCAAGTAACAGTGCTTAAGAGGCACAGCCTAGTGAAGACAAGAGATGTACCTACAATAGCACTGGCTCTGCCACTTGCAGAACGGGAATGCTCTTTCCAAAAGGGGAAAGGAAGGAGGTGCCAGGCAGGATTAGATCAGTCTCTAGCCTGGTATGTCCCTCCAGCTGTGGTCTGCTCTAGGTGGCAGGGTCGTGCTAGGGACATGTGGGTGTGACCTGCCACAGGGAATTAGCCAGCGGTTGATGGAGATGGAACTCCACTGCTGGCATGCAACAAGCCAGTTTAATGATCCAGGTTATACACTCTCACAGCTTTTGGTAAAACTTCCCACTGCCCAGCAATAATCACATTATTAATGTTTCTTAGAAATATTGTTTAACCACAGCCTTACAGGTGCAGTCATACATGACTTACCTTAAACAAAATACCACATCCCTTTTTGCTTCCTCCCTCACATTTCTATTTTATGTTCCCGTGGTTTCTGACCTTCCAGGGCCAGGATGTGCACATCCATCATTTCCACAGTTCCACTGCCCAGCTGCTCCCCCCACAGCCTTGAAACACCCTCAGATGTATTCAATATCTCAGCAACATTTGTATCAGGCAGAGTTACTGCCTGAGCTTGCTCTTACTACCCAAATCAGTGCACAGTCCCCTTTCTTTCGCTGCTCAGCTCCTTGCCTCAATGATTTCCTGTTGCACTGAGTTTTATCATCTAATTACCTGCTGTGTAAGAAGTGACTGATTTTGATTCTGCTGCCTTTCCTTTTCATCCAATAGGCACAGAATCAACATTCAGATTCCTCTCAAGATCATTACTGGCTTAAATTTAATTTTAAAAATAGAAAAAAAGGAAAGGTTTGCATCATTTTTGAGACAGAAATAGACACATAAAAACAGACCTATGAGAGTACCAAAGCCTCCATTCATCTAGAAGACATTATAGTACACTTTTCTGTTCTCCCATGCTTAGTCTTTCAGGTTCTTTTTGTCTCCTATTTTCAGATTAAGAAACCAAAAAACCCCAACAAATAAACCAACTAAAAAAACCAACAGCAACAACAAAAAACCACACACAAACCCCCCAAATTTTTCCTGCCTATACAATGCTGGGACCTCCTTTAGCACTAACATGCATCACTTTATTACTTTGAGCTGTATAGAACAGTCTGCAGGCACTTATGGATGGCAGGAATGCAAAGGCTTTACCTTCCTCACAAACCCAAGTAAGTTTTGGAGTAAGAGAACCTCTCTGACACAGGCAGTGCTACATTTACAAAACACAGAGAACTTGCCAGACCCAAGCCCTTACTTGCTTCCACCTCTACCCAGAGAAAACACAAACACAGCATAGCCAGAAGTCCCTCTGCAGGCTGAAAAGAACAGCAAGCAGCACACAACTCAAAATATTGCCATTTGCTTGCTAGTGTTTATTGCAGCAATAAATAACCAGCTGCCTGCCACCCTTCACAGAGAAACCCTTAGCATGGAGGCTTGCTGGAAAGGCAGCAGCACTGCCCATCCTGAGAGCATCCCATCTGTCTGGGAGGAGACTGCACAGGCACACAGATGTGCAGGCCCAGCTACTGTGGAATCTATAGCTCAAAAAACGGAGGGCAGTGGAGTGGGGGGCTGTTCAACTCATGAAATGAAGGAAAAAACCCTGGAGAGCTCCAGGACAAACCTTCATGTACTGCAACCCACACTGATGCTGAATCACTGGCCTGTGTTGTTTTGTTTCAAAAAAAAAAAATTGTGGATGATGATGCATGCTGTATTTTATACTTGCAGTCTGCTACTAAGGGGCAATGACTCACTGTTTTTTATGCTGCAGCCTCATCAGTTGCACACCAGTGAGCTCAGTGAAGAAAAGCAGAGAAAGGAGAAGAAAAGTGAGGCCTGAATTAAGACAGATCCAATTTAAATTCAGTGCCAGATGCCCCACAGGTAAGTGGTGGTGATAGGAGTCGGAGCTGCGAGGCTTCAGGAACACTTCCCTGGGCTCAATCCACGTGGTGTGCTACAAGAGGGGAAGCCAGGAAACACTGAGAGCAGCATGTGCATGTAAAGGCAGGGACCAAATAACTGCACACAAATCCAGGGAAAACTCCACAAAGACCCCCACAAGCCTGGCATTAATCCAAGTCACGCTGCAGCAGAGAAAAAGGCCCTGCATCCTTTCACAGCAGCAAGTCTGGCCTCTACACCAAGCAGCATCCTGGGAGCACAGCCTCTCCTTCAAACAGCACCAGTATCACTTTTTTTTGTTCTCCTTCCTGCCACTAGGCACAGAGGATTCCCTGAAAATGTGTTCTTCTGTTGCCAGTTCACAGCAGCTCCTAAAGAAGCTTCAAATTCAGGGAATAAATTCAGAGGCAATAAGGGACCACAGCAATCAGGGCAGATGTATCTTGTTTTCTGTTGCTGCATTTCAACAACTGCCAGTGCAGGGCCTTTTGTGTCCCATAAACTCCAGATGATTGTCCTACCACACAGGCACAGGCTACATCTGAAAAAAACATTTGAATCACTGAGAGTTAAATGTAAGGAAAGCTTCCTAGTGAAAACAAAAGTCAGGCCATGCATATTTGATCACTGGTACCCAAAATTAGGGTCCCTCAAGGTGTTTTGTGTATCAGGACAGTTGACTGATAAATTACAAGACAAGACCACTATATTAAGAATCAGACCAGGAAAAAAAAAAGTAGAAATCTCACTAACAGAGTTCAGGAAAAAAGAGGTTTCAAAGAGACTTGAGGAGTTACACTTCTTATTTATGTGTTGGGTATAAGCAGAACACCAAATTGCCCTCTAAACCACAAACACCACTCACAACTGGACTGGAGGTGAGATGTCCCAGAGCACCTGAACAAGTGTGTGAAGCTCAGAGTTTACTGGAAGCTCTGTACCATCATTTCCCCGGGCTCTCTGCCTCCAGTAGAGCTGCATTTCAGGCCAAGGCAAAGGCCCTTTTCTTCTCCCTAGCCTGACAAATTGCCATTTTTAAGGCACTTGCACAGATCTTTACCACCCACACCTAAGGGCTAGAGCTGAGACACCCAGGCAGGTTCTGCAGACAGCAGGGAAGGGCAGTGCTGGTTTTACAGAAGGAGGTTATTACAGGCTTTCCATGTTTTCCCACTTGCTGGCTGCTCAGCACAGACACCCAATGACTTTGGGTCGTTCTTGCATCACCTGCTCTACAACAAAACCGTAACACCAAGCTGCAAAGAGCAGCTCTACTACACAAGAAAGGAGCCAACATCCTGGGAGCTCCACACAAAATGTAACATTGATAGAAAGATGCAATGAACACACGTCCAGGTAACAGGAACAGCCACAGCCCTCTGCAGCTTTCCAGAGTTATTTCAATTACTAAGGATTCATGACATTTACTTTCTCCCCAGGAAAAAAATTAAAGCATTTTGTGGAGGTGTTTCAGCTGTACAGCAGTTCTTGTCCTCCAAAGTAAACAAAACAATTCATGCACACGTGAGAATGTTTCACAACTGCCATTACTGCATTATTGGAGCACTTTGTTAGAAAAATGACTGCCCTGGCTTACAGGCCTCAAGATTTGCTTTGTAGCTTCCCTTCTCCAGCTGTTAAGGAAAATTGGGAGTTTCACTGAAATTGTTTCCTACAAAAGATGACTCTTTCTAAAAGCAGAAAGAAAAATGGGACAAATGGATACTCTATAGGAAGGTCTGCATGAGCCATAGTCCAGCTCCTTTGTGTTCCCATTCTCCTCTGTGGTCTTTGTCCCTTGTGTAATTCTTATGTTTGTCAATCTTGTCATGCAAACTTCTTGCATGGTTTTAAAGCTAAAAACCACATCCTAAAGGGTACTTTGGAGTTTTTTTGTTGTTGTTTTTTTTTTTTAAGGAAACCAAACCTTTTTCTCCACAGCAGTAAAGTTAACTTCTTTGCCTCTCAATGTTTCAAACATTGAGCACTGACTGTTCACACATACAATGAAATCTGGTTCATGTTATCCTCGTTTAGACACAAGTGCACACAAATTCACCACTACAGCAGGAAAGCAGGGGACATGCCCCCAGCACTCTGGTGAAATACTTTATAGACACCTGGATCCAACACAAATACACTTATCAATAATCACTTCTTAAGGTTCCAAGGTTATCTTGGAATTCAGCACATAAAGCCATCACTTACCTGTAAAAGAGGAAATGTATTGAAGTTAACATGGTAACCCAAGGTGCTGGGTAAAGAGATCACATACACATGCAGAATATTCTCTGCATTAATGGAGATGTCACTGCTATCCATCTTCCCATGCCCTTCCAGCCCCACAGTTACCTCAGGGACTGTTCCCAAGGCTCCTGAGCCTCAAAATAACAACAGAGTTAACCAAAACTTAGTGATTAGACAACATAACCCTTTCTGCACAGGATTTCTGATCTCCCCCTCAACCTGACAGTTTAATTTCTTCTTTCCCTTTGCTGAATCCTGCACTTTCATTTAACCCATATCCTTTCTATTGGCATTTCAGCACCTTTGCACAGAGCCACAATAATGCTAAAGGGAGCTGAGCTGGGCAGGGAGGCAGATGAGGATCTCTACAAGATCAGCCTGTGCTTCCAAATCTGATTGTGAGAAGGAAATGGCTCAAGGCCAGCACCTGGGCAAGAATCAGGTGGTAAAAGCAGTTAAGATGGTACAGATGAGTCTAAACAAGGCATTTATCTCTTTCAGAAAAGAATGCAACTTGAAGAATTCCCACTACAGCTTTGCACTAAAATAACTGTCCCAGGGAAATAAGAATCTCTGATCTGCCTGCCCATAATAAAGCCAGACCCTCTGGCTTGCAGCACTCAGTTGCATCCCCTGCAGCAACGCACAGGAAAGGGGAAGAGCATCAACCCCAGCATGTGAAACTGCAGTCACAGCCATCAGGGCATTCTGGAGCCATTTTAGCTCTTGAGGGGCTAACAAGGAATGCTGTCCATCTGCTGAAACGCTGTCCTACACCACGGCTCCCATGCTGGCCACCCAGTGCCACACACACCTCTTAACACTGGAAATTTTCCAGTCTGCCCTGGAAAATTCTGGGGCCCAACGAGAGACAGTTTACAGGCAAATCTGTTCCAGACAGGAGCTCAGGGCAGACATCCTGAGAGAAGCCTTGTTTTACAGGGTGACTCTTCAGTAACCACTCTGCTGCCTCCAGCAGCATCAGCTGAGTGCCAGTTTCCAGCATCCAGGTGTTCCAGGATAGCCTCCCCTCCACTGATGATTTCCAGAGGCAAGGAACGGAGGCCATTGCTTTGAAAAGCCTGAGTAGGACTACCAAAGCAGCTTCAAGCACAGGAAAAACTTTGCACAACACGTGATAAACAAATATTTACAGAATGGGGAAGCCCAGGGAAGCACCCATTAAGGAGGAACCCAAGCAAGGAGCAGCTTTTCAGCCTGCACTGCATTTTGCAGTTTCACAGAGACAGCAGCACCTGGCTTCCCAAAGATACCCCCATCCTAACCTGATATCAGTCTGTGTCTTGGTCAGGAAGAACTCCTGAGGTCTTTTACTAGCTTAGGAATTGTTCTTTATTCCCATAATATTTAATGGCATCGTAGTGGTTGCAAATGATGGCTCAATTTGTTTATTACTCCCTTTTAAAACCCGTATTTGAACAGCTTCTGTTCCAAATTATAATTTTCCAACTTAAAGGACTCCACATTTGCACTTTAGAGGGTGAAAAATGATTAATAAAGAATTTAACAAACTCTTGCCCATTCTCACCCACTGAACGAATTCTTGACATTTATTTACAGGATTTAATTCCTTCTCATTTAAATGATTAATGCTCACAGGTAAGATAAAACAGCACTGGCCTGGTAAGATAAAACACCATTTCCACAGACATGTACAAAGCTGCCTCACAGCTTAGGAACAATTGCCATAATGACATTACTGCAGCCTGAATTGGATTGGGTCACAGCAATGGACAAACACTGACAGCTGTGATGAACTGAAAGTCCAGGCTGGAATGACACTTCAGATAAAGCTAAGGAAGAAATGGTCCACAGGGACTCTGACACCACAGCAGCAGAACAAGGTGATACTACAAGCTGCCAGTCCCTGCAGAGGGCAGGCAGAGTTCTACACACCTGCCAGGACCTGTCTGGCACTGATGGGGAGCTGCTGTGACCTGTGGGCTGGATGCCCACAAAGCCACACTCCCCTCCACAACCAGACGGGGATGAAGGAATACAGCAAGAGGTTCACAAGTTGAAATAAGGACAGGGAGAGATCACTCACTGAATACCATCATGGTAGATTCAGCTTGGGGAAATTAAATTAATTTATTACCAATCAAAATCAGAGCAGGATAAGAAGCAAAACCAATTCTCCTTCCCCAGAGACAAACTCCCAAGCTGCCCTTCATGCAGAGAAACACAGAATCTATCTGACAACTTCAGTGCAGTAGTACAACTCCTTGTCTCTGTTTCTGAAGCATCTTCTCAGCAGCTGATTTCTGATTATAATGGTTTAACACACACTGTTCACTTTCATAGAACACAGAGGTACTCTGAAGCATTTAAGTCTAAAAGGCAAGGCACATGTCTCAGTTTTTTCCCTTACTGATGTATGCATAGACCTCTAATTCTCCTCAAAAAGGACCAGTTTTCTTCCTCAGAAATAAAGCAAAGTGAAGAATAAAGCACTGCTTTTTTCTGTTCTAAGATTTTTTTTGGCTGAATTCTTTATATAGCACATCCCTAAAAAATTAATTTACACAAGATCCAGGACCTACAGTGACCCAGTGGTGTCCAGTGCCTTCTTTTGTACGCTGTGCAGTTTCCCTGTATTCCTTTTGTGTCAGGGCATAAATTCCCGTTCTTTTCATCAGTACCCAACACAACTGGACCACAAAGAGATGCCTGGAGGATTCATGATGCCGAAATCACCAGAACCATGGAGTCACCCACTGAAGGGCCTGCCCATAACTTCAGTGGAGCTGGACTGCCCCACACCACCTATACAAAATTACCAGCGTTGAAACATTCTGCCTTTCTTTTTCCTCTTGATAAGCCTCGAGTCCAAGAAAAATCTAGCATTTTGGTCACACTTGAGAGTGTACTTGATTAAAAACCATCACTTAAAAAACCCACCAGCCCTATTAAGTTCTATGCCTGCCAGGCTGGTGGAGTCAGAAATGGCTAACATTGTGCACTAGAGGGCAGCAGGAAAAAACCAAAACCGGTAAAAATCCACCAATTCCCAAAACAGGGACTATGCTGCTCATCAAAACCCAGGCAAGCACTGTGCTCAACCAATACACTGTGGTTTTTTTAAAAAAAATTAATTATTTTGTTCTATAGTTAATAATAATTTGTTCTGTTGTTCAGGACCACTGCTCAAAATGAAGTGGGTTTGCATGTTAACTTCCTCCAGTCAAAGAAGACTCCTCACATCACAAAGCACCTTTGAACAGCACCCTTCCCCTCACCTTCAGAGCAAACCAAAAAGTAAAATATTCCCAGTGTCATGTATATCTTTCAGGCAAAGGAGACTATCAGAAGTTTCTGTTTCTAACCCAGAGTGCATGAGCCCCTTCTACCTCAGCTTTGGCTCATTCTGAAAGTGATTTAAAATATCACACACACTTTGGATTTTCAAAGCTACACAGACTTCTTGAATAGACTACATAGAAAAATCTTTAGCCAGACAAAAATAGCTACTTTGGAATTCTGGGAACTTTTGACAGCAGTGGCAGCTCAGACAGCCGAGCTGTAATTTCCACACCAAGCCATGAGCACTGAGTTCTGGGCTGAACTGAACCTCCCAGCACCCACCAACCCTCAAAGGTTGCTGCTGATGTGACAAAACCCTTTTATTTTCTACATCAACCCTTGAGAGCAACTCCTGGGCAGGAAAAGCACAAGCCACGCCAGACCTCTTCAGTAAACACAAACCCACTACTGCAAAACAGATTTAGTAACATTTGACAGGCCAGAGGAGGTGGTAGAGAGAAGAGAGCTTTAAGGACGAGTCAGAACACGTGCACCAATATTAGTACCACTCCTCAATTGCTAATAAAAGACACAGCAACCCACCACAAAGCTGGGCATGTAAATTCACTGGGAATAGGTAGCTTTTCTTTTTCCCAGAGGAATCCAAATTGCCTGTAAAACTGACAGCTGTGTTAACAGGTTGAAAATCTCTGCTTTAACATAGTTGCTTGGTTGCCTAAAAACCCAGAAAGCAACAGGAACAGTCCAAAACCCCATGCCTTTTAAACCGGGGTAACCTTGTGACCAGCTGTCCCCTTGAGAGAGTGTTTATTCCTGATGTCTGAAGGACTACTCTGCTACTCATCCTTCTAAGAACACATTGAACATGGAGAGTATTGCAGAACATTAGCAGCTGACAGCCTCCTCTGAGCTCCTTTCCTGTGTCCCATCAATCCACAGTTCCCAGTGCCCAGCTGGAGCAGGCTGCAGCTCTGCTAAAATTGTGTTTTATGACAGGCAGGTGCACCAGTACCAGACTGCAGTGACTCAGTCAAAGCCACACGCTGCCTACACAGATGAAGCCCTGGCTAAAGAAAGAGCGTGTGGAGAAACAGAAACTGTGTGGAGAAGCAGAAACTGTTACCTGTGGGTGGAGAGGGAGAAACATCCCCAGAAGGACAAAGCTCCTGGCTGTTTTCAGGGCTGTGTGGAGGCAGGAAGTGCTCAGCTAGGTCACAAAGAGAGGGCAGGTCTGACATGCTGCTCTCTGAGGTGTGGCTCGGCAATGTCTCCTTTCCTTCCATGGTCCCACTGCAGACAAAAATGAGACTCAGCTGAGTTTTTAGAGCATGGAAATCTAAGCAGAAATTCAACACAAATGATCTGGCACTTTTGTACTGCTTCATGAGATGACAGGAGCTGTTCTAGTACAATCTATTTAATTAAGAAAATGTTCTAGTATAATCATACTTTAATTAAGAAAATAAAAACTAATTTAAAGATGTAAAGAAGGGACAACAGCAAGTACAGTCACGCCAGAATCTAGGGCAGAAGAGCAGTGAAGTAAGAAAAACTTGGTGGGGTAAAAGTGACAAGACAGAGGAACCACATCTGGGGGTCAGGCAACGGCCTGTGACCCTGCAGGTTCACATTTATCTTCTTTTCTGTAAAATGAAGATTATAAATGCTTGTCTGGAGGGTATTATCCACAAGGAATGTGACAGCCACAGTGGGCAGGAAAGCCCCACAATGCATCAGTACTGAAAAAGAAATACCTCCAAGAATTTTTTATATTTTAATAACATAATGCCTTAGGTGCTTCTGTGCTGAGTAAACTTTTAGCTAAGATATTGGCGATTGATGAGAGATGGGAAGACTGATTCGGTGATCAGAATTCGATTTTACTCAGGTTTCCCAAAAGCTTATGTACTATTTCAGACAGCTTAATAATTCCTACTACAATAATCAGGCTAAAAATCACACAGAAAACTCATGCATTTTACAACAACTCTTTGCTTGCAGAAGCTGATTGAATCTCCTCTCTTCCCATAAGCAGGTGTAATCCCATCTTCTGTAATTTTCACAGTTCTGTTTGTTCCTGCCATGGCATCTTGGTTATCAAACCAGCTATGCTACTCAAGTCTGTTTGACTCTCTGTCTTCTGTAATCCCAGACTAAGATACACCTCTGACCTTTGGAAAATGCTGGCCAATTCACTAAGGAAGAGAGGAGAGATGATGGCTGTGATACAAGAGAGGAGCAGCTGCCTTGCCTTGGAGGGAAAAGGTCTGTGCACTCACAGAAAGTTTCCAGCAAAAGGCAGTGGAAGGTTAAACACAAAAAGTGCGCAACCACCTTCTCCCAACAGAAGGAAACTTCTCCTCTATTGCTCTTCATGCACCAAAATATACATGATCTGTGCATAAGGATCACAGAGAATGAAAACTTTCCTCAAATATTGTGTTTACCATGTGTGCTACTTAGAAGTAGCACAGTACTGTGGAAAACTAAACTACCTATTCCCATCACTGGTCTGGAAAAACCCCAAAAACACACAGCACAAGCCAAATGAATTCTACTCCTCCTATGGCAAATGGCAAATTACAGCAACAGGAGCTGCTGGTGTGATACCACAGCAGCTGAAGGCTGCCTCTGATGGGAGCTACAGTGGCCCTGGATGTCTCTGCCAGCTGCTTGTGCTGCTCCCCTTCCTTGTCTTGCCACAGCAGGACTAACTTGTGCAACCATGTTTTGTTCAGGCTTAAATAAAACAAAGCAGTTTAAAAAAAAAAAAAAAAAGTTTTCCTCTGGGTTAGCTCCCTCTAATCCTATCCCCAAAACTTATAGTGATACCACAGCTGATGGTGTTTGTGAGAAAAGGCTCAGCCCCGGGACCTTCAGACAAATGAAAGGGATTCCCTAATTCCTCTGTGCCATACCTGGTAAGAGAGCACTGATGTGCAAACAAAGCCCAGGAGCAATCAGTCTGTTGCTGCTTCAGGCTTCCCTTATTCTTCCCTCATGGTCTGTCAAGCCCAGACTGCTGGAATGAAACAAACAGGGGAGTTAGATGCTTTGCATCAGCTGATGTGCAGATGGACAGGGTGACCCCTCAAAGTGCATATGCTAGCCAGTCACCACATCCACCACTGTTTGTTGGGTTTGGTACAGAGGAAAAGCTTTTTCTAGGAAGCAAAGCTCATCTAGTTATGCCCTTGAATCTTCTGACAGCAGTGGGGACCTCCAGGAAAGGGGCTGGTACATCCTGGAAGCAAAAGCCAAGATTTTCTTACAAGAAGTTGCCAGATGGGCTGTATTTTCAAAACCCATCAAGCAGAGAAGTAGGTAACAGCTGGCAACCCTCCCTCCCTCCTGTGGAGAGCAGGTATTTCCCCAACAAGTTTATCTAGAGGTGTCTTGATGTCAACAGCCTCTTCTGTCAAACCTCAGCCAGGAAATGTGTTTTTAGAGGGCCACAAAAACTACCCTGTACACAGGCTCACCGACCCCAAACACCATC